>CP106723.1:7276068-7876068 GCA_025506655.1 Gossypium rotundifolium | reverse complement strand
GCAAAATCTCTAAACACTACAGGAAATTCCTCTGCAGTCCAATTGTCTAATGTGCTTCCAGGTTCATATGGGCGGATGCCCGACAAGCTTCTTTGATCAATCTCCTCATCGTGTATGGCATTGATGTGAAGACATTCCCCTCTAGGAGACTCTTTTCCTGGGTAAATCATTCCTCCTGATACGAAGGTGAGAGATATGTGGGGAAATATCATCGGTTCCCACTTAACGTCTTTTCCATTCAGCCTGGCGTTTCTCCTTTCTTGTTTCTTCTCCATCTCCTTCTTCATTTGTTTAGCATTTGGTTTGAAACCTAAACCAAAGCGATCCCTTTTTTCTTTCAGCATCGGGGCCTGGACATTCCCTTGGAGATATTTACCCAATCCTTTTCCGGGTAGGGCTCCTTTTCCCACTGTCATTTGCAATCCCATCCTGGTAGTCTTGGATAGCTTAGGTGACGGGACTTTGTTTCCTTCTGAAATGAAAGTCGCATTCACGAACTCTAAGGATCGAAATGAACATTCAATGGCTTCCTCATTCGCTTCTAGGTATGGCGCTTCATTGGTAACAGTTGCTATGATATCATCTTCGTTTATAGTTACCACCGATTTTCATTACCAATTTCAATTTACGTGCGATGATGAAGGTACATTTCATTGAATGAATCCAGGCCTCCTAGTAGCGATTGTAAGAAGGCTTGATATCCATGACCGTAAAGTCTACTTCATAGGTATTAGGCCCGATCAATAATGGTATGTCTATTCTTCCCATCACTCTTCTTTCGGTGCCATCGAATGCTCTCACTATGTTTTGGTGATTTCATATGAGAACTATCTATCGGCAACCTCTTGAGTGTGGCTAGTGGTAAGACATTTAATGTGACCCATTGTCTATTAGCACACTTGGCAAGGTGTATCCCTTGCAACGGGTAGTTATGTGTAATGCTTTTGTTGACCCATACCTCCGGTGGGATTTCGTCATCGTCAAGTAGATGAAATTATCGGTAGCTTATGTTACTAACAAGACGATCCAACTTGTTGACGGATATATCTTTAGTAACATAGGTCTCATTCAATACTTTCATTAACGCTTCGCGATGCACTTCAGAGCTCAGAAGTAGTGCTAACACAGAGATACGGGCTGGTTGTTTGTGCAGTTGTTCCACCACATTTGTATTATTTGTGTTTTAAGAATTTTAAGAACTCTTTAGCCTCTTCCTCTTTTACGGGCTCATTGACAATGGCTTCGGGTTCTTTTTCCTGCCCGATCGACACAGTCTTGATTTCGCCCGCTCCGTTCTCTCCTATTTTCAGGATCATAACGCTTTCCACTTGGCGTATAGGAACCTTCGTTCTTGACTCCTCCAAATACTAGTGGAACCTTGCGCTCTGGTATTGTCACGTTGCAATTATAATTTCAAGGTACCCTTTTGCTATCTTGGTAGGGAAAGAAGGGTTTCGAATTGTGATTTTTGGTCTTCCTCAGACTCGCCCTCTGCGTTCATGAAATGATGATTCTCGGGTAACTAACTCCGGGCTTTGCCAATTCTTCCTCGGTCGCGCATATTTCCTCTTCTTCCACTCCTTCTTCATAAAACTCCAGCTCTTTGTTGTCCATGAGGCCTTGCACCAAAATTTTAAACTCAGCACATTCTTGGATCTCGTGCCCCCTCGTCTTATGGAATTCGCAACCATTCTTCATATGTATTTTGCTTCCTGTAGAATCTGACTCTATCAATCCTCTTTTTACCATTTCCTTCCAGACTATTCGCAATGGGGTCTTCACTTCGGTGACGTCTCTCTTGATCTTTCTCGCAATCTCCTCACCGATCGCGTTCACCCCTTTTTCCTCGTGATTGGGCAATGGGTTCCCCTTTCTTACCAAGTCATCCAGCGCTATAACACCCATTTTGATTAGCCTCTCGACTACCTTTTTGAAGGCGAGGCAATTCTCTATCGAATGCCCCTCTATCCCTGCGTGATAATCGCATTGAGCGTTTGGGTCGTACCACTTAGGGTATGGAAATGCAAGGGTTGTAAATAAACGGGACACGATGTGCTCATTGAATAAAATCTGTATAACTCTTTGTACGTTATCGGAATTGGTGTAAATTGGATCCTTTCAAGATTTGGTCTAGTTCCGATTCTGTCTTGTTGCTACAGTTGCCCGGTATCAGAATCGCCTTTGGTGATTAATCATGATCGCTTTCGGGTATCCTCTATTATATGTACTCACATTATTTACCTCACTGTCTTTCTTCTTAGGAGCGACTCTCCTAGTGCTTTCTCCTGTCTCGATTTTGCCACCCCTTATAGCATGCTCGATCATCTCCCCTGCCATTACTATATCAGCAAAGCTCTTAGTTGTACTCCCTATCATATGAGTTATGAAAGGGGCCTTCAGGGTGTTAATAAAAAGCATGGCAGTCTCTTTTTCCAAAAGCGGTGGCTGAACTTGTGTGGCTACTTCTCTCCACCGTTGGGCATATTGCCTAAAACTTTCGTTTGGCTTTTTCTCCATATTTTGGAGCGTGATTCGATCAGGGGCTATATCGACTATGTGCCCGTATTGTTTCAGGAAGGCCTGTGCTAGGTCCTTCCATGACTTGATCTGGGTACGGCTGAGCTGATTGTACCATTTGGCCGCGGACCCAGTCAGACTATCTTGAAAACAATGAATCAACAGTTGATCGTTGTTAACATGTCCTGCCATCCGTCGACAGAACATTGTGATGTGTGCTTCGGGGCAACTGGTCCCATTGTATTTTTCAAAATCTGGGGTCTTGAATTTTGGCGGAAGTACGAGGTCTGGGACTAGGCTCAAGTCTTTAGCGTCCACCCGTAGCGATGGTCGTGATCTCTATTTTCTTAAACTTTTCCTCTAACCATTTGCAACGATCCTCGAGTTGTGCAGGAAGGTTCACTTTTGCCTTATCCATTTCACCATTTCATCAAAATCGGGGATTATAGGGTTAGTCGGACCTTCTCCGGGATTAGTGCCTGAACCAGTCGGGAGGTGCGCTGGCATCGCGATCTCAACTCGCACTGCGGGCTCGATAACAACAAAGCGCCCTTTGGGGACATATTTCGGTGGTGCTTGGGTATTTGGCGGGTAAATCCTGAGGGTGTAGGTCGTCATTATTCCTCGAGCTAGCAGCGGCGCCCTTTCCTCGTTCATTGGCCAATAGTTGTGCCAGCTGACTTATCATGTTGTTTTGGGACTCTTGCATCCGTTCCATCATATCTTGCTGGAGTTTCATCATTTGCTCCTACATCCGTTCTTGCATTTCTTTCTGAAATTGCTCAAATCTTTGATCCATTTTCTTGGTCTTAGTACGAGTTCCGTAGCAATGTTCAGTTCCCAAGTTTTCTCTTTTCTTTTTCCTTTTTCTGATAATTTTAACCAGTTAGGCTTCTTTTTATAAACTTTAATGTATGTAATATGATGCAATGCAAATGCATGAATGCAGAAGAAAACATCGATTCTGATCAACTTCATTTTAGAAAACTTTATTAGAAGGCAAAACCCTTTACATAAAGTAGATTACATATATGCTCTCGCCCTAAGACCTAAGGTTTTGATTTTTCCGAGTAGGGAGATTAGCTCTTCATCATGACCCGGTAGGAGCCCATATCTCATGCCCAATATGTCAGCCTCCTCGCCCAAAGTCTGTAGGTGATCGGCTACTTCTCGAATCTGGGTTATCGCTTCTCCCATGAGGTAGTCCCGACTTCGAACTTGCTCGCAAGAATGGCTAAGCTCCTCCTCCCAGCGTCTTTCTCTCGTTTCCAGAAGCTCGATCCGGAGCTCGCTACTATGTAATGCCGACTCTAACTCTTCAACCCTGCCTTTCATTTCCTCTATTTTGTTCAGGCTCAACTTTAATTGGCTTTTCGAGTCTCGACTTGATAGTGGTGTAGAGATCGCCCAAGCTCATTTATTCTAGCTTTTAATCCCTTTTCTCTTCTCGGTCTTCGTCTCCGCCTTCTCTAAGTCTTCCTTTTGCGCTCGTATTTCGTGAAACTTTTTCTCCCAACTGCAGACTTTGGCTCTTTCCTCTCTGACTTCTTGTTGCCACTGCTCCGAAGTCTTCCCTAATCCTGCGTTCTTTATTGTCAAGCGATCTTTTGTACTCGATCTTCAAGCTATCTCGGTCTTCTTCTACCTTCTATTTTTCTTTTCGAAGTTTCTCACCTCGATTTCGATCGTCCACTTCTAACCGGAGGAGCATTTTTCTTCTTCCACCTTTCTATCCTTTTCCGAGTTCAATTCATCCGCTCAAAATCTTGCTTCACAATCTCCAACTCCGACGGGACCACTCGCATGCATTCTTCTCTCGATCGAGCGCCTTCTGGATTTGGCTCAGAATGTTATCATTGACTCTCCTTGCCTCCATTCAATGTATTTCGGTCGTCCTCGGCCCGTAGATAATCTCCTCATTCGTGAATCGATTTCTGCATTAGAAACCTCCTTAACCCTTTTCTTATAGCTTCCCCTTCATATGAGAACTCGCATTGAGCTAGCCCAGTATGTCATTGGTATAAACTGTCTTGAACTATATTGTCTCGGGACTAGCAAAGGGCGAGGCAAGTGGCACCCCAAATTCCCAATAGGGAACCCGGTCAAAGCTTCCAGAACGATAAAGGATCCTATCGGGAATCATCCAGGAGCCTTCCACTCGATGTCGTCCTCTTGAAGGTTTTGAAAGAGTGTGATCCAATTTTCTTGGACACATCCTCTCTTCTAGGCGTAGTTGCTAACTCTTCGACGGGAGTAATTTTCGACATGAACAAGCGGGACACTTTTCTATTTTCCAAAAGTGACTATGGAACCAAGCCAACAACAAGCAAGACATCCAATAAACTCGCTTTCACCCATTCTTCGACATGCGTCAAGGATCTGAATGTTTCACTAAGATGGCGAGAACGGTGTGACCCTTTGTCTAATCGGTGAATAGATCAATAATCGCTTCATCAACGTGCCTTAAAGCTTTGGAAGATTACCGGTAGTAAATACACAAGGCGAAGATGTCGTCCTTTTCTTCAGACGGATGCGCCAGATCAGTCTCTCAAACATACCTGTGGTATGCATTTACCTTCGCCCTTCTTTTGCATTCTAGCTGTCACCCACTGTTCGCTCATTCCGGTGATATTCATCAACTTCTTCGCGAAGGTTGGGCCATTAACCGCCTTGGAATAAGCTTTGTCAACTTGAATCCTCGGGCAACGTAGCAAGGTCGTATATTCTTCAACTGTGGGAACCAGATCCACCTTCCCAAAGGAGAAACAGCTATAAGCGGCATTCCAGAACTGGGTCATTGCTCGGAACAGGTGCTTATCTACTTTAACATCAAGCAGGTAAGGCAGGTCGCCGTAAGTACTATAGAACAGCTGCTTTGCTTCATCATCCCACTGCGTCCAAATTTCTTTCAACTCTTGGAGCTCGTTCTGCGTGACACTGATATTGGTGAAATTCCGTAACTCTGACACATACCCTTCGGCTAAGCTATCTCCTTTTTCTAATTGGCATTGCTCTGACCATATGCGGACGGCCGCATTGTCTTCTACTTTATCAAGGAATTCGCTTTCCATAACCAGCTTCCTAACTCAGAAACGGACCGTGAATCGATGTCTCTTTAAAATATGGAATGATATGCACAAAAAGAAAGAAACACAACAAGTTAGTACCATGGAATATAAAGCGAGTAAAATAAACAAACGCCTATCTAGGTGACCACTAAGGTTTGCGACGGCTCTACCTAAGGTGGGCCCCTAAGGTTTGCTATATGCGGCTTAGTTCTAAAGTTCGAGGTACCCGAACCCGCAGATTCCTCGATCCTCACCCATTATAGGCTCATACGGACCGAGTTCGGTTCAGGGGAATACATTTCCCTATGGCCATGCGGAAGTGAAAACTTCACGAAGACATAGGTACGGATGTATTCAAAGCGATCCACTAGCCCATGCGGAGGTGAAAACCTCACGAAGGCATAGCTTCTCGCTCCCACTTAAAGGTGTGACCACAACGGTCATGCAATGCAATGCCAAAGTATTTACGAGGCTAATATTGAAGGTGCATTAAGAGAAGCGTGATTTTCGAAATCATTTTAATCAAAAGGACAAAATCAATCAATCCATGGCACGACCTCGAGTCCCCAAAGTGGAGTCGCCAAGCTGTCGTAACCATTTTTTGATGAAACAGTAAACGACGCGGTCGACTCGATTTTTTAAAAAAAAAGGAAGGAGTCGCCACCGATCTTTATTTGGTGTGATCGGATCACCTTTGTTTTAATAAGACATTTAATTTACTAAAACAATGCTTTTGGTCCACGAACTTTGAGAAAAGCGGGTTCGGAGGTCGATTACGTGCGAGGAAGGATTAGCACCCTCGACACGCCCAAAATTGGTACCAAATTGATTGATTGATGCCCTATTTGTTGAAAACTTTAGAGGGGTTCAAAATACGATGCTTTTATTTTCAAAATTGGAAGGGAAAGGGATATTAAGACTTTCTTATTATCGAAGAGATAAAGCATCATGTCCAGTAAGTTAGGGCGTAATACTTTAGACTCCCGAAACTAAGCTCGTCTTTTAAAACTTGATTTTCGCTTTTGAAGAGAATATTCCGTTATTCGTCAAATGAGAAATCGGAACCCAGTAAGTTAGGGCCCGATTTCTCGAGATTTCAAATACGGAAGATTGCCTCTATTTTTAGGAAAAAAAGCTCATCTCGGAGTATCTAGATGTCGAGTCCGGTAAGTTAGGGCGCGACATTTCGAATTTCCGAGATCAAGTATTTTATATTAAAATTTAAATTACAATTTCAAAAGAGACATCCCATTGTTTAGCTTTAAACGAGAAGGAAACGGAACCCAGTAAGTTAGGGCTCGATTCACTCGAATGGCTAACACGAAATGTCAATTTAAAACTGGAATTTGTGACTTTGAAAGGGATATTCCGTTGTTTAACTTAAGCGAGAAAAAATCAGAACCCAGTAAGTTAGGGCTCGATTCTCTCGGAGTGTTAATACAGAATATCGATTGTTTGAAAACTTGACAAATCGGGTAAAGGTGAACGCAATACGGTTTGGTAAAAAGATAAATTACAGAACTAGGTTGCGTAATAAAATAAGAGTGAGGTGTGTGATAATACTAAATTGATTTGCTCAATAATAAAACGATGATAATAATAATGCAATGATAATAGTAAAATAATGACAACGATACATTTAAAGTAATGAGAGTAATAATAAAGAAATAATAAAAATGACAATAATAAAATGTTAATAATAAAATAGTGATACGAAATGTAAAAAAAAATGAGAATGATATAATAATATTAATGATATTGGTATAAAACAATAATAATAATAATAGTAACAATAACGGTAATTAACAAAATATATACATATAAAAATAATATAATAATAGTAATAATAATAAATATAGGAATAATAATATATATAATGCATAATAGTAATATGATAATAATAATACTAATATGGTAATATAGTGATAATAGTAAAAATTAATATAAAAAATAATAAAACGATTAATAATAATATAATAATAATAATAATAATAATACTAATACTAATATAATATATAATAGTAATATGATGATAATAATAATACAAATATAATAATATAGTGCTAATAGTAAAACGATTTATAAAAAACAAATAAAACGATTAATAATATATAACAACAAGAATAATAATAATAATACTAATATAATATATAATAGTAATATGATAATAATGATAATAATAATAATAAAACGATTAATAATAAAAAATAGGTGAAAATAGCAAAAAAGGACTAAAATTGAATTGAAAATGAAATTTGGGGCCAAATTAAAAATAAAAATGGGAGGAAGGACCTTTCGTGATGCGCTAAAAGCCGGGGGACCAAATGTGTAATAAACCCCTCAGGCCCAAAGCGCAACAAGGGGGGGACCAAATTGAAAGTCAAATTAAATGTACGGGCTAAATTTTAAAACAACGAAAGTTTAATTGAAAATAATAAAAAAAGCGGAAGGGCTAAAAGTGCAATTAGCCCTTCCATTTAAAAACACGCGGATCCTAGGTCGGGCGGGTCGGATTCGGGTCGGATATGGCAAAACGACGTCGTTTTGGGGTTAAAGGCCAGCCCCCAAAACGACGTCGTTTTGTGGGGCTATAAAAGGCCCTAAACCCCTAAAAAATTTTCATTTTTCTGTTGTTTTAAAAAAAAAATTTCTCCTTTCATATTTTTTCTCTGCAGGGGGTGAGCTCCGGCCAGGGGGGTCAGTTTGACTAAGTCTTGCGTTCGGCTTCCGCCCCACCACCGTGGACGGTGTAGGAAAGGTTAAAAATTTCTATTTTTATTATTTTTTATGTCTTTTTTTTCCTTTTATATGTTATTATTTATTCATATATAAATATGCATGTGTATATAAAAAGAAAACCAAAAGATCGAAAAATGCAGATTTTTACCCTCTCTTTTTCTGTTTTTGATTCTTGTTCTTGTTTATCCTTTACACTGGATTTTTTTGTGTTGATTTTGCTTGCTATTCCTGCCGATTTTTGAGTGTTTGACCCTCTGCCCTTTTCGATTGAAAGAAGAGAAAAGAAAAAAACTTTCTTGAATCTCTGATTCTCTTTTTTCTATTTTTCGAACGAAAAAAAAACTCTTGTTTGCTTGGATCTTTTCTGTTTCTTTTTTTTTTATTTTCAAAGAAAAAAACCTCCTCGTTACAGTATTTAAAATCGGCTTTTATAGCCATTGAAATATTATAAAATACTAATATTTCTACTGCTCTTGTTTGCTTCTTGTTCTGTCACTTCATTTTGCGTGTTGCAGGTGACCGGGGTATGGTGGAGCAGGTGGCCGGTGGTGTCAGAAGCCGAAAAGTCGGGGTAGGTGAGGGGTTGGTGGCTGCGGCGCAGAGGGTTGCGGCGCTAGGGTTCTCTGAAACCCTAGCTTGCTGAAAAGAAGAGAGTGGGCTTGTTGGGCCCCGTCGGTTTGGGTTTGGGTTTTGTTGGGTCTGTTATTTGGGTTTTAATTTTGGGTTCTGTTGTTTGTAATTTTAATAATTTTTTTGTAATAGCAAATGGGCTCATACAATACATATTAATTCCTAAAGCAAATGGGCTCATACATTATAAATATAATTATAACTTATTTATTATTACTATACTGAATTATTTAAATGACCTCTTTGTATTCATCATACATAATTTTCTGGTGATTCACTTATTCTTACAATTAGATCCACTTTTATTATTATTTACTCATTAAGCTCCAACTAAACATGTTGATTTAATTATCATCTATATAATAATAGAATCACATGTTTTATTTTAAATTTTCATTTATTTCATTTAGCTAAAATTTTGATAATTTATTTTACTTGTTTCAATCATACATTTTCTTATTTCTCTCAATTTCAAATCTTTTCAATACATAAAATCTATATAATTTAATAATCACTAAAATAGTCTTGTACCTTTTTCAGAGGCCCAGTAGACTTAGTAGAACACAGGATATACGGAACAGAACAGAATACCACCGAAACGGATAAACAGAGAGCACAAATGTGCTAATCGGAGAGCACTGAGATGCTAATAATCAGAGAGCACTTACGTGCTAATAATCAGAGAGCACCAACGTGCTAATAATCAGAGAGCGCGCTAAGGTTCCTTAATGGCATGCCATTAATATCCCAATAGTTCTTATCTCTCCTACTTGGGCAAAGTATATTATGCACATATATCACTTTTACACTTTTCGCATAATATTTCTACATACTTTACAATTTAATCCTTGCACCGATAATCCATATACTTATATCTTCACTATCTTTAATACATGTAATATATTTCTAAATTCATTATTCATCCATAATTCACTAATAATCCTTATCATGTATTTCACATATCACTTTTATATATTTTGTAATTTAGTCATTAGCACAAAATTTCAAGTAGCAATATATTTTACTTTTAATAACACATATAACATAATTCAATACTTATTAATATTCCAAAATTCACTACAACATAAATATTTCTCATTTTAAGTATTATGCACTTCAGTTTTCTATTTCTAATATAAAATTTTCCAAATTTACTGATTTAACCTTAATTTCCACAACTTAGGAAATAATTGTAGTTTGGATTACAAAATTCATATATTCTTTTATTTTTCACCATATGCTTTATTATCAATATTTCCTTGTAAACTTTTATAACTTTCATATTTAATCATTTTCATTTTTTATTAAAAAATTCTCTATTCACTAGTAAACAATTTTCTTTCACATCTCACTTAATTCACATAATTAATTCCACTATCTCATTTTCCACATCAAATTTCTATGTATTTTACTTATATCATTTCCACCACATGTATTTCTCAAGTCTTTCAATTTAGTCCTTGTTTTCATAAAATTTCACATTTTCTATAATTCATCACTAATCTTTATTAATTCTTTCTTTCTCATGTTATTTTACATTTTTAACACACAAATCCTTGTTTTTCATTTTTTATGCTCTTTAAATCTTTTCTCACATCTCTTTCAATTTCTTTATCACGTATTACTTAATAAATACAATCAATTCATCATTTATTATATTTAATAATTATCAAGCCTTATTCTTCACTTATTCAACTTATAAATTTGTAATTAAATACCATATTAAAATTATATTCATTCTAACAATTAACTTCACAATAAAACAAGTAACAATCTAGTTGTACTTACAACTTTAAGCTTGAAGTCAACTTTCTTCTCCTCCTTCATCCTTTGTCCACCACCTTGCTTTATTTCTTTATTTGTTTATCAACTTCTTTGACTTTTCTTCAATTTTTCATATCAAAATACACAATATTTTCACATTAAAAATCATGTTCACGTATCATAATTCATGTTTTCTAATCAAAATTAACATGTATTTCAAGAGAAGTTAATAGCTCTTACCTCAAACACTTATATTCAAATTTAATCTTTGTTTTCTTTGTCCTCCAAAACTCTCATGAATGCTCTTCTCATGAAATTACTATAACTACTATTCCCCTCCATTGATCTCTCTCACAAATCATGAAGAAATTCAGGAAAAACTAACTTAATTGATTTGTATTTGGTAAGAGAGACTAAATTGAAAGAAAAATAAAAGTTGAAATAGTGGAAATGGTGGCTGACGTGAATGGTTAATGGCTTTTATAGCCCCCTTTTTTTTAATCCTTTTCTTTCTCCATTTTTTTCTAGTTTCTTCCATTAAAATATCTTTTTTATTTTATTTACCATTTTATCCTCACTATTCATACTTTTTACTATTTATCCTTAATCATTACTTTCCATAATTATCTTTTCAATTCATTTACCATTTTACCCTTTTACTTTTTTTCCATAATAACACCCATGTGTCCTATTCCTTTGGTATATTTTCACATCTAGCCCCTCTTCCTTTTTCATCAATTTAATTTAATCCTCCAACACCCAATTTTCTAACATTGTCCCAATACTTTTCATTAATTTAATCGGTTCCCAAAATTTATGCCTTTCCAAATATCTTATGCACCTATATTTTATGTCTCATAACTCTTTAAATTTTCAAATTGACTTTTCTCAATATTTTGACAAATTTATTATATATTTATCACTGTTCAATACACTAAAAATTTTTGGGGATGTTACATTTCTCCCCCATTAAAATAAATTTCGTCCTCGAAATTTCCTTTGTTTTATTAACCATGAACTTTATTATCACTTTATTCTTTCAAAACTCTCTCTCTCAATCCGATTTTCTTTTTTTCACAATTTTTACTTATCGTACTATTTTATTCATATAATATCACTTTATATTTTCTTATCATTTATTTTCTTCTATCTAATCTTATCTTGAATATCCTAAATTCTTATAAATTTTTTTACTTTGTGTACGATAATATTCTTTTCTTAAATCCTTTTATTTTACTTATTCAAAAGTGCATAATCTAATTATCTTAAAATCATCCCTTCGATTTCATATACTTATGTATATATATTTTTAATTCATCAATGACCTATAACTCTCTTGTCATTCTTCAAACTCTTATCGTAAACATGTACCTTTTTACCTGAATGTACTCTTCATTATTTCCTTATAATTTCACTTATCATCCTCCTTACTTAATTCAGTCTTTAACATATAATGTATACCTATCATTTCGTGCCAATTACCCAATTGACTTCTCACTTAATTTATCTTATCATGTCATCGCTTCATGAATTTATGTACTTTTTGTATATTTATTCTCAATCCATTAGTTATCTATAATCTTCATATCATCCTTTCAACTCTTGACTTAAATCTTCACCTTTTATTATTTGACTTAAATATACACTTCATTTATTTTACATTACTCCACTAACATGTAACTTGATATACTACTCCATAACTTCCAATATAAGACATTCTAACTCTCGATTACCATTATATAATTCTTTTTCATCTTCCTATATCATTACTTAAGGAACTCCTTGTATTTTCTTTCACCTTTCTAATTTTATATATTTATTTTTGAAATAAACAGGTTAACATTGCTACATTTCAAAAATTTTCATTTGAGAACCTTATGATTTCACCTAAACTTGATTTACTCTCTTCTTTACTTGATCTATTCTTAAACATATACTATATATTTATCATTTCATGTCAACTGTCAACTTTACTTCTTATTCAATTTGTTTTATCATATTATCTCAAATACTAAATACAAACTAGTCTTTTCCAACTGTGGATCATCTTCCTCTCTATCTTATTAATTTTCCCAAATCTTCAGTTATTCTCTATCTCATTTCTAGTTTCTAGAGTACTCTAATCAATCTTTATACTCATTTTATTTCCCTTATTTAATTGTCATATTTATCACCTTCTGATTTCTTGTAAACCCTTTTCTATCTCTAAATACTTGTATCATTTTATTTCTTCTCACTTCTTTTGAATTTATCTTTTAATCTTACTCATGCTAATTCTTCCTTTATTTGTAACTATTTGGCTTTTATACCTCTCATAACACTTACATCCTTTCACTTTACATATTTAAAACTTGAAGTCACTTGTTTTATTCTTGACCATCATTATAAATCATCATTTTTTTAATATAATTTTTTAAATCATCCTTACTATTGTATTCATGCTTTCCTTTAATAACTATCAAAGACTCCAAATCTCTTTGGAATTTTTCTTACAATCCTATCTTTCTTTAACTTGTCACTTATTTCTTTTCTTTCTACTTAGTAAGAAGTCCTTTCTTAATTTAGTTTCCTTAAAATCATCTCTATAATTATATAATTCATTTCTCACAAGTTCACATAATTTATTACTCATATTCATTCTTCGTTAATACCCATATTCTTTTCTTTGTTTCTTTACCTTAATTATCCCTTACTATTACTTTTCATGCTAATCATGACACTATTCTTTTACATTCCTTTATATTTACATGCTTATTTCCTTAAATTTTCAACTTCATCTACATAATTCCTTCACTTCTGTTTTGAGGCAAACAATGATTATCCCAGTTATGGATTAGAGTTAATCCTTTTAATCCAAACCTCTTACAAATTTATTGGCCCGGCCGCTGCCAATAGTTTCCTCGAGGTAATTGTTCCTATCAAAGTTTGCCTCTTTCATTACACAATTTACAATTTTTCCTTTCTATTCTTCTTATTTTCATTTCAACGCTCAAACTTTTACTTATTCTTTATTTACTAATCCTTAAAATCTAATCACCACTTGTTCATATTCTCTAAAGTACTTACTCTACTTCCCCTATGATAAATTCATATTTTTTTATTTTTATTTATAATCTAGTTCGTAATTTATTATCACAATTATTTCTCATATTTTCATTCCTGTCTTCTGTCATACATTCAAATTCTATTCTTTCTCTTTCATTTCTTTCATGACTCAAAGGTGACTAATTGTCTTTCTAGTCTCTATACTAAACTAATTAGTAACATATAAATTGTTTTGCTTCTTACTTGTATCATAAACTTTATCATTATTCCATAACCTTTCATTCCTAAAGGACACTTCTCTTTTACTTATTATATTTTCTCATTCATATATTTTATGTCAAATCATTACACATTCATATCATTAAGTTATCATTATTATTTTTTTATCAACCTTTATCACACTTCTTTTACATTTTCATTTTTTTATACTATACTATTTCCATCACTATTTCCATTTACACCATTTAGGAAAAATGTTAGGCTCAATGAATGTTTTTAGAAGAATTCTTAGATTCCTGTCTAGTTCGGATTGGAGTGACATCTCCTAGTCCTTCCCTCTTGGTTTCACTGACTCTGCAGCGACAGTAAAACCTTGAGGTAACTTTAGTGATCAGAGTTCATCTTCTTTTAAACATTCACAATCCTAACGTATTTCATTTCTCCGTTAAATGAACTAGTTAAGTTCTTTCTCAACTCTAATATCTTCAAACTTCCCTTTACTTATATTAAGGATTTAAATTTATTCGCATTTCATTTTATTTTTCTTAATAAAATATTAAACAATATAGTCCTCACACTTCATTTTAAAATTAATTTTTTAACCAATATATCATTCACTTTACCTCATCAATCATTCAATATTATGAATTTGAACTTATTTATCTCTCAAATCTATATTTTATATCCTTTAATAATAAATACTCCAAAAATCTTTACCTAATTAGAAATAATTTAAACCACACTCTATAAAATTCACATCTCATCACATTAGTATATCAAATGGCATGTACCCTTAGACTCGTTTTTAGCCCGAGAATTAGAAATCCTAGGCTTTGATACCACTAAATGTAACACCCTTATACCCAACCTGATTACCGGATCAAGTGTAAAAGTGCTACATTGGTTTTCAGAAACTTTAATAATAATTTCTAAATAAAAATAACATTATAATTTATACATATTAATTCCTAAAGTTTACCTAGTTTAACCCTTGTTCACATCTCAAATTTTAAGCCAACTTTAATTCAAATATAAATCATAATTAAGCATTCTAAAATCTAAATTTCTTATATTACTTAATTAACATTTAAACTATTTCATATGAATTAAGCAAACATCGAGTATCACATTTAAGTCCCATCGTATTCAACCTTAATACACACACCTAGGTACATGCCATTTATTGAAACAACAAAAATTAATACTTTACCCCTTTCTCAGATCCACTGATGTGATGAGATGATGTGCCTTCAATCTCCAAAGATGTAACACCCCAAACCCGGCCTAGAAGACTAGATCGAATTCGGAATGCTACTTTGATCACTGAAGTGATTGTAGGAAAATTTTACAAAATAATTAATCTCAGTAAACAGAAATCGTTTAACATATGTGAATAAAACATAAATCGAAAATTGTACCACAACATTATAAATCCTTACAGTTTAAACTTTATCCAAATAACAAATAGAACCAAAATAAATTAAAAAAAACTCATCGTTTAACCACCAACACTGTCTAAGACCTCTGCATACCGAGTCCAGCATCAGAAATCGGAGTGATACCTGAAAGGAAAAACAAAAGAGGGGGTGAGCTACTCGAACTCAGTGTGAGATCAGGACTAGTAAAGCTACGGAAACAAAAATAGAACAGAAATAGGAAGGCTTAGAAGTAGTTCAAGTTCAGTAGCAAAGCAAAACCAACCTACTGAACTAAACAAACCGGTTGATATATATATCCAAAGCAAACCATACCGTCAGATGACAGTTGAGCATATTGCTAATAATCAACACAACCCATATGTAACTTTACAGTCATATGGCCCAATCAAACACAGTAGCGAAAACTTTCAATAGTTACATAATAGGCCTAAGCCCTTTTCAGAATCAGGATCAGTTTCAGTTTGGGCCTCAGCCATCACACAAGGTTCCCTTATGCACGAACGCCTTTCAGTCGAATGATACAACCAGACATTTCAATCAATCAGACAATCAAATATTTCAGTCAAACAGTCAATCAGATATTGCAGTCACAGTATCACATTCAGTCATAGTGTCAATCATATGCATATGAGTGCAAATGAGTTATAAAATAACCCACCCATCCAGCCAACACACCATCTCCGTCCAACCCTACACTTACTGTGGGGATTTAACCAATCCACCCATCCCTGCACTCCAAATAGGATCTCGAAAAGCCCACCCAACCTTATACCCCATAGGATGTCATCCAGGATTGTCCGGCAACGATGATCATCAGCATTGTCCATGGCCCTCAGGGAATTGGGACCGCCCTCGACCCTCTGGGAATTGGGCTATCAGAATGCAGATAAACTGCCAAATCATAAATTACGCAGCAAAGCTTGCGTATAAGCTATACAGTGCAATACGGTAATCCGTGGTACAGACGTACAGTAGGAACTGCCAGATCAGATAATAGTACGTAGCGTAGCTAACGTACATGAGGTATAGTGCAATATGGCAATCCGCTATACCGATGAGTTACAGTAAAACTGCCAGATCATATTATAAATCTCCCTTCTCTTCAAAATCCCAACCCAAAATACTTTATATGCAGATGTATGTATGCAGCTACACCAAATCAGAATACAGTATCAGACAGTCATTCAGAAGTAGTCACTTGCAGACAGTCAATCACCATCAGTCGATCAGTTTCACGAGTGTATACACTCGTACACTCAAACTCAGCATCAAGATTGTCAAACAACTAATCACACATTACTTACATATCAACTCAGATCAGTGTCATAGTTACCCTCAATAAAGCTTAGTCAAGGTTTAGAACGCATTGATCTGCGATTACAAAAAAATCGACTTAAATTTAGAATCCGACGAGTTAGGGGCTCGTGTGCTCCAATCGTGTGGAGCAGTCCAGGCCGTGCGGGGATCCAAATGCCCGTGCGAGGGGTGGCACACGATCGTGTGAAGAGGCACACACCCGTGTGGTGTAGGGACACGGCCGTGTAACTCACTATCCAATTTCGATAAAATCAAGTGCAGGGCAGACACGGCCGTGTGAAGGTGTCACACGCCCGTGTGGCCATCAGACACGGCCGTGTGTCCCATAACACACACCGTGTGTCCCATAACACACGCTCGTGTGGAATCCCTAAGCCCCAAATCAGTCACACGGCCATGTGTCCCGAAACACACGCCCGTGTAGAAGACTTAATTTCCCCAAATCCACACGCTTGTGTACCCAAAGGACACGGTCGTGTGTAAATCGACAAAATCCCTAAAATCGGCCACACGCCCATGTGGCCAGGCCGTGTGGCATCCAAAATTGGTCGAAAACTATAATTCACAATTCCACATGGCTGTGTGCCTCGGCACACACCCTGTGTGGCCGTCTTGGGGAGGCTACGAAACCACCCCAACTCAGCCCTGAAAATGCCATTTTGGCCACCAAAATCGTCCCTAACCAATGCCCTATCAAATTATATTAGAATTCAACGATTTCCCTTCACTTCTATCGTCTAAAAACTCAAAAACGAGGGGGTAACACATAGATACGAAAACCCGAAGGAAAAGGGATTCGTAAAACAAATAACAATTAATAAGGAAAAAGTAGACAAGATCCGAATCCCACACCTTAATTTGATGACGGAGGAGGCGACAGAGGAGTAAAAATCTCGAAACTGCAGTTAAAAATGTTAGAGAAATATGAGAAAGCAAAAGAAAGAAAACAGAGAGGAGAAGGGAGAAGAAACATCCAATCCAAAATTAAAAATAAAAATAAAAATAATGATTTTACTTATAAAAAATATCAAATTATTATTATAATAAAATAATAACTAAATGACATAAATAAAAAGTACACAAAATATATCCCTAACTCACGCAGGTTTCGAACTCTAAACCCGTTGTAACATTAACACTCCACTTAACCACTAGACCAGCAGGCTCATTCTTGTTGTTAAATTGTACAATTAGACACATATATGCAATCTTCCCACTATCCGTATGCTCAAAGCTCCAAACTTCTAGGCCCAAAATTCGGGGCGTTACAAAAGATTTATTTTTCCTCTACTATTAACCTACACCTATAAACACGCATTAAGCTATTGCTAGCTTAGTAAGTACAACTATTATTTAGATCATAATCTATATAATAAATTATAACTTATTTATTATTACTATACGTAATTATTTAAATGACCTGTTTGTATTCATCATACATAATTTACCAATTGATTCACTTATTCTTACAATTAGATCCACTTTTGTTATTATTTACTCATTAAGCTCCAACTAAACATATTGATTTAATTATCATCTATAAAATACTAGAATCACATGTTTTATTTTAAATTTTCATTTATTCCATTTAGCTAAAATTTCGATAATTTACTTTACTTGTTTCAACCATACATTTTCTTATTTCTCTCAATTTGAAATGTTTTCAATAAATAAAATCTATATAATTTAATAATCACTAAAATAGTCTTGCACCTTTTTCAGAGGCCTAGTAGACTTAATAGAACACGGGATATACGGAACAGAACAGAACACCACCGAAATGGATAAACAGAGAGCACAAATGTGCAAATCGGAGAGCACTGGCATGCTAATAATCAGAGAAGCAATTACGTGCTAATAATCAGAGAACACCAACGTGCTAATAATTAGAGAGCGCGCTAAGGTTCCTTAATGGAATGGCACTAATATCCCAATTGTTCTTATCTCGTCTACTTGGGCAAATTATATTATGCACATATATCACTTTTACACTTTTCACATAAGACTTCTACATACTTTACAATTTAATCCTTGCACCGATAATCCGTGTACTTATATCTTCACTATCTTTAATACATGTAATATATTTCTAAATTCATTATTCATCCATAATTCACTAATAATCCTTATCATGTATTTCACATATCACTTTTATATATTTTGTAATTTAGTCCTTAGCACAAAATTTCATGTAGCAATATATTTTACTTTTAATAACACATATAGCATAATTCAATACTTATTAATATTCCAAAATTCACTACAACATAAATGTTTCTCATTCTAAGTGTTATGCACTTCACTTTCTATTTCTAATATAAAATTTCTCAAATTTATGATTTAACTCTTAATTTTCCACAACTTAGGAAATAATTGTAGTTTGGATTACAAAATTCATTTATTCAATCTTTTATTTTTCACCATATGCTTTATTATCAATATTTCCTTGTAAACTTTTATAACTTTCATTATTTAATCATTTTCATTGTTTTATCATAAAAATTTCTATTCACTATTAAACAATTTTTCTTTCACATCTCACTTAGTTCACATAATTAATTCCACTATCTCATTTTCCACAACAAATTTCTATGTATTTTACTTATATCATTTCCACCACATGTATTTCTCAAGTCTTTCGATTTTGTCCTTGTTTTCATAAAATTTCACATTTTCCCATAATCCATCACTAATATTTATTAATTCTTTCTTTCTCATGTTATTTTACATTTTTAACACACTAACTTTGTCTTTCATTTTTTATGCTCTTTAAATCATTTCTCACATCTCTTTCAATTTCTTTATCACATATTACTTAATAAATACAATCAATTCATCATTTATTATATTTAATAATTATCAAGCCTTATTCTTCACTTATTCAACTTATAAATTTGTAATTAAATACCATATTAAAACTATATTCATTCTAACAATTAACTTCACAATCAAAACAAGTAACAATCTAGTTGTACTTACAACTTTAAGCTTGAAGTCAACTTTCTTCTCCTCCTTCATCCTTTGTCCACCACCTTGCTTTATTTCTCTATTTGTTTATCAACTTCCTTCACTTTTTCTTCACTTTTTCATATCAAAATACACAATATTTTCACATTAAAAATCATGTTCACATATCATAATTCATGTTTTCTAATCAAAACTATCATGAATTTCAAGAAAAGTTAATAGTTCTTACCTCAAACACTTATATTCAAATCTAATCTTTGTTTTCTCTGTCCTCCAAAACTCCCATGAATGCTCTTCTCATGAAATTACTGTAGCTACTATTCCCCTCCATTGATCTCACTCACAAATCATGAAGAAATTTAGGAAATCACTTAATTGATTTGTATTTGGTAAGAGAGACTAAATTGAAAGAAAAATAAAAGTTGAAATGGTAGAAATAGTGGCTGACGTGAATGGTTAATGGCTTTAATAGCCCCCTTTTTTTTTAATCCTTTTCTTTCACCATTTTTTTTCTAGTTTCTGCCATTAAAATATCTCTTTATTATTTTATTTACCATTTTATCCTTACTATTCATATTTTTTTACTATTTATCCTTAATCATTACCTTCCATAATTATCTTTTCAATTTATTTACCATTTTACCCTTTCACTTTTTCCATAATAACACCCATGTGTCCTATTTCCTTTGGTATATTTTCACATCTAGTCCCTCTTCCTTTTTTATCAATTTAATTTAATCCTCCAACATCCAATTTTATCAATTGTCCTAATACTTTTCATTAATTTAATTGGTTCCCAAAATTTATACCTTTCCAAATATCTTATGCACCTATCTTTTATGTCTCATAACTCTTTAAATTTCCAAATTAACTTTTCTCAATATTTCGACAAATTTATTGTATATTTATCACTGTTCAAGACTCTAAAATTTTTTTGGGCATGTTACATCCCGAGTAAAATATTAGAACCATTTTTTGAGTAGTCATCCTCCATATCGATGATGTAAAAGTCTGCAGGAAAAATTAGTTCATTTACCTTCACAAGGACATCTTCCAGCACGCCTTCTGGATATATGCATGACCTATTTACCAATTGAATAATCACCCCTGTTTCTTTCAAAGGACCCGTGTTTAGCAATTTAAAAATAAATAAAGGCATTATATTAATAAATGCTCCTAAATTACACATGGCTTTTTTTATGCCAATATTACATATTTTGTAGGATATAGAAAACATACCTTGGTCCTTACAATTCGGTGAGATTTTCCTTTGTAGCACTGCAGAAATGTTTTCTCCCACATTCACCCATTCATTTCCTTAGAGCTTCTTTTTGTCAGTGCATAGTTCTTTTAATAATTTTGCATAGCGTGGAACCTGTTTAATTGCATCAAGTAAAGGAATATTAATTTCTACCTTCCAGAATGTCTCAATGATTTCTTTTTCCTTTCGTTCCTTTTTAACTTGGACGAGCCTTCCAAGGTATGGGGGAGGTACAAGAAATGGTTTATGAGGTGCCAGCTCAATGGAAGCTACTGGTTCGACTTCCTGTTCAACATCGTGGTCACAAATCATGCGAGGCACTAGTTTTGACTCTGTTCCATCTTTTACAATCATAGCACTTGCATTTTGACATGGGTTTGGCTTGGTTTGAGATGGCAATTTTCCTTGGTTCTCCAAATGACTGACCGTAACTGCTAGCTTACTTATTTGCTGATCTAGTTCTTGGAAATGTGCTTCAGTCTTTTGTTGAAACTTTCCGGTGCTAACAATTAACCACTCTACTATAGCTTCAAAAGATGACTTTGGAGGTTGATACTATTGAGGTGGAGGTGGTTTTTGTTGATATGGTTGATTGTATTGAGGGTTAGACCCATAGCTCAGGTTTGGGTGATCCCTCCACCCTACATTATACGTTCTTGAATATGGCTCACAACGCCTTTGAGGTGGCCCTGGGAAGTTCCCAACGACATTTACTTGTGTAGTTGTGTCTTCAAGTAAAATCGGGCACGAGTCGGTAGGATGATCAGGCTTAGCACAAATTCCGCACAAAAGATCTAGGTTCGTCTGTCCTGCAAGCATATTTTTAACCACATTAGTAAGTTCATCAATCTTACTTACTATGGAAGGAGTACTTAGCTCATAAGCCCTTCTCGTAGGTTCTATAGGTGGTCGATATTGTTGAGAATTTACAGCCATAGTCGAAATTAATTCCCTAGCTCTTTGGGGAGTCATGTTCACAATAGTCCCTCCACTAGCAGCATCAATCATCTTCATTTCCATTGGGAGCAACCCCTCGTAGAAATATTGTAGGAGCGACTGTTCAAACAGACCATGTTGTGGGCAACTTACACACAACTTCTTTTATCGCTCCCAATATTCATAAATTGATTCTACTTCTTTTTGTTGTATTCCCACTATACTCTTCCTTAATTCGGCTACTCGAGCTGTTACCTGCTAAGAAACAATCGAGACATATCAGTCCAAGTATTAACAGATCCTGGAGGTAAATAAAATAGTCATTATCTAGCAGAGTCGGCTAATGAAAAAGGAAAAGCTCGTAGTTTTATTTGATCCTCAGTTACTCCTTCTAGTTTCATGCTTAGACAAACCATGTAGAACTCTTTTAGATAAGTATGGGGGTTCTCATTTTTCAAACCACAAAAAGTAGGCAATGAATGTATCAATTCCGAATTTAACTCGAATGGTGTTTCGCCTACTGGATAAATTATGCATAGCGGTTATTATTTATCTAGTGCGGCTACAAGTTAACATATAGTTTGATCTGCCATGTCGTCTGAATTTCAGATGAGTAAATATTTTGGTGTAAGATCCTTCTTCAAAATCAGGTTATGGTTGTTTACCGCGCCGAATAGCTTCTCTTCGAAGTGTTCGAGCCAACTTTTCTATCTCTGGTTCAAATGCTAGAGTCCTCCATTCTGACCTCGTCATAAAAAAAAAAACAAAAATTAGAAATTTTCACCAATCCCCGGCGACGGCGCCAAAATTTGATGGGCATTGAAACCACCAAATATAAATTCCTATGACAAATATAACAATAAATTGAAATATATAGTAGTAGGGTTGAAGCCACAGGGACTGATTATCTAATTTCGCCTTTTCTTGTGACCAGATTTGTTGTCGCGGCTACAATCATGCATGCGACTTGTATGTAGTAGTGCTGAAAAAAAAAAGAAAAAAATAGGGGGTTTAAATTGATTAAGATAATAAAATATGGAAATATGAAGTTTAATAAAATAAAATTAAAATAGATTCAAAAAATGTAAAAATAAATTTAAGAAAATAAAATAAATGGATAAATAAAATATTATTTAAGCTTAGCCTTAGCCTCGTTGTACTCCAATCTTGAATCGATCCTTGAAATAGATTTTCCCTTCCAATCGATAAGCTGGTTAAGCAATCGAGGATCCCTCAAACCGCCAACTCTTCCTCTCGTAGTCGATCTCGGTATCACCTGCAAATTGACCCTTGTCTAATTTCCAACCACGTGGCACGTACCCGTAATTTAAGACTTTGACAGCCTTGCGATCTGAAAAGCACAACTTGAATTAACTGTCTCAACCATGTGGGTCGTTTAAATCCGATCACTATCTCCTTTGACGGAATCCAACTAGCTTTTTCCAATTGAACATGCCAATTTGTCCTTCAAGATTTTGAATTCAGCACCGCTGACTCAACTTCCCAACTATACGTCAAACAATTCAAACCCAACGCGCGCTTTTTAAATTGAAATCGAATCAATTTTGAGGGACGAATTTGTACTATCCCATATACAGGAGAGATAGCGAATACTGAATTGCAAAGTCTTTAGTGTGGGTTTATATCTCACGATTACTTTGTCTAAGTGATAACCGGGCTAAGTCTAAAAAGGATCTAGTTGATCATGAAAAAAAAACCATGCTTTGAGAGTGGTTTTGTGGAATTGTGAAAGGTGAAAAGGGAAAGGGCCTTGGAAGGCAATTAAACCAAAAAGCTAAAAGTTAAAGGAAAAAAATGAAAGAACAGAGGTGACGGAGGAAGAGAGAAAAGAAAAATTAAAGAATTTATTAAATGCGAAAGGTAAAGTGTATTCAATTGGTTGTAGCCACTAGATATTTATACACACTTTTAGTGCTAAAATTTACCTAGACTTTTTCTAAATATTATCACTAAATAATTCTAAATATTATCACTAAATAATTCAAAATTTAAAAATCAAATTTAAACTAGAATTTAAACTAGTTAGAGAGTTGTAATAATATCAAAAATCTTTCAATCTTTATCCAGCCACTTTTAAAATAAATCTTCAACCCTTCAATCTTTATCTAATCATCTTTGAATCTTCAATCTTTCAATCAAGCCCTCCTCTTTGCTTTTTGTTCCAATTTAGCCCTTTCTTATAGGAGTTTGAATTCGACACACCAACTTCATTTCTGATAAGAAAAATCTAAATTTAATAGCATTTTATTTGTTAATTAGACAAAAATAAATATATTAAAAATACGAATTTATCTTGCTATCAATCATGCAAATTTAGAAGCTGATACAGAATAAAGAACATTAGGTAATAAGGCATATATGTAACGAGACTAATCATGTTGTTGATCGTATTATAATGATGGTTACTGTGAATGCAAAAGGGGTACATATCTTGCCAAAAGGCCCTACGGAATTACTTGAAGCCCTTAATAATGTTAAGAATTAGTAATGCTTTTGATTTTGTTAGTTTAATTTAATTCTCTACGATTTTTCTTTTTACACAAAAAAAAAAGTTATATTTAGTAAGCTTGCAACTTGAGAAGATATAGAAATTTTAATTATAGAATTTTAATAAAGAACAAAGTCAAACTTTTGTAATAAAGGGGTTGGGATTGAATAAAGAACTTTTGGCGGTGAAGATATAATTTTATCAAATTTTAGCTAACAATAACTATCACATCTAATTAGATATGTTAAATGAGCACATTGAGTTAATTTTGGATGAAGATGATTTATAAATTCAATTCATGTTTTAATATTTTAAAAAAATAATATTTAATATTTTTTGGCCACATTGGAAGTTTTGGGCTCACGTCAATTTTAGCTTCTATCAGTTTCAAGTTCAAGTAATTTCAAATTTAAATTATTTTTGGGCACGAATAATTTAGTATTTAAGATCGGTTTGAGTTTGAGCCACTTCAAATTCGTTGTTTTTTAGGTTATCTGTTTGGATCATTTTGTGTTCAGGTTCAAGTTCAAATTGTTACATGTTTGGATCAATTTCAAATTTAGTTAGATTGGATTCAAATTAATTTAAGTGTGGGTTGAATGTGTTTGGATTGTTGAATTTTTATAGTCTATTTAAGTTGCGTCTGGTTTAGGTTTATAAAGTCTGATTTTTGAATTCAAGTCTTAATTAACAAGTTTACTTTGATGGAACCAATGAGGTCCAAAGTTCCTATCTACTCATGTAAACCACACTATTATAAGGAGATGAAATATATATAACTAGTAATGTATGAAATTAATATTATAGTGTGGCTATAGGCTTTTATTTATTTGAAGTCTCGGTTGATATTAGGCTAGGTTTCGAATTTGAGCAACCCACTTCCCTTTCCTTTTAATGACTTGATTTCAAATTTTTAACTTAATTTTCATATACTTATTGGCTGTATGATGATACGTTCATTTTGGAAAAAAAGAGTGGAATATGAAGGTCTAGATGATTTCTTTGCATATGGAGTGTATCAACATAAAATTAAACTATGCTTGAGGAAGAATGCTAGTGAGGCAAATTCGGTGAGTGAAGGGACAAGGGTGGGACCTAAAGGTGATAACATTATGATTGATAGCGATACATTTGGTGCAGATAATCAATTTTCTCCTTGGATGATAGCTAGGAGGAGACAAAAGCATTTCAACAAATGAAAATATGCAAGTGCGGCATTGCTATCACATGAGAACAGATTGTTCAAGATTTTTATAATAAGTGAAATTGAGGAGTTGTAACTGGTTGACTCAGTAAGAGTTGAAATGGAACAAGGTTAGGTTGTTCTACAGCCTTTGAAGGATGCTTTTGGTGGATCTTCTTCAATTTGATCTAAGATATGGAAAGGAAAATCGAAAGTGCTTTCTAATATTACAAATCATTGTAGTGTTTAGTGTATGGACACATGGATCTTCTACTTTATCATTCAATAAGGCAGTTTTTTCATATTCTCTTCCCATGCATGCACCTTTGAACACTAGGAAGGATGTTAAATTACTTGACTTAAGTGGGTTGGATTCTATTCTAACTCAAGTTATGGATAGTTTGAATCAGATTAATGTAGATTATTTGAATATTTCTGAATTGGGGGTAATGGGATGTTTGGCATTAATCCAAGTCCTGATTTTTAGTTCTCGGAATCAAGTTATGGTTGATTCAAAAGAACTTAAGATCAAGGATGATGAAGAGGTTTGATCGCTGCAAAACAGTCTAGTTTTAAAATTTATAAAGGATAATCAAACTTGTAGACTAACTATGACAACGATAGAGGCAAGTGCACCTGTTGAACAGTAGTATAGCTTTGGTAAGAATATCTTATCGAACCCAAGGAACCTAAAAGTACTACTACTCACTTTCTTCCTATTATTTAGCCTTAAATATGGAGTGATTAATTAACTTATCTAAGACTAATGAAATACTTAAACTAAATGCAAAGACAAAAGAATAAACTGGGAAAAGACTTTGGAAAACTCAGTTGATAAAAACGATACCATCGGGAAGAATCCACCTATGACTTCACTTATTATCTAACTTTCAATTCATATGATTTCTTTTACTTAGCTTGATCC
Source organism: Gossypium rotundifolium (assembly GCA_025506655.1). NCBI lineage: Eukaryota > Viridiplantae > Streptophyta > Magnoliopsida > Malvales > Malvaceae > Gossypium > Gossypium rotundifolium. Next base: position 7,849,549 of record CP106723.1, on the reverse strand, counting down.
GTGAGACTCCCTAACATATATTAAACCTTCTCTTGAAGTGAATAACGTCTAACCTTAGGTTAATTAGTGGAACTCTCGTTCTCTTATAATAACCCCTAAGGAAGCGATAGAATCGATCAATGGACTCCCATATTAGGTTTCACCCTAATCCGCAAAATCTCGTAATCCTATCTCTAGGCGCCGATCAACTCCGCTTAATTATGCTAGATCTACTCTTAGGCGTGGTCTATTCCTCTTCCACCTAAGCACATCGATTAAATTGGGCAACATAATTAAGAACAAACTAAGTATTTATCATATAAACCGAAAGAATTAAATAAAAAAATCCATCATAGGTTTCATCCCTTCGTGTCTCAAGGATCTAGTTCATAATAAAATAAGAAAACATCTCAAGAGAAAAGATAAAACCAAACATAAGAAATCCCTAAAACCCTCGAAGGAATTGAAGAGAGATCCTCCGTCTTGAGTAGAATTCGACTCTTGAGATGGATCAACTGGCTATCTTGAGTAATTCCCTAAACGAGTAAAGCTCTGGCAGAAAACTCTGCTAAAACCTGCCGCCCTTGAATTGCTGCCTTGGATTGTTTATATAGATGTTTGGAATGCTTTACTTGGCTCCTAAGTACTCATAATTCAAGTGAAATTCATCCTAAGTGTTTGAGTGGACTTAGGATTGCGTTTCTTGGGCTACAAGCATCCAATTCCGAGTGAAATTGCTCTTTCCCGTGGCAGGGGCACGGCCTTGACACGCTCGTGTAAATCGTGGTCCAGCTCGTGTCTCCATTCTGTCGATTTAGGCACGGCTTTGACATGCCCGTGCAATATCTGGGTAGAGGCCGTGCTTCGGGTCTGCCAATTGGGGCACGGCCGTGTACATCAGGGTCAGGCATTGTTGGGCTTTTTGTCGACGAGGCACGATCGTGTAAATTAGGGTGTGACTGTGTGCAATCTAAATATTGGGGCACGGCCGTGTGGCATGAAGTCCAGGCCGTGTCGACTTCTTGGGTTGGCCCACTTTGGTCCGTTTTAAACTCGTTTTACGTCCTTTTTATCCTTGGGTGCTTTCCTGAGTATAAAACATGAAAAGAAAGGATTAAGAGCACTTTTTTACATAAATTAAGGATAAATTCATCCAAAAGCATACTAAATGTGGGATTAAAATATGTTACTTTTACGGTTTGTCAAGGTTAGAATGGAAGATGATTGTTAAGTTCTAGCTCCTTTTCTATCTCAATATAAGATATTATTGTTGAATGCTAGGGAGTGGGGAAATGGAGGTCAATATTTTTTTAGGTACATTTTTTTTTCTTAGTTAAAGCTCATAATCTTGACCTAGTTAATAATATGGAAACAAGAGTTCTCAAGAAAGAACGGATTCTATATTAAGACGATTGGTTTTTCAAAATAGGGAATAATGGACAAACATGACTTTACAAGGGGAATTTGGTTTTTGTAGAGGGAATAAGAGGTCGATTAGTAATTGAAGGTAGCTTAGTTCAAGCCCTCATTGCTTCTCTTAATTGGAGAAATCAACCATTGTTGGTGATGGTAGTCTAAGTTAGTCTTATCCAATATGTTTGAGAGAATCTATGGGATTACATGATCAATCACTAATAGGGTATAAGGAGCATGGATAATTGGGAAGGATTTTAATGAAATTGTTACTTCAACTAAAAAATTCAACACTAAAAGTTCAAATTGTCACAAATGTAGAAAGATGTAGAAACTGCTTGTAACACTCTACACCCGACCTAAAAGTCAATCAAATCCAAGACACTGCATTTATTTCTGAAGCAACTCAAACAATCACTTAACACAATCATCAAAGAAAAAAAATAAAACAAACGTGGCAAGTACAATTAAAGGATGTTATGAGTTTTAAATGCATATAAATGAAGTCTATTATGCCCGGATATAATAATTCAAGGTTAAATACGGTTAGACACGGGGCCAAGTTGCAAATCTTAGGTCAAACAATCAAAATACAAGGCAATGTCTTGAGCCAGAGAAGCCATGTATCGATACATGCTTCCCCTGTTTCATGATTTAAACTTCTAAGTTTGAAGTCTCGAAAAAGACCTCTTATGTCTCGAGACACTAAACTAAATAATTACTAATTTAGCTTTTGATGTTTTATGTCTCAAGACAAGGTCATTGAGACTTCGTACCTTATGTCTTAAGAAAATCAAACCATGTCTCAAGACATGTACCCAAAAAATGTAAGAAATTTAAGTTTTTTGTTCTTGAGGTCTCAAGACTTGTTGAGGTCTCAAGACAATCAAACCAAGTCTTGTAACAGCCGAATTTTTGGTAGTGTCAGAAATACTAGTTTCAAGACCATAATCCTGACAAAATATTTTGTGAAAATTATTTAATTAGTATATTTATGAGGCCTCTAGAGTCATATTAAATTTTGGTTGAGAAATTTAATTGTTTGGATAGTTTAATAAGTAAAAAGGACTGAATTGTAAAAACTACAAAGGTTGAGTAGTTAAATTAAGGGGACTAAAAGGAAAATTTAGCCGTGGGAAAATTGTTAATGGGATTTGATGAGACTATGATTATTAAAGTGATTAAATTAGGTTTAATTTATGCATTATAAAAGCTTAATTAAGAAAGTTAAAGTATTTACAAAAATGCCATAAGTATATATAATTAAACTTAAAATTTTGGAGAAAATTCTCACTTTCTTCATCTTCTCCACAGAAAAGAGAGGAAAGGTTAGGGTTTTTCATTTTTAATCTTTAGACCTTGATTTGGTAAGTGCGTTGATGCCCGTTTTCAGTAATTTTTATGTTTTTAAGTTTGTCTAATTTAATCCATCTATATCAAGGACCAATTTGTGAAATTGTTAAACGTTATAAAAGTTTTCATTGATGAATGAGGTTTTTTATTAGATTTTATGATGAAACATGAAACTTTTCTAATAGATTTGAATGTTTTGAAAAGTGATTTTTGATGATTTTGATGTTTAGGGACTAAATTGATTAAATGGTAAATTGCATATACTTGAGGTGAAATAATTGCAAATAGGGACTTATTTGAAGTACTCAAAAAGAATGGATAATTTGCATGATTAGTGCCTAGGACAAAATTGTATAAAATGAAAGATTATGGGGTAAATATGTAAATTTACCAAAAAGGACTCAATTGCATGAAATGGATCAAATTATGTTTTTATTCTAATCCATGGAATTAAATTGTTATTTTAGATCAAGAATGAGCGGATAATCGGGGAAAAGGAAAAACCGTGGAATAATCCTTGTACCTTGGAATCTCTTACAAAATAGTTCGGTAAGTTCGTATAATTAGTTTTATTCCTAAATACTTACATTCTTGATGATACCTTGTTGGAAAAATGTTTTCCTTATATTATAAGTACATTCAATCGAGCCAAATCTTATTGATATACTGAATGAAGCTCAATCGAGCAATTCGTATTTTTGTAATGAATGGATGCTTAACTGAATAAACCCTACTGTTATACTGACTGATATTTAAACAAGTAAATTCTATTGTTGTACTGAGTAAGGCTCAAACGAGCAGGAGCCTACAGTTATACTGATGAGAAGCTCAATCGAGCAATGCCTACTATTGTATTGAACTATTGAATTGACTGTACTTACTGTATAAGTTGTGTGGAATGAGAAATTCTATATCTAATGTTGACTAAATATACATTTTAATGGAAAGAATTATTAACTTCTAAACGAACTTACTAAGCTCGTGTAAGCTTACCTATAAATTTGCTCATCTTGTAGATTACGTTTTGAAGGCTAAGATGATCGAGCCAACACTAGGAATCACACTATCCAGGAACCTTGGTAGACTTAATCTCTTGGTTTGGTTTATGGCATGTACTAGGAACCTAAGTATTACTATGTTAAATTCCTAGTTTTTGAGTGAAATGTTGTGGCATGTTGTACACTTGACCAACTTATGAATTTCCTACTTGTTACCTCACATGTTTGACAGTTCCAAAATATGAAATAGTATGCTATTTTCATCTTAGTACTTGGAAATGAATGGATGTATAATTAAGAGATAAATGTGTTATGGTTACAAGTTGAGAATGGTTATGTGATTATGCTATGAATGTTTGAATTTGAATTATATCTTGTATGTGTAGTTAAAACTATGTGTAGGTATTAAAGCTTAAAAAGAATAAAATTTTACCATTGAATTGGTCTTTTTTGCATGTTTTATTGCCTTGGTTATGTGTGCAAATTGTGTTTAGGTACATGCTTGAGATGGGTGAAGGAAAAGGCTCGATTTGACCAATTTCTTGTCCACACGGCCTAAGACATGTGCATTTGTCTTAGCCGTGTGTGACACACGGCCATGCAACATGGTCGTGTGTCCCCTATAGGTTTCAAAGGGCTGCAAGTCAGGCAGTTAAACAGCTTGGCACACAGGCGTGTAAGGCTATTTCGAGAGTTACATGGCCTGGCACACGGGCGTGTGGCTTGGCCGTGTGACCCAAGTTAGAAAGTTACAAAGGCACAGACATGAGCTGAGACACAGCCGTGTGTCCCTATTTCGAATGGTACACGGCTTGAGACACGGGCGTGTGTCTCAGCCGTATAAGGCACACGGCCATGTGACCCCTGTAGTGTGAAATTTTTTATTTTTTCCATAAAGTTCTGAATGTTTTTATTTAGTCCCTAATCGTTTCTAAAGTGTTTCTAAGGCCTCGATGGCTTGAATAAAGGGCGATATGCATGTGTTTGAATGAATTATGCATTGATTTTAAAACGTTTGGAATTAAATGTTTTAAGTTACGATTTTAAGGTAATGCTCCGTAACCCTATTTCGATGACGGATATAGGTTAGGAGTGTTATAAGTCTAATTACGAATTACAGATTAAATAGACTCTAAATCAAAATTTTTGAAGGGTGTGTGGCCCACACGGCCTAAATGACCAGCTCGTGTGGCTCACGTGAACTACCTATCCTGCCCTTGTGATTTCAAACGCCCATGTGTCCCACACGGTTTACTTGATTTGCCCGTGTAATCACACACACCCATGTGCCCCAACACGGCCTAACTCATGGTCAGACACACGATCGTGTGGCACACACGATCTGCCACATGGCCAACTATATAATCGGGTGACGAAGAAAAATTTCAAATTTTTTAGGGTTTTTCCAGATTTATTCACGGAGGTTTCGAGTTAGAAACACACAGCTAAATATTTTTCGATATGGACTCAATCACGAGACTACAAGGACCTAAAAACAACATTTAAAAGACTAATTTAGTAACGATTTACCAATTTTCAATTAACTCATTTAGTCAATATTCACTAACATGCGCATTAGTAATCCGTAAATTAATCTTTTAGCTAGGCATTTTAAAACTTACCCAAACGATCACATAGCAGCAATCCTCAACCGCGATTACAACGCTGGAGGAGTTAATGTTTCACCAATTTCACCTAGAAAAACCCTACCACCATTAGAGGTGACTAAATGCATTACGGAACATATACAACCACGAACTAACGAGACTAAAAATAAAAATAAACACACTTACTATAGAAGAAAGAACCAATGGCACTTACACCGGTAAACGATAGTGTGATCACACTCCAACAAAGATTGAATTTGCAAAAAGGAAGGGCAAAAGATGTTTCCTTGATTAAAATTATGGCCAAACAAGAATGGATAAAAAAATAAAGAAACAGTAATAAGGAAAGTAAGAAAAACTGGGAAGGTGGGGAAAACGTGAAATAGTGTCGGAGAGAAAAGTGAGGATTAAAAATCTTTTTATTTTCAACTAATCAATTTTCAAATTTTTTTCTAAGAAATAACTAAATCCTAACCAAACTAGTCTTCTAACCACCACTTAACAGCTTAATCCAATATTTGAATTAAATTCAATATCTGACACTTGGACGCACAAACATGGGAAATAGCAAAAATAATCTCATTTTGCTCAAGCAAGGATTCAAACACAAGACCAAAGAGCAAGTTGACACCTTACCACTAAACCAGAAAGCTCATTTTGTTACAAATTGAGGGAAATAGAATTTAAGTCAAATGCTTAAAGATAAAGATAGGAACAAAAATAGAAAAAGTTTCTAAGAGTGAGATTTGAACATGGGACCTCAAACATACATCCAGAGCACTAAACCACTAAAATAAATCACTTTAATTGACAAATTTTAACAAATCAAAAACTCAAATTTTGGGGCGTTACAGGAAAACTACCCTATTGTAATTTATTTGGAAAATCCCTTACCTTTTAAGAGTTCAAAATTTTTTCTAGCTTGCCTAGTAGAATCTTATGTCTAACTCCAATAGGAAAGCTCACAAGTTCACTAATGATGAAATTTGTTAGCTTTATGGGTGGTAAAGAGAAGTCATTGCCCATATATTAAGGGACTACCCATATATTAATAAGCTTACTATGAGTTTAGCAGAAAAATTACAATATTATATATAAATTTTAATGAATTGACTACTGTGGGTGGCTGATAAATCATAAAAGTAACACATTTTAATCCCACGCTTAGCATTTTTGGATGTTTATTTATATAATTTTGTGAATCCGATGCTCCTAATCCTTTAAATTTGCATTTCTATACTTAGGTGAGCATAGGAAAGCAAAAGGAGTGGAAAATGGGCCAAAACCGAACAAAACAGCCACCTTAAGGATCTACACGGCCAAGCCAGAACCACACGAGTAGGGCACATGCCGGTGTGACTCACACGGGCTGGACACATGCCCATGTGCCAGCCCGTGTTGATCGCGATTCACTCAAATTCCTACACGGCCTGCGCACTCTCACACGGGTTGAGCACACCGTGTCCCTGCCACACCCTACTTTGTTTTCACGCAGAAAAAGCCAATTTTTAGGGTTTCTGATCCTTCTAAAGTCTATAAATACGAGCCTGAGGAAGATCTAAAGGACGAAGAGAGAGCACACAGAGTAGATCAAAGCAATTACTCAAAGGAAGTCATTGGAATCATCTTGAAAGTGGATTCACTCCAAGATTGCAGATCTCCATCAAGTTATTGAGAAGTTTTTGGGTTCCTTATGTCTTGTTGTTTTCTTATTCCTAAGATGTTTTCCTTTCACATTATGAACTAAGCTCCCTAAATACCTAGGGAGAATGAAACATAGATGAATCTTATTATTCAATAAATATGATTTACGTGATAAATACTTGATCTTGTTCTTAATTATGTGTTCCTAATCCTTGTTTTAATGTTTTCAGGAATATTAATTCAAGTTTAATGTGCTTATTCAGTGGAGTAAAAGTCCATGTTTAAGAGTAGATCCAACATAATTAAGCAGAGTTGATTGCAACCCTAGAAATAGAGTGACATAAATCTTCCAGATTAGAGTCAAATCTAATAAGAGAATCCATAGATCGAGTTAATGTGACGATAGGGGTTTTAATTAGAAAGATATTTCAATTAATCAACCTAGATTCAGTTATTTTAGTATTGAAAGAGATATTAACATAATTTAGAGATTTCTACGAATCAAGTCAAGTGAATAAATCATTTAATTCAAAGTCAGAATAATAAGTGAAGTCTAGGTAGATTCTTCCTTGGGTATTGTCTTTATCATTGGTTTATTTGATTACTTCTTTCACTCTTTATCACGTTCATAGTCACTTAGTTAGTTAATTAGTTAGTTAAATTTTATATTAAAATAAAACCCTTAATTATTAGGCTAGATAATAAAAAGATAGTTATTACTAGTAATTTTAGTCTTTGAGGATACGATATCCCGGACTCACCACAACTATACTACTGTTCGATAGGTGCACTTACCTTTGTTGAAATATTAGTTAGTTTTGAGTCCATCAGTGGCAAATATTCCACTTTCGATTGTTTAAAAAGCTTTATTGTGTTGGGAAAGGCCTACGCAAGGCTGTGCTAAACTCAATGTAGATAGGAATTGGGATCAACCCAATAATAAAGCGAGAGTAAAGGGAGTGATTTGAGACCAATGTTTTAAAAACCATATCAGTGGTTGAACTAGTTAGACCATTGAATTTCGATTCGGTTAGCTCAACTATCGGTCTAAAAGTAATTAAAAACAATTTAAAATTCATAAAAAAGTATAAATTTATAAATCGGTTCAACTGCTTGTTTTAAAAACCATATCAGTGGTTGAACTAGTTAGACCATCGAATTTCGATTCGGTTAGCTCAACTATCGGTCTAAAAGTAATTAAAAACAATTTAAAATTCATAAAAAGTAAATTTATAAATCGGTTCAACTACCTATTTTTCTTCACATTTTTTTACCAGTTTCAAACAATTTGATCAAAGGTTGATTCAATACCTTTACTTAGACTAATATACTAGCTGGTGCTCTGTAACACCTCATACCCAACCCAATCGCTAGGTCCGAACTACAAGGTGCTACGCTCCATATTTGAATTTAACTAATACTTTTTATTATTGCATTCCACAAATCATGTTCACTTAATAGAAATATTATTTAATCACAGTTAGCTAACTAACTTTGCCACATACATGAATTTATTTCAATTATATAACTTTAATTTAAGATACAAAAATTTCACAAAGTAACTTTAACATATTGAATATTTACTTAGTTGTGAAATTAATCTTCTAACCTATCTATTTACAAATTCGACTATAACCTTGAGGCTCCGCCTCTAGGTCACCCCGTTGTATGTACATTACAACTAAAAAGTATGTTCATTTGAGCATGGTAGATTCCAGTCTGGTCCCTCCTCAAATCCTCAAATTTCCTTTTTACCTTAAATACATAATAAAACATACTTAAGTTAAAATTAAACTTAGTGAGTTATCCATACCTCATATACTCACAAAACTTATATTTGCATGCACTTCATGGTTCTGTGTTTATGTTGAATTTATCCGTACTAGGATAGTTCGCCAATATCATTGGCGTAGACTTGTCACCACTCATATTGGAGCATCTCGTAAGTTGGCATATTATCTTCTATGACACGAACTTCCTCTTCCTCACTTCTCTTTATGGAACCCCTTGTAGATTTTTTTCATTTGTCCATTTTTAGTGATTGGATAACTAATGTCATGGTACTAGCTCGCCATGGGTTCCAACGTGAAATACCTTTGCTGACAACTTTATGGCGGATTAGTGCATGATGGTTAAATCCTGCTGATAAACCGTAAAAGTAACATATTTTAATCCCACATTTAGTATGCTTTTGGATGAATTTATCCTTAATTTATGTAAAAAGGTGCTCTTAATCCTTTCTTTTCATGTCTTATACCGTGAAAGCACCCAAGGATAAAAGGATGCAAAACGGGTTTAAAAGCGGACCAAAGTGGGCCAACCCAAGAAGTCGACGACGACCTAGACTTCATGCCACACTAGTGCACCAATAATTAGATTGCACACGGTCACACCCTCGATTTACGACTATGCCTCGTCGATAAAAAGCCCAATACTACCGACCCGATGTGTACTACCGTGCCCCTAATTGGCGACACAAGCATGGCCTCTACCAGATATTGCAGGCGTGTCAAAGCCATGCCTAAATCGACAGAATGGAGACACGGGTGGACCACGATTTACAGGCGTGTCAAGGTCGTGCCCTCGCCATGAGGAAAGAGCAATTTCACTTGGAATTGGATGCTTGGAGCCTAAGAAACACAATCCAAGTCCACTCAAACACTTAGGATGAATTTCACTTGAATTACAGTACTTAAGAGCCAAGTAAAGCATCCCAAACGTCTATATAAACAATCCAAGGCAACAACTCAAGGCGGCGGTGTTTTAGCGAGTTTTACGCGAGCTTTACTCATTTAGGGAATTACTCAAGATAGCAGTTGATCCATCTCAAGAGTCGAATTCTACTCAAGACGGAGGATCTCTCCTTCAATTCCTTGAGGGGTTTTAGGGATTTCTTATGTTTTGTTTTATCTTTTCTCTTGAGATGTTTTCTTATTTTATTATGAACTAGATCCTTCATATACAGAAGGGATGAAACCTATGATGGATTTTGTTATTTAATTCTTTCAGTTTATATAATAAATACTTAGTTTGTTCTTAATTATGTTGCTCAATTTAATCGATGTGCTTAGGTGGAGGAGGAATAGACCCGCCTAAGAGTAGATCTAGCATAATTAAGCGGAGTTGATCAGCGCCTAGAGATAGGGTTACGAGATTTTACCGGATTAGGGTGAAACCCAATATGGGAGTCCATTGATCGATTTATCGCTTCCTTAGGGGTTATTATAAGAGAACGAGAGTTCCACTAATTAACCTAAGGTTAGACGTTATTCGCCGAGAGAAGGTTTAATATAGGTTAGGGAGTCTCACGGATCAAGCTAAGTAAAAGAAATCATATGAATTGAAAGTTAGATTATAAGTGAAGTCATAGTTGGATTCTTCCAGGGTATCGCTTTTATCAACCGAGTTTTCCAAAGTCTTTTCCGTTTATTCTTTTGTCTTTGCATTTAGTTTAAGTATTTCATTAGTCTTAGATAAGTTAATTAATCACTCCATATTTAAGGCTAAATAATAGGAAGAAAGTGAGTAGTAGTACTTTTAGGTTCCTTGGGTTCGATAAGATATTCTTGCCAAAGCTATACTCTTGTTCGACGGTGCACTTGCCTCTATCGTTGTCATAGTTAGTCTCTGTGTTTGATTATCCTTTATAAATTTTAAAACTAGACTGCATTTTGCAATGATCAAGTTTTTGGCGCCGTTGTTGGAGAATTCTAAAAATATTAAAGCTCTATTTTATTACTTTAGCCATTATTATTATTTTTACTTTGCTAACTTTTCTTTTATTTAAATTTTGACAGATAATTCTAGTTTTTCAAAGGAATGGCACTGAATAATTATTAGTGGCAAGGCATGGGGACAATTCCTACTGAAGCAACCAGTATTTTCAACCTCGACGTGGTCACCAGGTTATCTAATCAGTTCAAAATAATGAATAAAAAGATTGATGGTTTGAATAATCTCTCGCAGGTACACCCAGTAATGCAGTATAACTCGAATCTGAAAGGCGTGGCGAATCCTGAGTACCCACCTTACGGATATGGCATGAAAAACGAACAAGTCCACTATATAGGTAACTATTCTAGATGTCAAAATAATTTTTATAGTGACACTTATACTACAGGATAGAGGTACCATCCCGACTTCTCGTGGAATGATCAAAGACAAGATTTTCCTCCAAATTTTCAACAACCTTATCCACAGGAAGGGGAATCAAACCTCGAAGAGATGCTGACAAAATTCATGGCAGCCACAGAATCTCGTCTTCAAAAGACTGATACAAGCCTTGATGAACAACAGAAGTCAATGAAAGGACTCGAGAATCAAGTTGGAGAACTTACAGTGGGACACCTCACAAAGCTAATTTCTGAATGCCAACAAGGACGTCTACCAAGCAACACAGAAATAAACCTAAAAGAGTAAATCCAAGCCATTACAACTCAAGAAGGTAAAGAAGTAGATAGACCCACATCAGCGTAAGAAAAGAAGGATAAGACCGAGGTAGCTCAAGAAAAGCCAAAATCGATAATCAAAGAATACCAACCTCACATACCTAATCCCGAAGCATTGAAAAAAGATGATTCAGAGGAACAATTCGGTAAATTTCTAAAACTCTTGAAGAAATTACATATTAACTTACCTCTTCTTGAAGCTCTTTTTCAGATGCCCGATGCAAGGAAATTCTTAAGCAAGCTCTTGACAAACAAACGCAAAATAGATGAAGAGCACCATGTGGAATTAAACGCAACATGCTCAAAGAATGCTACGAACAAGCTATCACAAAAACTAAAAGATCCAGGGAGTTTTACGATTCCATGCTTAATTGGTAGTTTGACTATTGATAATGCGTTAGCTGATTTAGGGGCAAGTATAAATGTTATGCCTTATGCACTGTTTAAACGACTAGGTCTAGGGAAGCCCAAACAAACTAGGATGAGTATTCAACTAGTTGATAAAACTGTTAGAATCCCTAGGGGCATTATTGAAGATGTTTTAGTCAAAATCGATAAATTTGTTTTCCCAGTAGACTTTGTTGTTTTAGACATGGATGAGGATAATTCAATCCTCTTGATTTTAGGAAGGCCTTTTCTAGCAACTGCTAGAACTAAGATTGATGTTGCCACAGGAGAACTCATACTTCGCGTGGGAGATGAATCAATAAATCTTCACGCTCTCAACTCAGCCAGAGCCATGAATGATGAAGGTACGGAAATTACTCTAGTCAATAATGAAATTATTAAACCTTCATTGCAGGAAACACCATACGACATCAAATCTGAGTCAAACCATAGCATCTTAGTCAACACAGAAGAGTCACGTACACTTAAGGTCGACTAATTAGAAGAGCAGAAGACACAAGCAAAGATGGATCCACACGAAGTAAAGTCAGAGGGACCGCCAGAACAGCTCATAGGGACATCGAATCACTTTAAAATAAAAGATGAGGTACACAAAATCTTCCCCCACAACACAGTCGATGTAAGCAATCCAATGTTCAAAAATTCCAAGGTAAACACTTCTCGACCCCAATTTTTCATGAAAAAGAACTACGAGACATGAGGGAAGATATTCAAACCTTTAAACCTCCTTGAAATCTTCAACACAAGGATAGTCTAGCTTAAGACTATAAGCGCTTTTAGGAGGCAACCCGAACACTAACAGCTTTTTATTTTTGTTTCTTTTCTTTCCATCTTTCATCCTAATTATTTCATTGAAAACTAACATAAAAGTCTGATTTCCAAGCCACACACCTTACACACGGTGTGTCGTGGGCTGTGTGGACCACCGAACCACCACATTCGACAGCGGGGCCATGCAAATCACCCAACCACCCCCAATGTCACGGATCCAACCACCCACAAGACGGCATCGACAAAAATAGCACGGTCGTGCCTCACAGCCATGCTAAGATACTAACTTATTTAGCACGGGTAGACCACGCCCGTGCATTCCAATCATGCTTCTATACTGGCTTTTTAGGAATGGGCGTGCAAACCAACAAAACGGGCGTGGAAGGACAACACACCTCACAACACGACCTGTGCAATACGGCCATGTGAATCGACACACCCTAGGTACACGGGCGTGGGAACGTGCTAGATTTGAAATCCTATTTAAATCCCCACAGCTCGTCCTCTTTGTCCCATCTTCTTTCTTATTCCTTCTTTCTCTTTTCTTTCAAATATTTATTCCTATTCATAGAAAAGATCCAAGACACTTGAGCAACACAAAGATCATGTCGAAGAAACGTAAGCATCATCTCCTTAGAGGAGACCTCAACATGAGTTCATCCGAGACTTCACTTAATTGACACGCCAAGGGTCTCTAAACCTTTTGGTTCTATTTTTCTTTTCTCGTCTCTTTTATTTTCCTTATCTATACTTCTTTTCTGCTTAATTTAATTTATTTCATATTAGTTTCTTGGTTTTAGGTTCTAAAGGCTGCTAGGGAATCACACACCACAGCTTTCGAGGCTATCCAATTTCTTCATCTAGCAAATTGCTTCTCGGTAGCCACTCCACCAGGCCCATAGAAAACACCATCACCGCCACCAAAGACGCCAGGGATCATCCAGATTTCAGGGAGTATTACTTTCCCCACTTCTCTTTTTGTTTTGGCACCTAAATTTCATTATCTATCTTTGTACATTGAGGGCAATGTACATCTTAAGTGTGCGGGTAATAGTGTCCAACTTTTTGTTTTATTCTCAAATCCTGAATTTAGTCTTGATCTTAAGTATTATTCTCATATTATTAATTAGGATGAAATTTCTAATGATTTATGATTTTTATTGATATGTTTTAGAGTAAGTTATAGTTAATTGTGCATTGATGATTACATTTGAAGAATACTAGAGAATCAAGCATGATAAGTTTATTTTCAAAAATAAAATTGATAGGTTGTTGAACTAAATCGAGTATTACTTTGAAATTTGAAATCTATAGGGATTGATGTTAAAACACCCATAATTTCCACGAGATATTGAGCCTTATAGAGCATATATTATTTTTCATGCTCACTTTTATTGATTATGAGTGTGTCAACTTTGAACTGTTATTCTAGAACTTGCCTCGTTTATGCATGTCGAGACCACAATAATGATTTGATATACTGAGATGATAAAGGCACCTAGGTTTTAACCCGTTCACTCCACTAAAAAGCCTACCTACATAAATAACTCCTAGTGAACCCCGTTGAATCCTAACAACCTTTTTATTGACTCACCCACTAATATTAACCCAAAATCCCTTTGTATTTGTTATCAACATTCTTTTGACTACCCCTCTATCGAGAATTGACTTGATCAATTTCCAAATTAGGTTATTTCAATTATCAAAGTTCCTTCTATTAAGTTTTACTTAGTTTGTTCTTTAAAAGAAATCCAAGTTATTCAATATTAGTAGTATAAAAGAGCTTAGAGTAATTAAACTCCAATTATTGAAGAAAAAGCTCAGTATTAAAGTATTATCAAATTTTAAAGTGAAGAAAATACTCTTTATTATAGAGTAATTATCAATAGTGGTATTATTACTTTTCATTTGATGTAAATATTCATATTTAGTTCATTATTTTTAGATTAAGTAATTAGTCAATTCAATCTCGATTTTAACCCTTTAATTAGGTCTTTATCCACACCTTTTAACCCAAGCCCGTTACAACCCTAAAAGGACCTTTTGATCATTTATCATCTCATATCTGATGGTGGAGATTTGATTTTCGAGCAAGCCTATGGGATTAACTTTTCGAGTTCGACTTTTGAGCGCTTTTTCTTGATCCTTAAACACTTTGAGTGCTTTGAGTGAATCTTTAGTGAGGATGTCAATCCTTGTCGATTTTGAATCAAAGGTAATTATTTAAATAAGGGGAGACACCTATGTTTTCATGCTACAAAATTATGACTTATCTCTTTTGAATCTTTAGGGCACTTCGAGCTAAATGATCCATGTATAAATTATCTATGAATTATGATGAGGCATTGTCAATAAGAATTATGAATTTTGGAAAGTTCGTTTTAATTGTAAATTGAGAATTTTGCTTGAGGACAAGCAAAAGCTTAAGTGTGGGGGTATTTGATAAACCGTAAAAGTAACATATTTTAATCCCACATTTAGTATGCTTTTGGATGAATTTATCCTTAATTTATGTAAAAAGGTGCTCTTAATCCTTTCTTTTCATGTCTTATACTCAGGAAAGCACCCAAGGATAAAAAGGACACAAAAGCGGGTTTAAAACGGACCAAAGTGGGCCAACCCAAGAAGTCGGCACGGCACGCACTTCATGCCACACTGGCTATGCCCCAATATTTAGATTGCACACAGTCACACCACGATTTACACCGTGCCTCGTTGACAAAAAGCCCAAAGACGGCGACCTCGATGTACAGGTTGTGCCCCAATTGGCAGACCTGAAGCACGGCCTCTACCCAGATATTGCCCGGGCATGTCAAAGCCGTGCCTAAATCGACAGAATAGAGACACGGGCTGGACCAAGATTTACACGGGCGTGTCAAGGCCGTGCCCCTGCCGTGGGAAAGAGCAATTTCACTCAGAATTGGATGCTTGGAGCCCAAGAAACACAATCGTAAGTCCACTCAAATGCTTAGGACAAATTTCACTTGAATTACGAGTAATTAGGAGCCAAGTAAAGCATCCCATACGTCTATATAAACAATCCAAGGCAGCAATTCAAGGGCGACAGGTTTTAGTAGAGTTTTCTGCCAGAGTTTTACTCATTTAGGGAATTACTCGAAGATAGCCAGTTGATCCATCTCGAAGAGTCGAAATTCTACTCAAGACGAATGATCTCTCCTTCAATTTCTTCAGGGGGTTCTAGGGATTTCTTATATTTTGTTTTATCTTTTCTCTTGAGATGTTTTCTTATTTTATTATGAACTAGATCCTTCAAATACCTGAAAGGGATGAAACCTATGATGGATTTTGTTATTTAATTCTTCCGGTTTATATGATAAATACTTAGTTTGTTCTTAATTATGTTGCTCAATTTAATCTGATGTGCTTAGGTGGAGGAGGAATAGACCCTGCCTAAGAGTAGATCTAGCATAATTAAGCGGAGTTGATCGGGCGCCTAGAGATAGGGTTACAAGATTTTGCCGGATTAGGGTGAAACCTAATATGAGAGTCCATTGATCAATTTTATCGCTTCCTTAGGGGGTTATTATAAGAGAACGAGAGTTCCACTAATTAACCTAAGGTTAGACGTTATTCACTTCGAGAGAAGGTTTAATATAGGTTAGGGAGTCTCACGGATCAAGCTAAGTAAAAGAAATCATATGAATTGAAAGTTAGATAATAAGTGAAGTCATAGGTGGATTCTTCCGAGGGTATTGTTTTTATCAACTGAGTTTTCCAAAGTCTTTTCCCAGTTTATTCTTTTGTCTTTGCATTTAGTTTAAGTATTTCATTAGTCTTAGATAAGTTAATTAATCACTCCATATTTAAGGCTAAATAATAGGAAGAAAGTGAGTAGTAGTACTTTTAGGTTCCTTGGGTTCGATAAGATATTCTTGCCAAAGCTATACTCTTTGTTAACGGGGCACTTGCCTCTATCATTGTCATAGTTAGTCTACAGGTTTGATTACCCTTTATAAATTTTAAAACTAGACTATTTTGCAGCGATCACCTGCAAACACTCTCTTGGCGGTGAGTTTCTATGGCTTCCACTTGAAAGATAGACCATCTTTCTTAGAAGGCAATATATATTTATACGGATACTGAATTACAGATTCATAAATGTAAATATAGATAAGAAAAGATATTTATATAGAATAGATTCCAATACGCGAGTGACTCTACGAACCTTTATAAGATAAAATTCTATCTAGTTTCCACACTAAGTTTAAAGAATAAATCTAGCGGACCATCATAATTTGAGTTTGCCTCGCGATAACAAATACCCTATACATAATATCCTACTCTTAGAAACAATTTACATGTAGGTGGATTCATAAGAGCGAATACTCTATTTCGGAATCATAGTTGCAAATTCATACTTGTAATATAGTCCTGACGAACTCCAACTTATTGATAGTCATAGCGGACTCCCACTTCCAAAATCTCTCCTTTGTAAGATGGTCCTAACAGATTGTCATCTCTTTCATACGAATCGAATACAGATAGCTCGTACCTTTAAATTTACGCATAGTAACAGATTACAAGTAAATGAATTCATTATTGGCGGACTTATAAAAGTGGACCCACTATTTGTAGAACATAGGTGCGGACATATACATGGATTCACATACGTGAATTATCTTGTGAACTTCTACTGGATTATACCACCTAAGCGAGTTTGGTGGACCTCTCTAGATCATGCCTTATAGGCGATTCTAATGGATTTATAAATGCGAACTATTTTACGGACCTCCCTAGTTCACACCATGGCCATAGACTTGCATTCATTCATACGGTTTAAAGCCTCTGACTCCGTAAAGTCTTTTACCACCCTTAAAGAGCTTTCATACTACCAATAAAGGGATTTCATATATTGGTGTGCACCCTTCTCTGAACATTTCACCCAGACCTTCACAAAGCTAAATATCATTATTATTAATTTTTTCTATATTTCGCCCGAACCTCCAGAAATCCTCCTATTTAATTTGAACACATAAGTGCTCCCCCGCAAGGTCGGGGTCATTCACGATTCTCGGTTTGCATTTACATGCCATATCAGAGGCAAAACTTATAACATATCATATTCTTCTTCTCTCTCTCCTTCTTCGTCTCCTATCTCAATCACACTTCAACAGCCCTTACAACTCGGCATATCATTCATACACAAGCAGTCAACGTAACACCCCTAACCCGTATCCATCGTCGGATTAGGGTTATAGGCATTACTAAACCAATACAAGTCAATGCACTCTATTAGAACTAGTACTTGGTAAAATGCATACCATTACATACTATCACGAATAAAATGTACATTCCATCTAATCTCAACTCCATAACATGCAAGTCATGAATAATATCATTGACATCAATTAGTATCTAATTTCAACCAATAAGCAAATCATTACTCATCTAGTCATTTAATATGCAATGACCGACTAGGTATATGGCACTTAATCATTTATTTTAATTCTAATATCCACAAAACATTCATGCATATATCAATATTGAACATATATTTCACTTTCGGTCATGTATGCTTTCCATTTCGATGTCACGTATTTTTATAACATTTACTTATCTACTTAACTCACATTGAAATATATCACAATCAAAATTTTCATAAAAACACACCTACTAAAAATGAGTTTATGATGTAATTGAATATACACACATAAGCAGCATCTCAAGCATAGTCAATTAACTCAAACCTAAAAATAAAGCCATTTTCGCATGGCCAAATTACATTCATATAATCTTTGTCTAAGTTAACTCAAAAGCAGTTTAGACTATACATGCCATAGACTTAAAGTTTAGATACAAAATAGATACCCAAAATTTCGTTGATAGTGTGATGAACCTCAAAAACGATCCCGAGCACGAGTTGAACACCCAAAGAGATCTACAATATGGAAACAACCAAATACGAAGTAATCTTACATAGCTTAGTAAGTTTTAAGCATTTAACTCACTTATACACTTTGTCAAGATTTAAAATAAATTGCTCCATTTTCATTATCTTTGCTTAGAATAGTCAATATATTAAAATAGATTTCAAATCAACATTATATACATGTATAAACAAATATATATATATATATATATATAAATCCATACAACACCTACATATAATAGAATAACTTGCATGTGCCTCTTCTACTTAACAATTTCCTACTTCATTTCAAGCCACCATCAATTATGAGTAGTTAAAATAAATTGCATACCTCTAGGTTATTTCTTCTTCCAACCTTAATTTCCGAGCATATCATAAAATTTCATGCTCAAACATTTTATTATTCAAATCAACATTAAATAAACAAGTTCTTTAAAAGAACATCAAACCTGTATACATGTCTTAAAGAATTTAGTAATGTATCGCACATACAATGCCGTTACTTTAATATTCCGCACACTCAGTGCCAAATCTCCATAACGTATCACACACATAGTGCCGTTACTTCAATATTCCGCACACTTAGTGCTAAATCTCCATAACGTATCACACACATAGTGCCGTTACTTTCACAATTCGTACACATAGTGCCTTGTAACCAATTTCGCACACATAGTGCTCGGTTATAACTCACACACTTAGTGCCTTTCATAACCTGTCGTTCATCTGAATATACACTTTCATATATATAAAATCAAATCCACACTTCACACATAAGCACATACATATATGTATAACTTAATGTTTTAGTAACCCAAGTCCTATACTACATTTGGCCTAGACCATATAAAGCCACCGTCAATTCCTTTAAGCATGTTCATATCCCACTTTAACATTTTTCATATCTAAGGTATCACTATCATAAAAATACATATTTCATGTAAATAATTCCAACATCCAAGTAACAACACATTCGGCTATCTTTTACCAATTTCCCTTATACATTCGGCAATGTATTAAAAATAAACTTACCACCACTTAGCTTTGTCATGAATTTTAATGTAAATTCAATTTAACTCTATCACTTAAAACTTACCTCGAAAATCAACGGATTAGGGTTTCTCAACCACTCGTTCAATTTTGCCTTTCCCGATCCAATCTCGCGTCTTTATGTTCTTGATCTAAATCAATTCCAATATAAACTTATTTAAATATATTTTCATTCAATTTAATACAAAAATTTACATAAATGGGCAAATTACCATTTTACCCTGACATTTACAACTTTTACAATTTAGTCTCTATTGCTCAAAACACAAAATACACATAATTTGAATTTATTCTTCTAAGGCCGAATACTCACTAAGCTTATACAAGTCCACCCAAACCATTTATTTAGCATTTTAGTCCCTTAACTATTTAATTTTTGCAATTTAATCCATAACACTCAATTTTATTAAAACCTCCAATTCAAAACATGTTGATTAAAAAATATCCTTAATATTCTACCATCAAACATTTCAAAACATGAACATTCATCAATGGTCAAATATCAATCATGCTTCAATTTCAAAAATTCCAACATGGGTCGAGTAGTATTCATAGCAACGATCTCAAAAACGTAAAAATTATCAAGAATCGAGCTCAAGTACTAACCTTAATTTAACATGCAATGGCCGAATGGTTGAGAGCTATGTTTTCTTCTTCTTTGCATGCATTCGGTCAAGAAAGAAAATATGAACAACCATGTTTTATTTTTTTATGCTTTATTATCATATATATTAACTTATTGTTTAATTACAAATATAACCTTTCTTTATAATTTAACAACCATTATGCTATAAGGATACTTTAGTATATAACCGGCCACTATCTTTCAAATGGCCTTTTTGCCTTTTAAAAGCTTCCAATTTAAAAGACATGCACAATTTGGTCCTAATACATAAAACCATCAAATTTTAACTTTATGCAATTAAGCCCATTTTAATAATTCGGCACTCAAACGATAAAATTAAATCACGAAAATTTCACACATAGATGACTACGCCAAAATAATATTTTATAAATTTTTCATGCATCACAAAACATCAACTCAGATTCATGGTACCGAAACCACCATGTGGACTTCCGATTAGGGCTAAATCGGAAAAAAATCAAATTAAAGTACTTAAAAGGAGGGAAGCTAGGAATAGCGGTTAAATAAAATTTAAGAAAAACTTGATCAACCAATAATATTGTTCATACACGACACATATTACGCCAAACATTTCATCTATTCAACGTGGTTATTTACAAATAGTCATGCCTTTAAGTCCCAGTGGTTTGGCGATGGGTTGGCCCCATCATTTAAATTGTGACTTTAAGTCATATGGTTTTGACCACACGGGTAGAAAAGGAGTATGGATGGCTAGTTGGGTTGCATGTGCATGTTTAATTGATAAATTGTGTATGATGTCATAACATTTTGCATAGCATCACAAAACATCAACATCCAGTCATAATATAACTCATCATTTGCACAACACTCAGCCAAACATATCCATCACACGATACTAAAAGTAAAAGAACAATCATTTAAAACTTGAGTTCTAGAACTCACCTGGAAGTTGTCACTGAATCCATCTACTTAGCTTTTCCCTCACTTCTCAAGCCTCCTCAGCCAACTAAACAAAGCAACTATTTTAGAAACCCCACGAAGATAATTTATAATCATAAAAAATACTTTCTTTGCACGTAGAGGTCATTTAAATGATTATCCACAACCTCACCCAATACAGAACAAAATCAATGAATTAACTGAAATCTTTTAACTTTCTTCCCTTTTCTTAAATCTTTGAATGCAAAACAGTTAGAAAGCTTACCAGCTTACAAATTTCTAGTTTCTTAGGCTCAAACTTTCGTCTCTTCCCTCCATGCATATCGTTCTTTAATCTTTCTTTCTTACAAAACAAACCAAAAAGAAGATGAAGAAAGAACAGAAAAAATAAAAGAACAACATCAGAGAATAACTTCTCTCCCTTATATAATACTCTTGCACTTCCTTCACGGAGCTAAGGGTTGAAATTCAACCTTTACTATCTAGTCTGATGATTGCTCTTATTACGTTAAAGCCCGCCCAAATAGAAAAATTTTAAATTTAGTCCCCAAAGTCACTATTGCAATTAAAACTTTAACTTTTTCGGATGTGAAATTCTCGATCCAACTAGTCTAATCTGATCTAGTTCCAACAATATTGTTCGAGACAATGTAGGTAAATGGATTGTTTGTTTTCATAGCTTTTGTGGGACTAGAAGTGTTGGCCTTGTTGACTTTGGAGTCTTTTTAGTAGGATCAAGATTTCTTACGATAGGGGTATTAGATCTATTGAAATTGAGTTTGACTCTTTTAGTTCTCCTTTTTATTTTAAAAAATTGTTTACACAATAATCACAGTCTTTGTTGCTTAAATAGTGAGATACAAGAGTTTTTGAAAAAAGGATTGGTACTGGGAACTAAAATCTATGCCTCGTCAAAAGAAATTTTTTGTAGATTGAATGGCCAAAGAGAGTCTCAATTAAGATGAAAATCTCCTTGTTGTGGAGGAACTTTTGTATGGAGTTGCTAACCTATTTACGACAGATGTTGTAGGGGTTTCCTTTCCTCTTATTGTTATTGTTTGTATTTTTAAAAAACAAATGTTACAATTTATATTCAAAGTTCGTAATTATCGTTTCCAACGATGTTGTTTCAAAGGTTCAAACTTGCATCTCCCCTTAAAATTTTATTTGATTAGGGCATATGCCCTAAAAAATGGCAGCATGAAAAGAATTAACAAATTCATTGAAATGAGGTCAAAACTTCTGTCTGATTAAAGTTTGCTTCCCTTCTTCCATTACAAGAAGGCATAATGACTTTTTGGCCCTATAACTTTACAAAAAAAATCTTTTTAGCCTTTCATTTTATTTTTCATTTTTTAGCCTTTAAACTTGTGTTGTTTGTCAAATTACCCAAAATAGATGGAAAAATGTTAACTTTACTAAAACAAATAAAAAATTAAGAAATATTTTAAAATTTTAAAATTTTTAAAAATTATAAAAAATTAGATATTTTATATTTTTAAAAATTAATTAATTTCGACGTGGTATCCATGTGACAACCCACATGGATGTCTTTTGAGATGATTTAACAAACAATGCAAGTTTAAGGGCTAAAAGAGGCAAAAAAAAAAAAATGAAGAGGTAAAATGATTTTTTATAAGGATGGAGGCTAAAAATTCATTATGCTTTATAAGAATGGTAACTAAACTTTTATTTGGTTACAAGTGGTAACTAAACTATTCTTCTATTATCTATTTTACACAAAAATATTTTATTTATTAAAATATTTCAACCAATAATAAAATGTCTTGTACTATAAAACTTTAAAAATAAATTTTTTATTTTCTTTCACATTATTTCTTTTTTTTTTATTCCCTGGTTCAAATCGATGTTGACTATGCTATTCTAGATTTTAAAAATCAAAGCCTTCCAAAGATAACTGATTCTACCGTTTTAAAATCCGTTTGATTTATCTTTGTTTTGAAAAATAATTTTAGTATAGTATTTTAATGTTATTTTTACTAATTCAAATATAAGTTATTTATTTTATATTATAAAGAATTATAAATTAAACAAAAATATTCAACTTTGTTTGAATAATTTTTTTTTTAATTTGTCGAACCAAAATTGAAGAAAACATTTCGTTAAAATCGGTTTTCGATCTTTATGATTATAACATTGTATGTTAAAGTGCTTTAGCCATGCATTTTACAGCTAAAATTTTTAACATTGTATGTTAAAGTGTATGAGGTCGTGGGTTCAAGTCTCACTTTTGTTGAATTTTGTTATTTTTGGATCAAGCTTTATCCTTGTTCAGTAGCCTTATATTAGATCGCTTGTAAATTCATATTAGAATGAACCTGCTAGTTTGAGTGATAAGGGTGTCGGTGTGTTGGAGGTCATGTGTTCGAATCCATGCGTAAACATGGATGTTATATTTTTTTGGTTATGCGTTAGAGTTTCGGTGGAGCCAAACTTCTGAGGTGGTTGAGATGTAGTGGGATAGTGGGGAGCTATCAAAATATTTTATTTTGATTTTATTTTCAAAATCCTTTTCTCTCTCCTGCCGAAACTCCTGTGCAGTGTTTTTGACGTTTTTCACAAATTCTCAAGTTCTTCTTCTTCTCAATCTTTTGTGGCCCTTTTCCTTTTCTCTTGGTTGGGGTTCTTTTGTTCTTGCATTTTTTATCGAAGTGTGGAGGGGGTAATTGATCTGCTTCTGGGTATTCTGTAAGTAGCTTTATTTTTGTTAGCCTCGTTATGATCTCATAAATTTCTATTCTGGAGAGTATACTACAATTATCTGAATGCTGAATTAATTGTGATTGCTGTTGAACGGTTTAGGGGGATCACAAGAGGCATTTAATTCTTCAACGATTTAGGTGTTGTGGAGCACCGTTCATTTAAAATGAGCACCTCGGCTTTAAGGGTTCTTAGTTTTGCGTTCGTTCCTATTTTGACTTGGTATTCTGTATCAATTTTAGGTTCTAGTCATCTTGGAATTGCATTTGCTGCGAAATCATACCAGGAGTGTACCCGAAACACAGAAAACAAAGTTTTGACAAAAGTCAAAAAATGATTCTGTCGACGCCACACGGGCGTGTGGTTGCCCGTGTAGATGGCCGTGTACTAGACATGGTCATGTAGTCGATGAAGGCATGGTCGTGCGTAGCACAAGGCTAGTGTGATGGCTCGAGTGTGGTCGTGTGAGCCACACAAGCATGGCCAGGTTAGGCGTGTGGGCCACACAGATGTGTGGATTCTTGGTCCAGGCCGTGTGAGGCACAGGCAAGGCCAATCTAGGCGTGTGGGCCCATATTTCTCTAATTTTTCCTAGGGTCGTGCACAGGTCGCTTCGATCAACTATGAGCCTACTGTAGGGTCGGTAAGGGCTAAATAAACCCTATTATGTATGTGATAGAATTCTAATAGCCTGATCTGAGTAGGATACTACATGTATGTCTGACTGTACTGTATAAGCATGTCTATTATCTGTACCTAAGAATGTTAAGCACTTTTATTCTATAATTCTATATCTGTTATCTGCATCTGTTTTGGGGCAAGATTTATCTAAGGAGGAAATGTTCTGTACGGTGATCATCACCTATTATCTGGCAGCTTGACTACACTATATCTGATACTTGTCTTAATTGCACAACATGGTGTGTAGGGATAGGTGGGAGTTTTTATCCCCACATGGTGTGTTAGGATAGTCAGAGATGGTGTGTAGAGGATAGGGGTAGGATTCTAATTATCTGATTTTATTTACTGTATTTGTATCTAAAATGGGCCTGAGCCCGAATCTGTATCTATATCTATTTTTGATGGTGTATATGATTTTATATAATTGCATGCTTAATTCTACTGGGTTACACACTTAGTTTACATAAACTCACATCTGCTTGTCTATTCTATCAAGTAATCCACAGACTTAGGCGGATCGATGCGGCAGAGACACAGCGGTGACCACTATATCGTAAAACAGTTTAACTTAGTACTTTTGGTTTATTTTAAATTTTGGACTTATTTGAGAGTTATAATTTTTGGGGACTCTCTGGACTGTTTGGTTTTTTTAACTGTCTATTTTCAGATTGTTTGACATTTTGATTGCTTTGGTAAAAATTGTTTAATTAAAACAAAGGTTTTTATACAAACAACGGTTTTCCTAAAAACACTACTGTATTTTCAAACTATAACGATTAAGGCTTCTGCTGTAATAAGTTTTGTTAAAGGAACTGACTAATTTGTGGTTTTAGTAAAATTCTAAGATTGACATTTTACCAAGAAAGTACAGTTTCCAAAACCCATTCCTTGTGACATCACTAGATTCGACCATAATATTTAGGCCAGATTCGGGGTGTTATATTTAGTGGTATCAGAGCCAAGTTGTCGATTTGATTAGGCATAAGACGTGGCGAATTTTAATTACTTTCTAGAGAATTCTTTTCCAAGTTTCGTTTTAAAAGTTTGGGCTTTAGTGTTAGATTTTTCATAGTGGACCATCATGTTTTTGCCCGTTTTCATTTTTCTTCTTTCAGATTTCATTTGTTTTATTGTTAGATTTATTTTATTCAATAAGAAGCCCAATCTAATCTTTGATTTCAAAAAAAAAAAAGATTGACGTTTTACCAAGAAAGTACAGTTTTTAAAACACATTTCTTATGATATCACCAGATTCGACCATAACGTCTAGGCCAGATTCGGGTGTTACATTTAGTGGTATCAGAGCCAGGTTACAAAATTTGGTGTGAATTTTGGGTTCCAAATTTTTTTTAAAAGTATGGGATTTACAATGATTTGAATAATTGAGAAAGTATGTGGTACATTGAGTCTCCAGCGTTGATCCAGTAAGTATCTTTGTACTTAGATTAAACTGTTCTGAAACACTGTTGTTACTACTTTCTGAAACTGTACTAAAATAGGTAGAGATTGAAACCTCTGAAAACACTTCTGAACTTTTGATAAATTGTGCATAAAATATCTGCTAATAAATACTAAAACTGATGCATAAAACATTTAAATGAAGATAAACATTGAATTAGACAATGAGCGCTCGTGGAACTTGTAGACGTGGTACTTGTGGCAGTGGAAGAGGCCGTAGGAGGCTCGAGCTGAGTCTTCCTCACTAGTAGTATGCCATATATGGATACAAGTGAGACATCAGTTTCGTCTGCCTCGAGACCGGTTCTCAAATTTGTTAATTTGAGGACAATGTCTTGTCGAGCTATGCTAAGAATATTGGAGAGGTCATTTGGACCCCATTCTGAGCCGAGGTCGAGGTCGATGAATCGAACAACTCCGGTCTAATGGTGCTGAGCTGTTTAGGGGTGTCACTAGAGTCGCCCCTAGTGTGGCCAAGTTCTAGTTGGAGACTACTGAGAGGATTATGAATGATTTGGACTATACTCCGAGCAAAAATTTAAGGGTGCAATATCCTTACTTCACGACGAGGCATACCAGTAGTGGTTAACGATTGAGGAGGGTATTCATCCTGATTGTCTGACTTAGGACTTCTTTAAGACCACCTTCTAGAGTAAGTATGTGGGGGCGAGCTATGTTTATGCTTGTAGGTGTGAGTTTATAAATCTCACGCAATGTGATAAATTTGTGGTCGAATATGAGGCCAAATTTTTGAAGTTGAGCCGCTTCGCTCGAGGTATGGTGGTGTCTGAGTATGAAAGGTATGTTCGGTTTGAGGATGGGTTAGGAGACAGTTTGAAGATACTGATTGCTCTTTAGAGGGAGCGAGAGTTTGCTATCTTAGTTGAGAAGGTGAAGACCATCGAGGATGTTAAGCGCGTGGAGTGCCAGAATAGGGAAAAAGAGAAGCAAGAATAAGAAAGATTCGGAGCCTTCTAGTTCTGTGCAGAGGCTTAAGAAAAAGGCCAGATTTGATGGGCCAATTAGAGTGAGGGTTTCTGTTGCTTCTAATCGGGTTCAGCCATGCAGTGACTATGGTAGGCACTATCTGGGCGAGTGTTAGAGGAGGATTAGGGCTTGTCTGAAGTGTAGGTCATTAGAGCGCCGTATTAGAGGCATGGCCCACAATGGGCGATCGGATGCAAGCTTGACTCTAGGTTCAGACTGACCTCGGAGGCGGTTTAGCGACCACCTAGAGGTCATGGATAGGCTAAAGGTAGTAAGGGTATGGGTCGTGGGCAAAGAGCACCGGGCAAAGGTGCTGGTCAGACTAAGGTGAGACAATCTGTACAAGTTTATACTGCATGACACCGAGAGGATAGAGATGCTCCAGATGTTATCACCGATACATTCTTAATTTTGATGCACCTTATATTGCTCTAATAGACATAGGTTCTACACATTCCTATGTAGCTAGCTCTGTATATGAAAACTTGGGGGTTTCTATTGAGAGCACTTCTTGTGAGGTTATCGTACTGAGTCCGTTGGGGTAGTCTGTTTAGGTTAGTAAGCTCTATAAGGATGTTTCGTTAGAGTTGCAAGGGATTATTTTTCTAGCAAATCTAATGGAGCTTCCGTTTGGGGAGTTCAATTTAATTCTGGGTGTTGGTTAAGCACTGAGTTATTTTACACTACGTGACTAAGAGGGTCGTTCTGAGAACTGATGATGTTAAGGGGGCAGTCATGATCGATGGCGTCGAAGATTATGTGTCCAATGTGGTATCCGATCTTGTGGCTGAAAAATTGGTCCGAAAAGGGTATGAGGCATTTTTGGCTTACGTTAGTGTGTCTGTTTCTAGGGACTCTTCTGTTGGGGATACCAGAACTGTAAGGGATTTTTTAGATATTTTTTGAGGAGTTACCAGGTTTACCCGAATTAATATGTTGAGTTTGGGATTGAGCTTCTTCGGGTACAACTCCGATGTCTATCGCCCCCTACCGTATGGCACTGAAAGAGATTATAGAGTTTAAGGCTCAACTTCAAGAACTTCTGGACCATCGTTTCATCCGTCCTAATGTATCTCTATGGGGAGCACTAGTTTTATTTGTTAAGGAAAAGGATGGGACCATGAATATGTATATTGATTACCTACCTCGAATAAGTTAACCGTGAAGAATAAGTATCTACTTTCGAGGATCGATGACATGTTCCATCAGTTCTGAGGGGCTTTAGTGTTTTCTAAGAATACATTTAGGACCCGTTATGGACATTACGAGTTCCTAGTTATTCCTTTTGGTTTGATGAATGCTCCGGCCGCATTCATGGATCTGATGAACCAAGTGTTTCAGCCCTATTTGGATTAGTTTGTCATGGTCTTCATCGACGATATCCTTGTTTACTTTAAGACTGAGGATGAGCATCTTAAAGTAGTACTTCAGATCCTCCGTGAGAAACAGCTCTACGCCAAGTTGAGCAAGTAAAAATTCTAGTTACGAGAGGTAACTTTTCTAGGGCATGTGGTTTCTGCTGAGGGGATTCGAGTTAATCCTCGAAAGATTGAGGCTGTACTTAATTAGAAACAGCCTAAGAACGTGTCTAAAATCTATAATTTTCTAGGTCTGACGGGTTATTATCGACGCTTTGTTGAGGGTTTTCTCTGATTGCAACTCCATTGACTAAGCTTTTGCGCAAGGGAGTTCATTTTTGTTTGGATCAATGCACAGCAAACAAGCTTCGAGAAGCTCAAGTTTATTCTGACTCAGGTTCTTGTTCTGATACAGCCAGAATCTGGTAAGGAGTTTGTGGTGTACAGTGATGCGTTGCACGTCGGGTTGGGATGTGTGCTGATGCAAGATTGTAAGGTGGCAGCTTAAGACACACGAGGGAAATTATCCAACGCATGATCTGGAGTTGGTTGCAGTAGTCTTTGCGTTGGAAATTTAGAGGCATTATCTGTATGGTGAGAGGTGTATTATCTACACCGATCACAAGAGTCTTAAGCATCTCCTTACTCAGATGGAGTTGAACCTTAGGCAGCGGCGATGGATTGAGCTGCTTAAAGATTATGATTGTACCATAGAGTATTATCCTAGTAAAGCCAATGAAGTGGCCGATGCTCTAAGTCGTAGGGCAATGTCTAATTTGAAGGAGATGTTTGCTCACCTTAGTTTATTTGATGATGGGAGTCTGTTGGTCGAGTTGCAAGTTAAGCCAACTTGGGTTATTAAATTCATGTTAAACAGATGGAGGATGAGTTTTTAGGTTTGCGGATTCGTCAGGTTGAGAGTGGCAGCACTTTTGGATTTTTGGTTGAATAGTGATGGACTTCTGTATTTTTGAGGATGGATTTGTGTGCCGAAGATGCAGGTTTGAGATAGTCAATCCTAAGAGAGACGCATAGTAGCCTTTAAGCTATGCATCCTAATGGTAATAAGATGTATCATTATCTCTGTGAGTTGTACTGCTGGCCGGGTTTGAAACGTGAAGTTACTAATTTGTTACTTGTTGTCTAATGTACTAGCAAGTTAAGGCTGAGCATCGGTTGCCATCGAGTTTGCTACAACTCATTAAGATTCTCTTATAGAAATGGGAGCGAGTGACGATGGACTTCGTTAGTGGGTTGCCCTTGACACCCACTAAGAGGGATTCTGTTTGGGTTATCGTGGATCAATTCACCAAGTCTGCCCACTTTATTCTGGTCCGGACAGATTATTCTCTGCAGAAGTTAGCAAAGCTCTACATCTCTGAGATTGTTAGATTGCATGAGGTTCTTGTGTCGATTATTTCAAATAGGGATCATCGCTTCACGTCTCAGTTTTAGAAGAAATTACACAAGGCTCTGGGCTCGAGGTTTGATTTTAGTATTGCATTCCATCCTCAGACCGATGGTTAATTTGAGAGGGTGATTCAGATACTGGAGGATATGTTTCGGTGTTGCATCATTAATTTTCGAGGTAGTTGGAAGGATTATCTACCGCTAGTTAAGTTCGCCTACAATAACAGCTTCAAGGCTATCATCCAGATGGCACCTTACGAGGCTTTATATGGTCGTAAGTGTCGCACTCCGCTATGTTGGACTGAGTTGGGTGAGCGTCGAGTTTTGGGTCCTGAGTTGGTTTCTAAGACCGAGGATAAGGTCAGACTGATTCGGGATCATCTGAAAGCGGTTTCTGATAGACAAAATTTATATGTTGATCTGAAAAGGCAAGATATTGAGTACTCTATGGGGGACTTCGTCTTTCTTAAGGTTTCTCCGTAGTAGAAAGTTCTGAGATTCGGTCGTAAGGGCAAGTTGAGCCCTAGGTTCATTGGGCCGTATCGGATCTGAAGCGTGTGAGACTGGTTGCTTATCAGTTGGAGCTACCTCAGAGTTGGACCGTATCTACGATGTCTTCCATGTTTTGATGTTGAAGTGGTATTGGTCTGATCTTTCTCATGTTGTTTCTATTAAGGAGATTGAGGCTAGGCCAGATTTGACTTTTGAGGAGAAGTCAGTTCAGATTCTTGAGTGAGACGTTAAGGTTTTGAGGAGAAAGTCTGTAACGGTTCGAATCTGATCCTAATCGGAACGGTGATTTCGGGACCATGAATCCGAGTCTAAAAAAATTTTAAATATTATTTTTGGTGCTAATTATATGTGAATTTAAGTGTGTGAAAGTTTCGTAGGAAAATTTAATCGTTTATGTGTTTAATTTAACAAAAAGGACTAAATCGCGTAAAATGTAAAAGTTGCATACTATAGTGGAAAGTGTTTAAATGATGATGGATTTTTAATATGGGGTATTAAAAGGGCAATTAGCCCACTTTTAAGTTAGTGGGTGGCATATGACATTAATAACCTTAAGTTATATATTAGTTTTATTTTATTTGAAAGGTTAAATTAGTAATTAAACAATTACTTATCATATATGTTAAAATAACATAAAATAAAGCCATCACCTTTTTGGTTCTTTCTTGGCCGAATATTGGAGGAAGAAGAAAGCTTTGAGTTCTTTTGATTTTTGAAAATTCTAGGCTTAAAATCAAGGTGAGTTTTTAGTCGATTTTTGTTAATTTTTACGTTTTTGAGATCGTTGCTTCGAATATTAGTTGACCCATGTTAGAATTTTTGAATTTGAGCATGCTTGATATTCGGCCATGGCCAAATGTTGGTGTTTTATGATGTTTGATGGAAAAATATTAAAGTTATGTTAGAAATCTACAAGTTTTGAAATGGAAATTTTGGTAAAATTGAGTATTTGGGCTAAATTACAAAAGTCAACTTTTTGAGGGATTAAAATGCAAAATAGATGAAATAAAAGGACTAGTGTGGCCCCTATGAACATTCAGCCCTTGTATGGTTTAATGAAATTTTGTGTATTTTGTGTTTTATGCAAATAGGACTAAATTGTAAAAATATGAAATAATAGGGGCAAAATAGTAATTTTCCGTTTATATGTTTTGGGACTAAATTGAGATGAAATGTGCTTGAATGAGCTAAATTTTAATGTGTTTAGATCAAGAACAAAGAAAAATGGATTTGGATCGGGGAAAGGCGAAGGTTATCGAATAACCGGTCTACGTTGTCCGTCGATAGTCGAGGTAAGTTCTTAAGAAAATATATATTAAATAATTAATAATGAACATGTTGAATGATAAAATTTGATAATTTTGAGTATAAATTTATGTGTTAGCCGAATGCAAGGGTATTACATTGGATTGAATATATTTTGTTAACGTGATATGAAAAAGTATAATTGATAAGATATATGGATGTAATATGATGTATATGATTTGTTTGGGATGCTAGCATTAAGAAATATGTATTGAAGGATTAATTATGTTGTAATTCGAGCTTCGAGCCTAGCAGGCCTTGTGCTGATGAGTTATTTCGAGCTTCGAGCCTAGTAGGCCTTGTGCCGGTGAGTTATTTTGGGCTTCGAGCCTAGCAGGCCTTGTGCCAGTGAGTTATTTTGGGCTTCGAGACTAGCAGGCCATGTGCCAGTGAAATAGTTCGGGCTTATTGCCTAGCAGGCTTAATGCCGGTGTTTAACTTCGGACCTTGGGTCTAGCAGGCCTAGTGCCAGTATGTGAGATTCGGACTAATGTCTAGCAGGTTCTAAACCGGTGAGTTTCCATTTCAAGCTTATATTATGTGGTAATAAAGTCATGAGATAAATTATATATATGTCTAATCATATGGAAGTGAAATGGTTAATTCGGCTACAAGGTATGTATTATTCATATTCATGTAGTATATGTACATGTATGTGTACGATGCTATTAAGTCAATGGAATGATATGAGAAATGTGATATACAATCTAGTGGTGGGAAATGAAATATGAACTATGTTATGAGAAAGTTTGGTTAAATGAAAGCATAAGTGGTTACAGTTATTCGTATAAGTATATTGATATGTATGATGTTGCGCTATGTATATGTATATGTACATAAATATTTTGTTATGCTGTACTTTGGCAAATAAATGAAAGTTGACAGGTTAAGTGAGGTAGAACATTCGGTTTGATGCAATTATAATTTAAGCCTTATTATTCAATGTCATGAAATGGTTGCTTAAGACTTACTAAGCTAGTGAGCTTACTCTGTTTGTGTTTATTGTTCATTTTATAGATTTCATTCAAGCTTCGAGCTCTGGGGATCGTCACCGAAGTCATTCACACTATCAGCTTTTGTTGGTACCTAAAATGTTAAACTCTTGGTTCTTAAGGCATGTATAGGCTAGCTAAGTTTTTCAATGATATTTTGCTAATGTATAAAAGCCATACAAAAGTGGCTAGTTCTTAATGTTAATGCTCGATGATATAAATCTATCCTTGATATGAGATGCGTGTATGTTTTATTTGGAAAATGAATGAGTAGGTGATATATATATACTTATATTTATATATGTTTCATGCTGAATAGGTAGGTTTTATGACTTATATATTTGAAACGATTGGATTATAAGTAAGTTTTGAGTAGTAAATATTAGTATGGTTGTTTGGTTATGAAATGAACTTATTTGGAAGTGTATCTTGTGAGAAAGCTTGTGAGTGAAGATGAACAAATGTCTCGGCTTGCATGATATGATATTAGAGGATCGAGTCTTAGATTTATGTTCCATGAATCTATGAGTTAAGGGATATCTTTGTTATAAATCGAAAAAGTTGGTATATATGTATATATATATGTGCGTGCATTGTATATTCGGCTATACTATTTGAATAGTTAGGTTTGGGTTAGAAATGCATGAAATTATATGATTTAAATGTTATAAAATGAAAATGAAAGAAACAGGGTTGGTATGAAGTGAAATTCGTATATGTGGATGATCTAGTGATAGGTTTGAAACGATATAGATGATGAGTCAATAATTAATGGTATAATAGACAATCTTGATTTAGATGTATCGGTTTAATATATATATGTATCTTGATACATATGTGATAAATTTTGTTATCATAAAAAGGAAATTTGGTAAAGTTGGTTATGTTATATGCGAACTTAGATGAAATCTCTTTTGGGTTTGATAAATGTATGATTGTGATAAATGACTGTGATAATCTGAGTTGGGTTTAGTAATGCCTCATAACCCTAATTTGATGACGGGTACGGGTTTTGGGGTGTTACATTTGATTGATATCAGAGCTTATGGTTTAGTCGATTCTAGGACTACCGTAGTGTGTGAAAGTCTAGCTATACATGCCTTAATTGTATATACGATAGTATGGTGACTTCTGACATTTCAAACTGTGTTTTATATAGTAAATGGATTCCGATCCTGACATAGCAGTAGCAGATGATGTAGAGAGTGTAGCGCTTTGATCGCGTCTGTGATCGATGCCGATGAACTCTCGACCGGTTCGAGTAGCCATGAAGGGAAGGCTAAACAGGCCTTCTACCAGATGATGAATGAATGGTTTACCCAGTTTATGCGGACTAACCCGGCTGTACAACAACCTCACCCCTGAATAATCCAACTCTGGCATCTTCCGTACCTCCGATGATAGATCCGATGAGATCTAGTAGGCCTCCCATTGATAAAATTAAGAAATATGGGGCCGAAGAATTCAAAGCTAATGATGATGATGATGCAGAACGAGCTGAGATGTGGCTCGATAACACTATTCGGGTACTTGATGAGCTATCCTGCACTCCAGATGAATGCCTGAAATGTGTTATATCTCTACTTTGGGAGCACTGCATATCACTGGTGGAATACACTAGTATTAGTGGTTCCGAAAGAAAAAGTGAGTTGGGATTTCTTCCAGATCGAGTTCCGTAAGAAATATATCAGTTAGAGATTCATTGATCAGAAATGAAAAGAATTTTTGGAACTAAAACAGGGTAGTATGACTGTGACTGAATATGAGCGAAAGTTTGTCAGACTGAGCCGTTATGCCCGAGAGTGTATATCAACTGAAGCCATTATGTGCAAAAGATTTGAAGACGGTCTGAATGAAGACATAAAGTTGCTTGTTGGCATTCTTGAAATCAAAGAGTTCGTAGTACTTCTCGAATGAGCTTGCAAAGCTGAAGAGCTTGGGAAAGAGAAAAGAAAGGCTGAAATAGAAGCTAGAGACACTCGAAAAAGATCATCGAGTAAGACTTTCCATTCAGCGTCTAAAAAGTTCAAAGATAACTTCGACCGATATAAAGCTACTTCAGACCTGTCTAGACGAGACCGACCTCTTGCGAGTTCTCGAGCTACTTCGATGGCTAGTGTTGGTAATGTTCAGCAGAACCGGGCTGAGTGCAAGCATTGTGGATAATGGCATTCTGGGAGTTGTAAATTTCGTGATCGGTCCTGCTATAAATGTAGATCATCGGACCATTTTATTCTAGAGTGCTCGATGCTAGCCGAGCAAAATACAGTTCAGAACACTAAACCGAGCAACGCGTCAGCACGAGGCAGAACACCCAGACATTCAAGGAATGTAGGTGGCAGTCAGGGAGGAATGAAGGACATTGCAGATCGATCAGAGGCTCGAGCACCAGCTAGAGCTTATGCTATCTGAGCAGAGAGGATGCTTCTTCCCGGATGTCATTACTGGTACTTTCACACTTTATGATACTCACGTGATTGCATTGATTGATCTGGTTTGACTCGTTCATATGTGTGTGAAACTCTAGTATCCAGTAAGACTCTGCCTATTGAGTCTACTGAGTTTGTGATCCGTGTGTCCAACCCTTTGGGCAGATGTGTTTTCGTTGATAAAGTGTGTAAAGGTTGCCCATTGATGATTTGAGATTCCTGCTTTCCAGTTGATTTAATGTTTTTGCCATTCGACGAGTTTGATATAATTTTGGTAATGGACTGGTTAACTTTGCACGATACAGTGGTGAATTGTAAATGAAAGATTATTGATTTAAGATGTCAAAATGGTGAGATCATCTGGATTGAATCTAATGACTTGAATGGGTTACCGACAGTAATAACTTGGATGTTAGCCCGTAAATGTGTGAGAAAAGGATGTGAAGCTTACTTGGCTTATGTGTTGGATAATAAAGTGTCAAAAGCAGATTGAATCCGTGCCAGTTGTATGTGAATACCCAGAGGTGTTCCCTGAAGAATTGTCGGGTTTACCGCCAATTCGGGAGATAGAGTTTGGTATTGAATTAGTACCGGGGACGACTCCGATTTTGATAGCTCCTTATCGGATGGCACCTACTGAATTGAAAGAGTTGAAAGCAAAGTTGCAAGAGTTGACAGATAGGGGCTTTGCACGACCGAGTTTTTCTCCTTGGGGTGCACTAGTTCTATTTGTGAAAAAGAAAGATAGAACTATGCGATTGTGTATTGATTATCGGCAGCTGAATAAGGTGACTATAAAGAATAAATACCCGTTGCCCCGGATTGATGACTTGTTTGATCAGTTGAAAGGGGCTTCAGTGTTTTTGAAGATAGATTTGAAATCGGGTTATTATCAGTTGCGAGTCAGAGATTTCCATGTGCCAAAGGCTGCATTTCAAACGAGGTATGGACATTTTGAGTTTCTGGTTATGCCTTTTGGACTTACTAATGCACCTGCTATTTTTATGGGTTTGATGAATCGGATCTTCAAACAGTATTTGGATCAGTTTGTGGTAGTGTTTATAGATGATATTTTGATATACTCCAGATATGAAACTGAGCATTCGAGCATTTAAGATTGGTGCTACAAAATTTGAGAGATCAATAGTTGTATGCAAAGTTTAGTAAGTGTGAATTCTGGATAAAGGAAGTTAGCTTTTTGGGTCACGTCGTTTCAACGTCAGGCATTCGAGTTGATTCGAATAAAATATTGGCTATACTTGATTGAAAGCCACCAAAGAATATTTTCAAAATTCGAAGCTTTCTAGGACTTGCGGGATACTAAAGCCGATTTGTTAAAGGTTTTTCCACGATAGCTACACCTTTGACAAAGCTACTACAGAAAGATGTTAAGTTCGAGTGGTCGAAAAAGTGTCAGAAAAGTTTCGATCAGTTGAAAGCCCTTTTGACCGAAGCTCCAGTGTTAGCTCAACCTGAATCGGGTAAAGAATTTATTGTTTATAGTGATGCTTCTTTGAATGGTTTGGGT
Source organism: Gossypium rotundifolium (assembly GCA_025506655.1). NCBI lineage: Eukaryota > Viridiplantae > Streptophyta > Magnoliopsida > Malvales > Malvaceae > Gossypium > Gossypium rotundifolium. The sequence goes on along the minus strand of CP106723.1, from coordinate 7,813,060 downwards.
TGCGTCTTGATGCAGGAAGGCAAAGTCATAGCCTACGCTTCGAGACAATTGAAGCCTCATAAAAGAAATTATCTGACTCATGATCTGGAATTAACAGCCATTGTATTCGCATTGAAAATTTAGCATCATTACTTATTCGGTGAGAAATGTCATGTTTATTCAGATCACAAAAGCCTGAAGTACTTGATGACTCAGAAAGATTTGAACTTGAGACAACGCAGATGGTTAGAGCTATTGAAAGACTATGAATTAGTGATTGACAATCATCCGGGAAAAGCTAACGTTGTTGCGGATGCTTTAAGTTGAAAATCATTGTTTGCTCTTCGTGCGTTGAACGCACATATGGTTATGTCTGGTGATGGTTCGATCATAGCCGAGTTGAAAGCAAGACCGATGTTTATTCAGCAAATTTGTGATGTACAGAGAATTGACAAAGATATGATTGCTAGATGAGTTCAGTGTGAAAATGATGCAGAGTCAGAGTTTTGAATTGATGCAAATGATTGTTTGAACTTCAAAGGCCGAATATGTGTTCCGAGGAATGTGGATTTGATTCAGATGATTTTGAATGAGGCTCATAATAGTCGATTGTTGATACATCCGATAGCACGAAAATGTATGCTGATTTGAAATAGTTTTATTGGTGGCCTGGTATGAAACGGGATATATCTAAATTTGTTTCAAAATGTTTAATTTTTAGCAAGTAAAAGTCGAGCATCAAGTGCCTTTTGGGTTACTTTAGCCGATCATGATACATGAATGGAAATGGGATAGAATCACTATGGTTTTTATATTCGGTTTGCCTACAACACCGAGCAAGAAAGATGCAGTCTGGGTTATAGTAGATAGACTGACCAAATCAGCTCACTTTATACTGGTTTGTACAGACTATTTGCTCGATAAACTTGCTGAGTTATGTATATCTTAAATTGTGAGATTGCATGGTGTGCCAAGTTCCATTGTTTCAGACAGAGACCCAAGATTCACATCGCGGTTTTGGAAGAAGTTGCAAGATGCCTTAGGTACTAAACTCCATTTTAGCACAGCCTTTCATCCGCAGACAGACGGTCAGTCTGAAAAAACTATTCAGATACTTGAGGACATGTTGAGATGTTACGTTCTTGAGTTTGAAGGTACGTGGGAAAAGATACACAACGTATTTCACGTTTCGATGCTTCGTAAATATAGATGAGATCCGTCACATGTGATCACTCCGTCGGATTGAAATCCGATCCGATATGACATATGAGGAGGAATCGATCTGTATTTTAGCTCAGGAAATGAAAGAGTTGAGAAGCAAGAGAATTCCATTAGTGAAAGTACTATGGAATCGGCACAGAGTTGAAGAGGATACGTGGGAGCCTGAGGATTCAATGAGGCAACAATACTCGACTTTGTTTAATGGTAAGATTTTCGGGGACGAAAATCCCAAGGGGAGAGTTATAATGATCGAATTGACCCTAATTGGAACGGTGGTTTTGGGATCATGAATCGGTCCAAAAAATTTTAAATATTATTTTTGGTGCTAATTATATGTGAATTTAAGTTTGTGAAAGTTTCGTAGGAAAATTTAATCGTTTATGTGTTTAATTTAACAAAAAGGACTAAATCGCGTAAAGTATAAAAGTTGCATACTATAGTGGAAAGTGCTTAAATGATGATGGCTTTTTCATATGCGGTATTAAAAGGGCAATTAGCCCATTTTTAAATTAGTGGGTGGCATATGACATTAATAACCTTAAGTTATATATTAGTTTTATTTTATTTGAAAGGTTAAATTAGTAATTAAACAATTACTTATCATATATGTTAAAATAACATAAAATAAAGCCATCATCTTTTTGGTTCTTTCTTGGCCGAATATTGGAGGAACAAGAAAGCTTTGAGTTCTTTTGATTTTCGACAATTATAGGCTTAAAATCAAGGTGAGTTTTTAGCCGATTTTTGTTAATTTTTACGTTTTTGAGATCGTTGCTTCGAATATTAGTTGACCCATGTTAGAATTTTTGAATTTGAGCATGCTTGATATTCGGCCATGGCCAAATGTTGGTGTTTTATAATGTTTGATGGAAAAATATTAAAGTTATGTTAGAAATCTACAAGTTTTGAAATGGAAATTTTGGTAAAATTGAGTATTTAGGGCTAAATTGTAAAATTCAAATTGTTAAGGGATTAAAATGTAAAATATATGAAATAAAAGGACTAGTTTGGTCCCTATGAACATTCGTCCCTTGTATGGTTTAATGAAATTTTGTGTATTTTGTGTTTTATATAGATAGGACTAAATTGTAAAAATGTGAAACAATAGGAGCAAAATAGTAATTTTCCCGTTTATATGTTTTGGGACTAAATTGAGATGAAATGTGCTTGAATGAGCTAAATTTTAATGTGTTTAGATCAAGAACAAAGAAAAACGAATTTGGATCGCGGAAAGGCGAAGGTTATCGAATAGCCGGTCTACGTTGTCCGTCGATAGTTGAGGTAAGTTCTTAAGAAAATATATATTAAAGAATTAATAATGAACATGTTAAATGATAAAATTTGATAATTTTGAGTATAAATTTATGTGTTAGCCGAATGCAAGGTTATTTCATTGGATTGAATATATTTTGTTAACATGATATGAAAAAGTATAGTCGATATGATATATGGATGTAATATGATGTATATGATTTGTTTGGGATGTTAGCATTAAGAAATGTGTATTGAAGGATTAAATATGTTGTAATTCGGGCTTCGAGCCTAGCAAGCCTTGTGTCGGTGAGTTATTTCGGGCTTCGAGCCTAGCAGGCCATATGCCTGTGAAATAGTTGGGCTTATTGCCTAGCAGGCTTAATGCCTGTGTTAAACTTCGGACCTTGGGTCTAGTAGGCCTAGTGCCAGTATGTGAGATTCGGACTAATGTCTAGCAGGTTCTAAACCGGTGAGTTGCCATTTTAAGCTTATATTATGTGGTAATAAAGTCATGACATAAATTATATATATGTCTAATCATATGGAAGTGAAATGGTTAATTCAGCTACAATGTATGTATTATTCATATTCATGTAGTATATGTACATATATGTGTACGATGCTATTAAGTCAATGGAATGATATGAGAAATGTGATATACAATCGAGTGGTGGGAAATGAAATATGAACTATGCTATGAGAAATTTTGGTTATATGAAAGCATAAGTGGTTAAAGTTATTCGTATAAGTATATTGATATGTATGATGTTGCGCTATGTATATGTATATGTACATAAATATTCTGTAATGCTGTACTTTGGCAAATAAATGAAAGTTGACAGGTTAAGTGAGGTAGAACATTCGGTTTGATGCAATTATACTTTAAGCCTTGTTATTCAATGTCATGAAATGGTTTCTTAAGACTTACTAAGCTAGTAAGCTTACTCTGTTTGTGTTTATTGTTCATTTTATAGATTTCATTCAAGCTTCGAGCTCTAGGGATCGTCACCGAAGTGATTCATACTATCGGCTTTTGTTGGTACCTAAAATGTTAAACTCTTGGTTCTTAAGGCATGTATAGGCTAGCTAAGTTTTTGAATGATATTTTCCTAATGTATAAAAGCCATACAAAAGTGGTTAGTTCTTAATGTTAATGTTCGATGATATAAATCTATCATTGATGTGAGATGCGTGTATGTTTTATTTGGAAAATGAATGAGTAGGTGATATATATATATATACTTATATTTTTATATGTTTCATGCTAAATAGGTAGGTTTTATGACTTATATATTTGAAACGATTGGATTATAAGTAAGTTTTGAGTAGTAAATATTAGTATGGCTGTTCGGTTATGAAATGAACTTATTTGGAAGTGTATCTTGTGATAAAGCTTGGGAGTGAAGATGAACAAATGTCTCGGCTTGCAGGATATGATATTAAAGGATCGAGTCTTAAATTTATGTTCCATGAATCTATAAGTCAGGGGATATCTTTGTTATAAATAGGAAAGTTGGTATATATGTATATATATATGTGCATGCATTGTATATTCGGCTATACTATTTGAATAGTTAGGTTTGGGTTAGAAATGCATGAAATTATATGATTTAAATATTATAAAATGAAAATGAAAGAAACAGGGTTGGTATGAAGTGAAATTCGTATATATGGATGATCTAGTGATAGGTTTGAAACGATATAGATGATGAGTCTATAATTAATGGTATAATGGACAATCTTGATTTAGATGTATTGGTTTTTATATATATATATATATGTATCTTGATACATATGTGATAAATTTATTATCATAAAAGGAAATTTAGTGAAGTTGGTTATGTTATATGCGAACTTAGATTAAATCTCTTTTGGGTTTGATAAATGTATGATTGTGATAAATGACTATGATAATCTGAGTTGGGTTCAATAATGCCTCAAAACCCTAATCTGACGACGGGTACGGGTTTTGGGGTGTTACAAAGTCTATTCCTTTAGTAAAGGTTCTGTGGTGGAATCATGGTACTGAAGAGGCCACATGGGAACCAAAGGACTCGATGCGTCAGCAGTATCCTCATATGTTCTAATCAGGTAAATTTTGAGGTTGAAATTTCTTTTAGGGGCTAGAGTTGTAACGCCCCAAGTTATTTATTTCTGCTTCTGTAAAATCTGACACAATTATGTATCTGCATCAGTGGTTAAGTGTTCTGGGTGTGTGTATGAGGTCTTGGGTTCAAGTCTCACCTTTTTAAATTTTGTTATTTTTAGATCAAGCCTTATCCTTGTTCAGTGGGCTTATATTAGATCTCTTGTAAATTCATATTAGAATAAGCCTGATAGTTCGAGTGGTAAGGGTGTTGGTGTGTTGAAGGTCCTGTGTTCGAATCCCTACGCAAGCATGGATGTTATATTTTTGTTCGGTTATGCGTTAGAGTTTCGGTGAAGTCAAACTTCTGAGGTGGTTGAGATGTAGTGGGATAGTGGGGAGTTATCAAAATATTTTATTTTGATTTTATTTTCAAAATTATTTTCTCTCTCCTGTTGAAATTCCTGTGCAATGGTTTTGACGTTTTTCACAAATTCTCAAGTTCTTCTTCTTCTCAATCTTTTACGGCCCTTTTTTTTTCTCTTGGTTGGGGTTTTTTGTTCTTGTATTTTTATCGAAGTGTGGAGGGGGTAACCGATCTGCTTCTGAGTATTCTGTAAGTAGCTTTATTTTTGTTAGTCTCGTTATGATCTCATAAATTTCTGTTGAGGAGAGTACACTACAATTATCTGAATCTTGGATTAATTATGATTGCTATTGAACGATTTAGAGGGATCACAAGAGGCATTTAATTCTTCAGTGATTTAGGTGTTGTGGAGCATCGTTCGTTTAAGGTGAGCACCTTGGCTTTAGGGGTTCTTAGTTTTCCATTCGTTCCGATTTTGACTTGGTATTCTGCATCAATTTTAGGTTCTTGGAATTGCATTTGTTGCGAAATCATACCAGGTGTGTACCCGAAACGCAGAAAATGAGGTTTCAAAAAAAGTCAAAAATGATTCTGTCGACGCCACAAGAGCGTGTGGTCGCCCGTATGGATGGTCGTGTGCGAGACACGGCCATGTGGTTGACGAAGGCATGGTTGTACGCAGCACAAGGTCGTGTGGTGGCTCGAGTGTGTCGATGTGGGCCACACGGGCATGGCCAGGTTGGGCATGTGGGCCACATGGGCATGTGGGCCACACGGGTATAACACACGAGCGTGTGGATTATTTGCCCAAGTCGTGTGGGCCACACGAGCAAAGCCAATCTGAGCGTATGGGCTCATATTTCTGTAATTTTTTCTAGGGTCGCACGGGTCACTTCGATCGACTGTGGGCCTACTATAGGGTCGGTAAGTGCTAAATAAACCTTATTATGTATGCGATGGAATTCTAATAACCTGATCTGAGTAGGATACTGCATGTATGTCTAACTGTACTGTGTAAGCATGTCTATTATCTTTACCTAAGAATGTTAAGCATGTTTATTCTATAATTCTGTATTTGTTATCTACATCTGTTTTGGGGCAGGATTTATCTGCGGAGGAAGTGTTCTGTACGACGATCATCACCTATTATCTGGCGGCTTGACTACACTATATCTGATACTTGTCGTAATGGCACAACATGGTGTGTAGGGATGAGTGGGTGTTTTTTACCCCACATGGTGTGTTGGGATGGTCAGAGATGGTGTGTAGGGGATGGGGGTAGGATTTTGATTATCTGATTCTGTTTACTGTATCTGTATCTGAAATAGGCCTAAACCCGAATCTGTATATGTATCTATATCTGTTTCCGATGGTGTATATGATTCTATATGATTGTATGCTTAATTCTGTTGGGTTGTACACTGAGTTTACATAAACTCACATCTGCTTGTCTATTCTGTCAGGTAATCCACAGACTTAGGCGGATTGTTGTGGCGGAGACACATGACCACTATATCGTAAAACAGTTTAACTTAGTACTTTTGGTTTATTTTAAATTTTGGACTTATTTGAGAGTTGTAATTTTTGGGGACTCTTTGGACGGTTTGGTTTTTTTAACTATTTATTTTCAGATTGTTTGACAATTTGATTGTTTTGGTAAAAATTGTTTAATTAAAACGATGATTTTTAAACAAACAATGATTTTCCTAAAAACACTACTGCATTTTCAAACTATAACGATTAAGGCTTCCGCTGTAATAAGTTTTGTTAAAGGAACTGACTAATTTGTGGTTTTAGTAAAATTCAAAGATTGGCGTTTTACCAAGAAAGCTCGATTTCCAAAACCCATTCCTTGTGACATCACCAGATTCGACTATAACGTCTTGGCCGGGTTCAGGGTGTTACAATTATTATGTGAGGTAAGTTAACTATTGAATTTGTATGAGCTTACTAAGTATTCTTAATACTTACACCTAGGTTGCTTTTATCTTGTAGATTTTGAATGTTCAGAGCATGACACTCTCCGCCTAAAATTGTGGTAGACTCTTGATTTTGTTTGGGTCGATCTAGGTGGCATGTATATAGACGTTTGGTTATTGTAAACAAATATGTTAAAATTTTGAATGTGATTTCTTTGGACTCTCTGGTTAAATGTAAATAAATTGAACTCAAGTTCTGTTATGTTCCGCATTATAAATTCTGCGGGTCCTATCACAATGTAGGGTATTCTTGGAGCAGTCTGCCATTTAAGTATCCACAGGAAATTATGACATTTGATATTCGCCTTACTTTCTGCAATATTTTTGATGCGTCGTTGAAAGCACCAAATATATCCTATTCCCTGTAAAATAGTAAAAATAACAGTAAAGGGGAAGTAAGGTCGAATCCTCAGGGACCGGATTATACAAATGCTTGTTTCTCGAAATCCTGGGCAGAATCGTGCCCAAGAAAATCTGCGTTCTAAAAAAATAAAATAATGTAATTAAAAGTTTGATCAGGAAAATAAAAAGCGAATTTAAAAGCGAATTGAAATTACGAGAATAAATTACGAAAATTAAATGAGGAAAATAAAAGAAAGAGTTTTAGAAAGTTTCTTATGTGGAGAGATTCCGACCTCTAGTTGCCTCGATCTGCCTTGGGTTCAATCTTTGGCTTTTAGATGATCCTTCTCAACTCGAATAAGCCAGTTATAGTGGAAGAGGACGCCTACGACCACTAGCTCCAAGGATTTAGACTTCAATTTGGTGGAACCTGACTCTAGCCAACAATCACTCTTGTGGGATCATCTATGCTAGATCAACATTTCTCAATGGCGAATCCCACGCAATTTTGTCTCTTGGGCTCGCCAACCTCTGATGCAGTAAGCTAACGAACCGACTGTGCAACCTTCTCAAAATATATAAAGCGGTTGTTCCTTGCAAACTTTGAAAAGATTACTTCTTAAGGGACATGGACGGAAGCGTCAGTCCCGTAGTGCAGAGAAACGATCAATATCCTGTTGAGTAGGCTAAGTGCGGATTCTAAACCTCAAGAACCTTTTTTTGGGGATTTTCGGCAACCTTTGGCTAGATGGGTTTTAGTGGCTCATGGTTGTGGTGGAAAAGAAAATAAATATATAAATTAAGGTTTTATTAAAAAGAAATATGAAACAACAGAGACTTATGGGGAGAGTGTTACAGAAAAAGATGAACCCCCAACTAAGTCACTCCATCCCCTATTTATAGTGATAAGATAGATAAACTAGTCTTACTTAAATTCCTAAAGATAATTACAAATAATTAAAGATAAATAGAGATAAATAAAGAAAATAAATAATCATCTATAATTATCCTAATATTAATTATCCTAATATAATTAAAATAGAGTTTGATAAAATAAAAATCTCTTGTTTTTGCAATTCAACCCTTCTGCCCTCCATGCTAGCACTTTTGGTGCCAATCTTTTCCTTATATCGCACATTGGCCCATTTTGTCTTTAATTTCACACTTTTGACCTTTAATTTCTCTTCTGCTTTCAATTTAGTCCCTATAAATTAAAATACCATAAAAAGCCCAAATTAGTAGAATCATACTCAAAATAAATATTCAATTAGCACATAAAAACACAACGTTTTAGAGTATTATGAAATTCCCCCCTACTTAGCCCATGCTTGCCCTCAAGTATGGTTCCTATCCTTGTGAAAATTAGATCTGAAAGAAATTCTACTCTAAAGTTTTATAAAGATTAGTAAAAAAATGTATATGAAAAATAAAGAGAACTTCTAAGCTTGCTTTAAGTAAAATAGAAAAAGTACTCCAATTAACACATACAAAAACTAAAATTGTCTTGAATTATTTCATGCTATTTAGACAAATTACCAAACCTACTAAGACACTCTATTTATTTCCTCCTTTAGTCCCCAACTGTAATTTTATTAGTATTTTTTTTTTTTTTTTCTTTTTTTCTTTTTTTATTTTTCTTTCATTATTATTATTTATTTACTTAGGCATATATTGAACCTTTTGACGCGAAGAGAGATGACAACCCAAGCACCCCACCCCGGTTACTCAGCCCAACATACTCCTAAAAATTATTTATTTTCGGTTAGCGGAGTTTTACCCATCATGTCACACAACCTTTTGACACGAAGTAGAATGACAACCAAGCACCCTACCCCGATTACTCAATAAGTCACGTTCTAAGCCGCACTCATAACCTTGAAAACTTTTATTAAACAAAATTTACACGAAATTTTAATTTTGGAGGTCCTAAGAGAAATAATCAAGTGTCGAAATAAGTTTTAGAAACCACCAATAGACATGAACATAATTTAGGCATGCAAATGTATTAAGTGTCCACTTGATATTAAACTTGATCAATTTTACTAAAAGCAAGATAGAGTTAACTTATTAATTATAATTATTTTTAGCCTAATAAAAATAAAACAGTGGAGATAAAATCAAACAGACAGAATCATAACTAACTCAATAGCCAAGAATCATACATGTAGGTTAAACAGTGGCAAGTCGTGGTCAAATTCTTGGGCATTAAAAGCGACAGAATATTCTTAGAAAAAAATTGATAGAATAGAGCCTCAAGCAGCAAACACAAATGACATCGGAAGACAACAGTAATGCAAAAAGTATCTCCCCCTACTTAAAACACATTGTCCTCAATGTGGACGCAAAAGAAATAAATAGGTAGAAAAGTTTAGAAAAACTCCCCGTGTAGCTATTGTCGATTGTAGAGGGTTCGGTGGCTTGTGTCGTGGGAGAAGAGGAGGAAGAGGAGGCGAGGGAGAGGAGGCAGCGACGGCGTGAATTGATGGAGAAGGGTGAGTTTTTGGCGGTAATGGAGTTAGGGAAGTAAATTTAGGATAAATTTTAGTTTTGGGGGGTTTTATTTGGCTGAAAAAGGGTGTTTGGTTGCAGGTTTAGGGGGTTCTAGGGCTGGAATAGGATTGTTTGGCTGCAGAGATATGGTATTCTGGGCTAGAATAGAATATGGAATAAAGGGACTGTTTGGTACCATGATTAAGGTTGTTTGGCTCTAATTTGTCTCCCTTTTCATAGTATTTTCGCTCTGTTTTACCTAGATGGAAGAAGAGAAATTTATTAATAAAATAAATAAAATAAAAATAAATTAAATTAAAAAGAAAAGAAAAGAAAATAAGAAATAAGAAATAAGAAATAATAATAATAATGAAAAAAATAATAAAAATAAGGATTGGGTTGCCTCCCAACAAGCGCTTGTTTAACGTCATTAGCTCGACGACTTAAATGGTTCTACGGTGGTTCAAAATAAATCTTTTTAATCATGTGAGCTTTGAAATTCTCATTTTTTTATCACATCCACCATATTTGGGTTTAATCGTCTTTGTGCCTTTTTCATTGGTTTCATATTTTCCTCCAAGGGGTCAATCCCTTTTAAGTCGACAATGGTCTCATCATCTTCCAAAAATGTTAATTTGAGATGCTTGAGAGGTGGTTTTAATTTGGATCGATGCTGCTACAATGAAGGTAGAAGTTTAGTATCCATAGGAGCCAATAATTTATTAACAGATTCAAAATCATCAAACATCATTTTAGATTTATCTCCATAAGATGACTCAAAAGTTTTTTCTGCTGATGAGTTAATTATGTCGACATGGTTTACATCTAAGACTTCACTTGGGTGGCTAATTGTGCTATAAACGTTAAACTTCACGATCTCCCCATCAAACTCCATCGTGAGGGTTCCGCTTCGTACGTCAATCTTAGTATTTGCGGTACTAAGGAAAGGTCGCCCCAACAAGATGTCTGAAGACCCGGAAGCGTTATCATCCTCTATTTTTATCACATAAAAATCTGCAGGAAAAATAAGTACATTGACTTTGACTAATACGTCCTCAAGGACTCTTTCGGGATGCACAACGGACCTGTCTGCCAATTTTCTGCCAATTACCTAAATCTTATGGCTACTGTGGAACTTGGTTCTGGTATGGCTGGTTATATTGTGGGTTGGCCCCATAACTTAAGTTAGGGTGATCCATCCATCCTGGGTTGTATGTATTAGAGTAAGGGTTGTATCACCTCTGTGGTGGGCATGGAAAATTTCCCACTGCACCTAAGTGAGCCATAGAGTCATCATACAAACTGGGACATGCATCAGTTGTGTGCTCAGGTGTAGCACATATTCCACATAATCGAGTTGTCTTTGTTTTTTTTGCAAGAAGAGTATTCATCATATTAGTAAGTTTATCAAGTCTATCTTCTATGGAAGAATTACTTAGCTAGTGAACCCTTCTAGGGGGTTCAGGGTTAGCTCGGAACTGTTGAGAATTTGCAGCCATTGTGGAGATTAAGTTCTTGCTTGTTGGGGAGTCATGTTGACCAACGCTCCTCCACTAGCAGCATCTACCATATTCATCTCCATCGGTTTCAAACCTTTATAAAAGTATTGGAGGAGAGATTGTTCTATTATACCATGTTGTGGGTAGCTCGCACACAACTTTTTAAATCGCTCCCAATAATCATAAAGAGTCTCTGATTCTTTCTACCTTATTCCCATGATTTCTCTTCTTATCTCAGCTGCTCTAGATGCTGGGAAAAACCTGTTAAGAAACAAACGAGATAAATCAGCCCAAGTAGTTATAGATCCATGGGGTAAATAAAATAACCATTCCCTAGCTAAATCGCTAAGGAAAAAGGAAAGCGCAATTTAATTTGATCCTCGATTCGCCTTGAGGTTTCATACTCGGACAAACCATATGAAATTCCTTCAAATGTTTATGGAGGTTTTCATTTTGTAACCCTCAAAAAGTTGGCAGCAACAGAATTAACCCTGATTTTAGTTCAAAATCGGTATCCATGGTAGGATATGCGATGAACAGTGGTGGTTGTTCTGTCGAAGCTTCGGCTAGTTGCCGAATCGTTTGAGCCATTGGTTGGGGTGCTAAATTAGGGTTTTCGTCAACCCTAGCGTTGAGCACTTCTTCAAGTGAATCGACTTCTTCTGCTTTACTTTCAAGTGTTTGAGTAGGGTTTTCGTTAACCCTAGACTCTGCTTCGTCGTCGATTCTAATTTCTAGCGGTGGATTGCTTTCAGTTCCTACCACCGCTGACTGCTTTTTCCTTAGCTTTGTTTCTTTACGATTAGCTCTCGCAGCCTTTTCAATTTCTGAGTCAAACGCAAGAGTTCCTAGAGCAGATCTGGTCATAAAAAGCAAAAAACAAGATTAGTACGTTACCGATCCCCGACAACGGTGCCAAAATTTGATGCGCCGTTGAAAGCACCAAATATATCATATTCCCTATAAAATAGTAAAAATAACAATAAAGGGGAAGTAAGGTCGAATCCTCAGGGACCGGATTATACGAATGTTTGTTTCTCGAAATCCTGGGCAAAATCGTGCCCAAGAAAATCTGCGTTCCTAAAAAAAATAAAAATAACAGAATTAAAAGTTTGATCTGGGAAAATAAAAAGTAGAATTTAAAACGAATTGAAATTACGAGAATAAATTAAGAAAATTAAATGAGGAAAATAAAAAGAAAGAGTTTTAGAGAAAGTTTCTTATGTGGAGATATTCCAGCCTTTAGTTGCCTCGATCCGCCTTGGGTTCAATCTTTGGCTTTTAGATGATCCTTTTCAACTCGAATAAGCCTGTTATAGTGGAAGAGGACGCCTCGACCACTAGCTCCAAGGTTTTAGACTTCAATTTGGTGGAACCTGACTCTAGCCAACAATCACTCTTGTGGGGTCATCTATGCTAGATCAACGTTTCTCAATGGCGAATCCCACACCATTTTCTCTCTTGGGCTCGCCAACCTCTGACGCAGTAAGCTAACGAACCGACTGTGCAACCTTCTCAAAATATACAAAGCGGCCGTTCCTTGCAAACGTTGAAAAGATTACTTCTTAAGGGACATAGACGGAAGCGTCAGCCCCGTAGTGGGGAGAAATGATAAATACCCTGTTGAGTAGGCTAAGTGCGGATTCTAAACCTCAAGAACCTTTTTTTGGGGATTTTCGGCAACCTTTAGCTAGATGGGTTTTAGTGGCTCATGGTTGTGGTGGAAAAGAAAGTAAATATATAAATTAAGGTTTTATTAAAAAGAAATATGAAAGAACAGAGACTTATGGAGAGAGTGTTACAGAAAAAGATGAACCCCCAACTAAGTCACTCCATCCCCTATTTATAGTGCTAAGATAGATAGACTAGTCCTACTTAAATTCCTAAAGATAATTACAAATAATTAAAGATAAATAGAGATAAATAAAGAAAATAAATAATCCTATATAATTATCCTAATATTAATTATCCTAATATAATTAAAATAGAGTTTGATAAAATAAAAATCTCTTCTTTTTGCAATTCAACCCTTCTGCCCTCCATGGTAGCACTTTTGGCACCAATCTTTTCCTTATATCGCACATTGGCCCATTTTGTCTTTAATTTCACACTTTTGGCCTTTAATTTCTCTTTTGCTTCCAATTTAGTCCCTATAAAATAAAATACCATAAAAAGTCCAAATTAATAGAATCATACTCAAAATAAATATGCAATTAGCACATAAAAACATGACATTCTAGAGTATTATCAATTTGTGTCCACAATATAATTTGCAGTTTAGCCATCTGCAATTCAATACGCAGATGGATGACCCATAGGACCAATCCGCCACATATTAGTTTGTGGCACGGCCTGCCATGTATGTATGAAGTATGTGTTTTTTTTGTGAGTTTCGTGTGGAAACTCCTCTAGCTCAAGTCCAGCGACCGGACTGAGCTAGGGTTGTTACAAATAAAATGGGTTATAATTGTCCGTAACTCTAAAGACAGTGAGCAACGTCTCACCCAAAAAATTTCATCTACAATGTTGAACTAGATTTGATCATGGGTTGGGTTGGGTTTAGACCGAGTTGATGTTAAATTTTATGCCCATTTTCTAGATTCGGCTCAAAAAATGCATATGAAATTTTTCCAATATCCAGCCCTAATAAAAATGCTAAGCCTAACCCCGGCCCACCTGTATTAATTTTTTTATATTATTTTTTATATAAAAATAAATTTAAAAAATATAATACATCAAATACACTAAAAATATTAAAATAAATGTTTCCCAATAAATTGAAAATATATTAAAATAAGCCTTTTATAATTAAATAACACTAAGATAGTTGTAACTTAACAAGCAAATGTCTCTAAAATAGTAACAAAATTAACCATAAAATAAGAGTTATACAATATCTAAACAATAACAACAAAATAGTAGCAATATAATAGCAAAATAACAACAAAATAGCAGCAAAAAAAAATTTAAACAGATTCGAACCGAGCCCGAGCCAAAAGAATATTACCTAAGGCTCGGCCGTTTAAAAAACAAGTTTTTTTTTTAAGTTTATTTTTTAAGTCTATATTTTTCTCAAATACTTCCACTTTTTGAACAGGCCTTCGAATTTGGACAAATAACCTGATCATGATCAGGTTTATGTTGAATACATACCAATTAGAAGTGTAGATAGGTGGGAGAAACCGCCTTCGCTCCTTGCTAAATAGGAAAGTTACTTTTAGGCATTTCCAAAAATTCAAATTTGTTATTATGAGCCTTTTTAACCTTAATTAAATAATAAAATTTGTATTTTGAAAAAATAAAATTTCAATTTAAATATTTTTAATGCAAAATTCTTAATTTTAATCCCTAAAATTTTATAATTTCATTTCGATGGTTAGAAAAAATTTGTGACTTGGGAATTGGGCAATCCAAGTGCAGTCCTGTGGGAACTGCAACCATGTTGGTGGGTCACCAATTTATGTATGATTTCTTAGACATGTATGAAAGTTTAAATAGCTGCATTAATTTTGGGTTGACTCAGAATTCCATACGAAGCCGAAATTTCTCAGCAGCCAAACAAACGTTTATGGGATTACCACTTGAGTCTGTTGTCCTGTCTGTCACTTGCAACAATGAAATCCAACATTATCATGCTTTGTTGCCATATATTGTATAATTGTTCTTATGTAATTATTTCTTCTTTTGTTGTATATATCAGAATTCTGAAAATCAGACAAAAAATTTTAATGTATTAACTTTTAAGAGTTTATAAATAGAGTTAAACTAATAAAAATATAAACGAGTCGAAATATAATCAGATAAAATTTACTCATGACGATTAGGTTAAAGATCTAAACATGACAATTATATACTATGAGTTACTTAAGGTTTCAAAATCTTCATTGGCTTTTTTTTCCCTAATTTTAAACATGATAAGGATTTTGATTTTCAAAATTAAAATTGTATATAATATTTTATTGATAAGCGTCAAAATGCCTCTTTTCATTTAACTAAGGGTCTAAAAGGGTTTAGATTGAATTATTAATGTTTAATAAGGATAAATATACAAAATTTCATTTAATTAAGGAGTTAAAAGGGTTTAATTTTCTTTTAAAGTGCGATAAATATAATTAAAGTATAAATATAAATTTACATTTAAATAATCGCAAGTATCAAACTATTCAAGGAATCACAAAATAGAATCAAACTATTATAGCACGATCAAACTAAAAATTGGTACCAGACTAAAATCATCAAACTGAATTACCTGGATTAAGCCCACACATGGCAGTTGCACATGGTGGGACTTCAAGACTCAGGCATAAAATTGCAAATGGTGAGTCTTGAATCTAGATATTTAAGACCAAAAGAAAAGGGAGAAAAATATTAATCAAGTAGACCTATCCATGGGTCAAGTTGGGTTGTCTGGACCAAAGGTCAGCTCAAAAAGTGAAAGGATTTGGACAAAATATATAGCTTAAAAATGGGCTTGAAAAAAAAATTAGGTAAGGTTTTTTTTACCCGGGCTCAACCCAAATTTACAAAAAAAAAATATATTGTTTTCCCACTGTTTTGCTATTGTTTGATGTCATTTCACTATTATGTTGTTACTATTTTGTTGTTATTGTTTGTATATTGTATAGCTCTTATTTTATTGTTAATTTTGCTACTATTTTAGAGGCATTTGCTTATTAAGTTCACCTATCTTAGTGTTATTTAAGTATAAAGACTTTTTTTTAATTTATTTTCAATTTGTTGGGAAACATTTATTTTAATGTTTTTAGTGTTTTTGATGTATTATGTTTTTTTAATAATATAAAAAAAATTTAATAAGGACAGGACAAGTTGAAATTTGGTGCAGGTTTTAATATTTTTATTAATTGAGGCTTGAGAGAAATATTTTTATTCTATTTGGGCTTGAGAAAAATTTTATGCCCATTTTTTAGGTTGGGTTCAGATTTTAGTATTTTTATTTGGACACACCTCTTGGATTTGAAGTTTGTGATGCAAATGGGACTCTTCTAGCCTGCAAACTGAACAAGGCACTATATGATTTTAAACAAGCCCCGAGAGCTTAGTTTGAAAAGCTGAGAGATTTTCTGGTTCAGAAGCAACAGTTTCAGCTTTTTCATGCAGACCAATCATTGTTCTTCAAGAAAACTACAGCTGGATGTGTTATTTTGCTTGTATATGTTGATGACATAATCGTCACAGGTGATTCATACTTGGAAATTGATCAAGTAGTGCAGTGTCTTGATTAGAAGTTTTCTTTAAAGGACTTAGGGGATCTCAGTTATTTTCTTGGACTTGAAGTCATTTGCAAGGGTGATTGTATGCATGTTTCCCAATACAAGTATGCTCGAGAGTTGTTGGATTGAGCAAGTATGACAAATGCTGTCTGTTCGCACTCCTATGGTGAGTTCACTTACATTGACTTCTCTAGTTGGCACTCCACTTGATGATGGTACAACATATAGGCAAGTTGTTGGAGGAATATAATACTTGTGTCTCACCTGACCGGATATTGCATTTGCTGTTAATAAGTTGAGCCAATGCATGCATCAAGCACATGACATTCACTGGAGTGTTGTTAAACGTATTTTATGGTATGTTCGAGGGACGCTTGATCATGGAATAGTTTTTCAGCCTTCAAGGGTCACATTGACTGGATTTTCTAATGCTGATTGGGCAAGTTGTCTTGAAGATCGTAAGTCCACATCAAGTTACTGTGTGTATCTTGGAGATAATCTCATTGGTTGGACATCTAAGAAACAAAGTGTAGTCTCACGATCCACTACAGAAGCAGAATATAGAAGCTTGGCAAATGCAGCTTCTGAAATAACCTGGTTTCATTCTCTACTTGATGAAGTTGAGATAAAACTTCTTGGACCTCTAGTTTTCTGGTGTGACAATTCCAGCACAGTGTTATTGGCTGCCAACCCAGTGTTACATGCTCAAGTGAAACATGTGGAACTTGACCTGCATTTCATTCGGGACAAGGTGTTGAGTGTCAACCTGCAAGTGAAGTATGTTCCTGGTAGAGATCAAGTAGCAGATATACTCAACAAATCGCTGACCATAGGGAGTTTTTCTCAATGCTGTGATAAACTCAATGTAATTTCACTTACTATTTTTTGCGCTTATGCAGGGGAATATCAGCAGATGTTAGCAATAACAATTAACAGAAGCAACTAAATAACTAATATTAGTTAGGCTCAACCAATTTCTAGTTATGAATTAATTATAGTTTCTTGTATAAATAAACAAGTCGTGTATCTCAAAAGTTATGCTTCAATTCAAGATTTCATTCCGTTCTTGTATAAAATTTTGCATATGTTCTCCCATCTTTATAAATAGCTAAGTTAAGCCCATTGTAGACCGCTCATTTTTTTTAATTTTAAAAATATACTTCTATTATTTTTAATTTTAATTTTAATTTTTATTAAAATTTATATATACTCATCTTAACATTTTTAATGTTTATATTATTGTATAGATTTAATTTTCATGTGTTATAAATTACATAATATATAAAAATAATATAATTTAGAAATGGCCGGGTCGGGCTCAAGACCAAGCTTAGCCTATATTTTAATGAGCCCGATTCTTTTTGCCCAAACCTATTTTTCAAGCCTAATATTTTAGGCCAAACCGTCTCAAATTTCGAATGGAGCTTTAAACTTGGATGGATAGCTCAACCAATGTACAGGTCTAGTCCAAATCGACACCCTTTTCCTTTTTGTCTTTTTGTTTTGAGATTATATTTAATAGTCAAATTTCAATCTTGGTCTCTATACTATGCTCAATTTTAAAAATTAATCTTTATATTTTAATTTTTGACATAATTTGATACCTCAACTTTTATAATATCATTAGTCGGTCTAAATATTTTATTACGATTAAAATGTTGAGTGAACTTTTAAGAATCGCTAATACTGTTAAAATTCTCTACTAAATTCAAGTTTATTACAATGTCATCTTATATGATTACTAAGTGTGACCTTTTTTAATATGTCACATCAAAAATTTAATAAAAAATTAACAGTATTAATAACTCAATAAAAAAATAAAAAAAAACTAAATACTTAAAAGATAAAAATATAATCATTAACTTATAAACATAATAATTTAGTCTAAAAAAATAATTTTATAAACATAATAATTTAGTCTAAAAATAATAAAATTATTGGGAAGTGTAAGTCAGAATTAGCGCTGAGCATGGGCCAGGCCGGGCCGGTCCCAAACAAAATTCTAGTCCCATTTTCTAGGCCCGAGTCTAGCTCGACCCGAAATATGGGCCTAAAAAATTATCCAAGCCCGACCAAAAATAATATTGCTAAGCCCGAGCTCGAGCCGGCCCGGCCCATATTAATTTTTTAGTTTATTTTATTAAATAAAAAATTTAAAATATAATAAATCAAATAATAACTATAGCAGCACTATAAGGTTCTTCAATAGCAGCAGTATGAGGAACCTTAGTAAGGACCAAAGAGGCTTAATTTATATAGCCAAACTCAAATGATAACTAAAGCAAAAATGAAGAAGCTTAAAAGCCTTGTGGGGAAGCAAGAGACCATAAATGAAGAAGCTAGAGATAATGACTGAAATGAGCTTGAGGCTAGTTGGAGGTGGTAAACAGGGCAATTTGGATCGGTGGATCGGTGGAGGTGATGGTGAGCTAGGGGTTTGGATTTTGGAAATGGAAATAAGGGGGAGGAAGAGGAAGGCATCACAAAATGAAAGTGAAAACTTAAAAAAGGGTAAGTTAAAAATTAAAAATGATTAAAAATAAAATAAATAATTTAGTATATAATTTGAGTTGGGCCAAAAAAATGTATCACCCCAAACCTGGCCTAGAAGTCTAGACCGAATCGGGATGCTACATTGATCACCGAAGTGATCGTGAGAAAATTTCTACAAAAACAAGTCGTTCAAAATTTCCATTTTCAAAACCAATCAAAACGCTCAATCGTTAAAATTCCGTCCACAAGTTTAACAGGAATAAATGTACAAATCAAAAGTTTAAAACAGTAACTGTACCACAGTTTATAAACCATACAGTTCAAAATGAAACAAATACCAAGATAGAATCATTAAACAAAAAAGTGCATAATTGTTGTTTACAAGCCTGTCCGAGACATCCGCGTACTGAGTCCAGTATCCAGAACTTCGAAATGTACTTGAAAGGGAAACGGAAGAGGAGGTGAGCTACTCGAGCTCAGTGTGAGATCAAAACCAATTAACTATGGAATCAGACACAAACAACCAGTAGTAAATCTGAAACGGAACATACTTACAGAGTTGTACAGAAACAGTTGGAACGTTCAAAACGGATGTACCGGTATACAGTAATATTTAGAGCATATCGAAATCACACTCAGTTACACAATCACAAACACTACTTAGTCCAGTAACAAAACTCTCAATAGTCACTAGTTTCAATTCAGTCAGTCAGATACCATCAGAATTTAACAATTTCACAGTGTCATAAATACATTTCAATCAAACCGTAAAACAGACAGTCGCACTCACAAAACAGTCAATAAGATGCATATGAAAGTAGTTGAGTTAAAGAAAACCCACCCATCCAGCCAACACACCTCTCCGTCCCCCATCACTCCTCAATAGAGCTATTAAGCTCATCCAACCAATCACTCCATATAGGACCTCGAAAAGCCCATCCAACCCTATACTCCATATGATGTCATCCCTGGTTGCCCGGTAATAATGGCCATCAGCATTGTCCACAACCCTCCGGGTATTAGGACTTCCCATGATCCTCTAGGTATTGGGGCTAACAGTAGGCAGACAAACTGCCAGTCACGTATATTATGCAGCAAAGCCAGAGTATAAGTTGTATTGTGCAATGCGGTAAACCGCTATACCGATAGGTTACAATGAAACTGCCAGTTCAGTCAGTGAGTACGTAGCATAGCTAACGTACATGCGGTATAGTACAATACGATAACCCACTATACCGTTATCAGTAAAGTCCACGACCTTCAGAGTATTGGGACCGCCCTCGACCCTCTGGGTATTAGGGGCTATCAGTAACCAGCAGATCAACTACCAGTTCAGTCAATCTTCCATCTCTTCAAAATCCCACCAAAAATAGTATATGCATATGTATGCATGCAGTCAAATGTACACGATCAAAATATCAATTTCAGACAGTTAATTAGAAGCAGACACTCACATCCAATCAATCAGTTACAGAATTAGACATGTGCACACTCATAACTCGAGTTCAGTATCAAGCTTATCGTACAACCAATCACAAATAACACACACATCAAGCCCAGATCAAAGTCATAATTACCCTCAGTAAAGCTTAGTCGAGGGTTGGAACACACAGAGTTGCGATTACACTTAAATTTAACCTAAAATCATTATTTGGCGAGATAGGGCCACACACCGTGTGCTCCGGCCATGTGGAGCAATCCAAGCCGTGTGAGGGTCCAAAAGCCCGTGTGAAGGGTAGCACACGGGCGTGAGAATAGGCCGTGTAACTCACTGTACAATTTTGCTAAAATAAAGTGCAGGGCAGACATAGCTGTGTGAAGGTCTCACAAGCCCGTGTGCTATCAGACACGACCATGTGTTCCAAAACACACGCCCGTGTGGGATCCTAATCCCCAAATCAGTCACACGGCCGTGTGGCCAGGTTGTAACATCCTAAATTTTTGGGTCTATGTGTTTAATGGGTGAATATGTGGAATGAGTTAATTTAAGTGCTAAGGGCCCAAATTTTAAGTTTTAAGGAGCCCAAATCTTCTAATTTAAGTTAGTTAAATTTGGCATTAGGGATTAGGGAAGTGGACGGCACAAGGCTTTTTTTTTTTGAGAATTTTATTATATTTATTCTATGTGGATAATAAGCAGATAAAGGCTATTATTTAGGGATTTAGTCTTTAAGGATAATAAGCAGATAAAGACTATTTTTGAGGAGATAATAGATTAAGATAAGGGAAAAGGGATAGGAGCTATCATGTGTGGCAGTGTTGGCTGAAAATCAATCTCTACTAAAGGGAGGAATCGGTTTTCTATATAAAGAGGGGGTGTGCCAAAATTTTGGAAGCCTTTCTTTTATTTTATTTTCTCATCTTCTTCCTCTCAAAAGCCGAAAACCACCATTTTCTTCACCCTTTCTTCCTCTCTAAAATTTCCTGGTTGGCCGAATCTTTTAACCTCTATTGTTATTTTTCTTCTAATCCCTAAAAGCCAAAATCACATCTCTATTATTCTATTCTTCTCCTCAATATTCATTGGCCAAATCTCTCTTAGCCATCTCTTCAATTCTTAAATCTTTTAAAAATCAAAATTCTTAGATCTCACCTCCCGAAGTTGCGAATTTTCTTGATAAAAGTCTGCATGTGCCGAATCTGAAGAAAACAATAGGTATGTGTTGATTTTGAGTTTCCAATATTTCTCCAGCTTTTCAAAGTCCCTAGCCGAATGGCTATTTAGTGACTAATCAAGGGTTTTTCTTATTTTCGGCATTTCGGGATCTGAAGAGGAGTCCAACGCTTAGATCTCTAAGTCAAAGATCAGTAACACTCAAGTCGTGTTATTTTTGGGATTTCAAGGTAAGGAGATTGATTTATTTATAAATATATAAAAATGAGTAGAAACTAACCATGACCGAATATAGGAGAAGCCCTATTTTCACATCTTTTCGACTTTTTGAGCAAAGTTGTAGATCGGGATAACAAGGATATCGACTAAGAATATTGGATTTCACGATATCAGGTGTGTAACTTTCCACACCATCTAGATCTGTTTGCTAAATACATGTTTATAAGTCTTATATGTTCTGAAAAATGCCAAAATACCGGCATAACGATTTAAACCCAAAGAGGTAAAGCAAATCACCAGGTTAGTGATCTCTGTCATTCTAAGTGAATGTTCTAATTAAATGATATGAGTATGCCGATTTTCTATGATTGCATGGGGTTGGGTTTCATGAAAGGGAAGTGCTTTCTGTTATACTATTGCTCTTAGTGACTGTTGTAGCGGCTTTTGCAGTGATCTATTGTAGTGACTTTTGCCGTGATCTGTTGTAGCGGTTTTTACCGTGATCTGTTGTAGCGGTTTTTACCGTGATCTGTTGTAGTGGCTACTACCATGATCGATGATGAGAAAGACGACGCCATCAAGGCGATGTAGCGGTGTGGGTTGATTGTAGAAATCCGCAATGGTGTGAATGGTGATGCAGGCGTGTGGTGATGGAAACCTAGGATTTGGGTTGGGCTTGCATATTATTTTTATTAATATATTAATTCGATTATTTTAGTTTTATGGGGCTAAGGCCCAAATCTAATGGTGCGTGAGGTTGCACTGAGTCTCATGACTCAACCAATTAATTAACATTTCGGTAGCATTTAATGCATCGAACCAAAATTTGGAGAGGGCGCAAGGTGGCCATGCAAAAGAATTTTGGATCCAAAGAAAAGACTCTAGTTATTATTTTATATTCTTATTTAATGGATTTTAAATCTCGTTGTAATAAGGCCATGGGCCACCGGTTTATATTTTGTTTTATTAAGGGCTTTTATTACTTTTAGTTATTTAAATTTTATTTTTAATTGAACTAAGGCATGTATTTAAATTTGGGTTTTAATTCATAAAGGCATATTTTATTTAAAACTATAAATTATAAATTTTCCCGAATAAAAGGTTAAACTTTACCAAAATGTTTTTCTGAAAATGCAACATGTTTTACAAACTTTCCTTAGTGACATACCAGATCCGGTTGTAGTGTCTGGGCCGGGTTTGGGGTGTTACACAGGTCGTGTGACCCCAAAACTCTAAATTCCTAATTTCTCCAAACTCACACGCCTGTGTACCCATGGGACATGGCCGTGTGAATTCTGACAAAATCCCCAAATCAGCCACATAGCCATGTGGCACCCAACTTAGCCTGGAAACCCTAGTTCCCAAATCCACACGGTCGTGTGCCACCGTCGGGGTGATCACAAAACCACCTTACAACAACCCAAAAACCCCAAAATCGTCGTTTCAGCCATCAGAATCGTCCCTAACATTTGTCCTATCAACATATATCAGAAAGTGACGATTTCCCATCACTTCCATCGACTAAAAACCTAAACTAATGGGTTAGCATACAGTCAAAAGAAAACCGAATAGAAAATTTGCAGAAATAATAAACACATAAAGTAACGTAGTTACAGTTCGAATCCCACACCTGTTTGCGATCGGAGAAGACGACAGAGGCGCGAGATTCCCGAATCCAAAAATAAACCGTTTTAGAGAATTGTTTTGAAAAACCAAAAAGTAAAGAAGAAGGGAGAAAGTGAAAGGAAACGTCACTTCCAAAAATAAAATAGAAAAATAAAAATAAAATAAAAACAATCAAATAAAAATAAAATAAAATAAAATCTAAAACAAATAAGTTACCAAAATAAAAATATTAAACCTCAAAACACACTTACAAAGACTTGAACCTGTGACCTTAAGTTTCACCAATACTCATACAACCACCAGACCAAAGAGGCCCATTTTGTCACTAAATTGCACGACTAAACACATATGTGTTGCCTCCTCACTGTACTTATGCTCAAATCTCAAAAATTCTAGGCCCAGAATTCGGGGCATTACAAAAAATCTTACCCAGGGCCTGACTCGTTTTCTAAACGGGCCTCATGTTTTTGTCCAAGCTCATTTTCCGGGCCTATATTTTTACCCGAACCCTCCCATTTTTCAGGCGGACCTTCGGACCAAGCCATCCAGCTCCAGTTAGAATCTATTCCAGTAAATAGTAATGTTGAAGGAAGCTCCTTTTTAGAGATAAAGTTTGAAATTTATCACACAATACGAATAACTTTCTATCAACAAAAATTTTAAGTTATAATTAAATAACTATTTTATTTAATTAAATAAATTAAATTAAGGATGTTCCATCAAATATTTTTAAGACTTGCAATTCAGTTCTTTTTCTTTATAAAAGTTACTTTAGAAAACAAGTTTGGCACTTTCAAGGAAAGAATTCTCCAATTTTATTTTCTAATTAACTCATTAATGCAATGATTATCACAGTAATACCGGTAGTTGATTCAAGTAGTTAATATCAATAATTATTTTAATTAAAATGTTAGTGTAGATTTTTCTTAAAAACATTTTTCTAACTCACCATATTGACGTTGCTTATTTTATGTTGGGAATAGCATCGTCATTTAATTAAAATAGTTAATGGTATTAATTATTTAAACTAACTAATTACATTATAAGAATATAATGGTTATATTATGTGAAATTAAATTATAGGGATTAAATTTTAAATTTGAACAAAGTAAAAGATCAAAATTATAATTTGAATGTGCATTGTAACAGTTTTAAGTCTCACTATGTATCATCAACCTTATCAAGGTTTATTCGATTAAATCTGAGATATATTTAGGTTATCGGTCTTATTATATTTTATAATGATTAATTTTAAGTATAGTTATTCAAATGTGCATTATTTGTATTTGCAATTGAAAATTTATTTATAACTCTACTACTTCAAAAAAAATTATGAAATATAGATTAAGGGATGAATTTTCATTTTAATCTAAAAAATTTAAATATGTCCTCTTTGTTAGAAGCTGCTTTTATGAATGGTCAAGGATAATAGGACATAAATAGGAGGATAATGCATTTCAAAACACTTAAATCCACATCTTCCTCCATTAATAATAATGATCATGTCAATTTAATTAAGATTCAATCGACTTTTTACAATCATATTTAAAGGCTATAACACACATAAAAGACAATAATATCCTAAATTTAGTTGTGGATTTGTACCTAGCCTTGACCAATAGTCAAAGTGGGTCCATCTCTAATTACTTCGCCCATATAAGAAGCAAATGGCTTGGGGTTTGATTAAAGCCAATAGGGGCCATAGTTGTTTTTGGGTGCTGTAGGACTGTTGGTGTTAGTTGAGAGATGTGGGACTTGAGTCTTGACCAACTTCTCGGGGTCCAATTCAGTTTCTATATAGTCCTTATGATTGCTCCCTTTTAGAGGGAAATTCATTTTGTAACAACATCAATGTGTCTACTTTACTGTCTGTATAAAGTGAAATTACTACTTGAGCATCTCTCTTTCAATCCAAAAAAGACCCTTTTTTTTCCTACACAATACACCACTCAAACCATTAAATATGATGTTTCATCATGTAAAATGTAAGTGTAAAAATTCGATTCGATTTATTTGAATTCGAATTTAAGTTAATTCAATTTAATTTTTAAATAATTTAAATTTATTTAAGTTAAAATAAAAATAACTCAAAAAATGACTCGAACAAGAATAAAATAAATTTAAATTCAAATGGCTTGAACCAAGTATATCTTCTTTTATTGTTATTATGATTTAAAGTAGTAACCACTTAATTTTCTCTCCTATTCCAATAAAGGAAATAATTTTTAATAAAGGTAAAATTCCATGGAAAGTGTATGTACTATAAATTTTTGGTGGATTTAGTCTCTCTACTATAAAATTTTATCATTTTAGTCTCTCTAACACGTTTACTTTTATGGGAAAATATTTGGTATATTATATTGTCAATGGAGTTTTTAGACTCCACAAGCAGAGTCAGGGGTTAAAAAAATATTTTAAGAAAGAGACACATTTCAATTTTTTAAGAATGTTTGTGGAATAAAAAAAAGTACACTATCAGTATATCAAATACTAACCCTACTCTTTTTCCTAAACTCGATTTTTTTAACATTTGATTATGTGACATAAACATCGCATTTCTTGTACAATTGGACATGTATTATACATTTTATCTCTTTTTTAAAATGTAAATTTTTTATCCAATTTAACAAAACAAATGTCGAGGTGTATATATCATGCAATCTCTTGTTTAAAGAAAATAAATCAATTCAAATTATTTTATAGAATTAATAGAAAAAATAGCTTAAAATATAAATTACATATTTCAAAAAGTTAAGAGGCTAAATAATGCTTCGCTTATCATTTCTTATCAAAAGTGTTTTGACAAAAAAAAAAAAAACCCTTTTAAAGCCATAAATAATGCAACATTTTCTATTAAAAGTCTTTTTGAACCCCAAAACAAAAGCTAAATTTGGGGGAAAAATATTTTTGGAGTCAAATGATATTTGTAGCCATTGTTTTTAATCCAATGTATTTTATGTAATATTTATTTTGGGTATACAATTATTTCCTATTGAAATTTATTTCAAATATATAACATTATTTATTTGAATTTGTAATAATTATATTTTAATATTTAAAACATAATTTATATATTTATATTAAATTTTAAAAATATTTTATATTAATTACTTAATTTATATTTCATATATCAACATATTAATAATGAGTTACAATAAATTATTTTATTATTTTTACTGAAATATTATAATATTAACGACTTTCAACCTCATTTAAATAAATATATTCTATTTTACAACATCATATTTAAAATATTTAATAAAGACATTTTATTTTTGAAAAATAGTTTTAACAATAATACTCGACACTTTTAAATATACTTTTAAAAATATTTTTTCACCACACTTTTAAAAGCATTAATGATAAAATAATCTTAAAATATCAAATTATAGTAGAAAAACTAAATTCATAAATAAGAAAAATAGAACAAAGATTTTGTATAGAATTTGAGCTTTAATAGAAGAGGCAAAATATGAATTTGTGGTTAGTCCTCCCATTTCTTTAGTAAATACCATGATACTGAACATGTGATAGACTCATGCAAACTGGGCTCCAAACCCAATGAAATGCTTGCTCTTCGGTTCTTTAAATCGATGGTTTTCTAATAACCCATGGGCTCATGACCCAAATGTAATTTTACTTTTTTCTCTCTCTTCACTTTCTTATAATATTTGAAATGTTCGATTTGATACCTAATTTTTTATATTTACTTACATTTTTTAATAGTCTTTGTAACACCTCACGTTCGATTTGATCACCGAATTCAAGATGCAAGATGTCGCATTTTTGCCGAAGCAACTACAACTTCATTTCTCATCAATTATAAACAATTTATGCAAATCATTATGATAAATAAGTTGTTTAATCGAATCAATGCTATATACGAGCTTACAAAAGCTCTTGCCAAAAAGTTGATGTAAATTAAGAGACTAAAATGTAAAATTTTAAAAAGTACTGAGTTGATATTGCAACCAAAAGGTATTTATGTCGTGACGCTGAAAGCAGAAGCTCGACATCGCAACTTCAATAGGGGATGTCACGACGTTGAAAGCATAGGATTCAATATCACACCCTCAACAGAGGAGAATCGCGACCATGAAAAAGAAACTTAGTGTTGCGACATCAAAAAGTTAGTAACGTGACTTCATAGACAATTTCTCAAGAATAAAAAAATTAATCAATTCAAACCTCCAAAATTCAAAACCAAGCTGCCTAAATGGCCAAAAGTTCATTACAATACCTTTTTTGAGCATTAATTCACATACTAAGCTATTATCATCAACACCTATAGTCAACTTAATATAAATAAAATCAAGTACTTATAAGCATTCATTCAAGATTAAACATCAAATCATTAACTTGACATCTAAATAACATTTCAATTTCTATTTATGGCCTCACACTTAATTACTTTCAATTCATATATTCATGTTCAAGTTAACATTTTCATCTAAATTACCAATATGATAATTCTTAATATAAGGCTAACTCAATTTTAGATATAAACCACTTATTGATAATAAAATGAGACTATATAAATTTGTTGAGTCGAGAACTATAATTTGAATGTTATTTCACTCTTCGAGACCTTGAGATCTAATGATAATTATGCACAGAAATAAATAACTATGTGTTAAGCAATAAAGCTCAGTATTTATGACAAGGGAAGGCTTTTTTTTACCTTATTTAAGAAATCGTTATTAACAAAATCGAGACTAACATATTCATTAACACAATTTGAGGTAACAATTTCAATAGAAATTTATAACACAAAATTTTCGCAGAGGCTAAACACAATCCATATAGTGAAGAAAAGAAAAATGCACTCAACGGTGCACTTAAGTTGATTCTAGGTTTTAGACATCAAGCATAACTGATGATGTCAAAATTAGAAATAAATTGATAAATTTTATAAATATTGAGAGTTAAATTTATTAAATTTTTAGAATTCGAACTAAAATGATCAATTTTGTAAACATTGAGAATAAATTTGTTGTTTTTTTTTAGATTTAGAATCAAAATAATAGAATGTGTAGAGATTGAAGTGTTAAATTTGTTATTAGACCAACAAAAAAGGGACCACGTCAAATTTTCGTCATTCATCTAACGACAATTAATGGGAGAGTGACTAAAATATTTAATTTCAAAAAGTTAAGTCATTAAATCGAAAAAAAACTAATTGTTAAGTGACCAAAATAAAACTAAAAGCATAGTTAAGTGACTATTTTTATAGTCTACTCTAAAGAAAACTTAAATTGTATAATTAATTTATCATAAAATGTTCAAATTTTTATTTAAAGAGATAACGGATCAGCTTGTAGAATTTTTAACGATTAAATTAACGATTTTAATAATGTAATGATCTTATTGATAAAACCTTGATAGTTTTATAATATAATTAGAATATTTAAAGTTTGGAAACTAATTTAAAGCATCACTTATATTAATTTTTTATAAAGTAATTTTTGCTTTTTTTTGGTCAATTGACTCTAAAATCTTTGGCATAATTCAATCATTATTCCTGATTATTTCTGTCAATAATGTCATTTTAAATTTGAATTTGTATTTTTCTTTAAAATATAATATTTCTTACTATTATATCCAATACTTGATTATATCTTTTAATTGATTTGATTTGAATTAATGCACCAAGCGATATTTGCTCAAAATAAATGAATCATAAAGACTTGTGATAATCTCTTCCTACATTTTTGCTTTAATAAATTTGAGTTTTTGCTTTATTTTGATAAAAACTATTTGGTAAAATTTTAAAATATTTTATTTATAAATATTTTTGAAAGAATATAGCTTTTCTAAGCAAATAAAAATAAACAATAACTCATATATAATTTTTAAAATAATAGTTTTAATATAGTATTTTAAATTTGATTTTCCCTATTTTAAATATAAAATATTTATTTTAAATTATAAAATTTATTATAAATTAAATAAAATATAAATCAATTCGGATCATCATGATTTTTAATTGTGTTTTAAAAACTGTTCATAAACATTATTCATATCAATTATTGATTTCTTGATGTTTTGCTTAGTTTTACTTGACTCGTTGATTAAATGGTTCAATTTTGATTTTAATTTCTCTTAAAATTTACAATTAAATCCTTAAAAAGATTAACAATTAAATTTAATCCTTTTAACTTTGATCAAATAAAAAAATTACATTTTGACTTCTCTAAAAAAAATTGACCATTCAAAATAAACCATTTTAACTCCAATCTCTCCAAAAAATTTTTTCCTTATAAATTTATGTCGGCCTCTCAACATAAGATTCCTTATTCCAAACTAGTGGGAATAAGGAAATGATGAAAACATAGATTATGCAAAGCAAGCATGACGACTATCCTATGACGACTATCCTAGCCTATGTGGCTCTCATACAGAATATAGCCTGTGTTCTTTGGAGCATCTAAATGCAGAAAAGCAGGACCCTTTTTCCATAAAGTGATCGAATCCAATGCTGTTCCCAGCTGCCTTTGGTGCAATGACAAAAATCCAACTTCATTTGGCTGCACCAACCTAATCTAAACTTCAATCACATCAAAGCTATGAACCTCCAAGTGGGACAACTAACCTTACATTCTGATGATATTTGGACAAAGTTTCAGTGACGAAAGAGTCTCTGGAGTCCCTTTGGATAAAGGAGAAACTTAAGTATATATATATATATATAGATGAATACTGAAACAAATAATTTCAGTGTTCATCATTTTTTGTTTACATGCTAGCCAAGAAATAAACAAATTTACAAGCATTGTTCACTGATTAATAATACCTACACTCTAGTTCTTGATTTGCTAGTGTTACAATTTCATTCCTCATCTACAGAAAAATCTGGCTCAGCTGGTTTCTGCAAGGGGCTAACAACCCCAGTATCAGATTCAGAATGCATATTAATCCCTCTCCTAGTGCTTGCTGCAAGCTTGGCTGCATATATAGCCAAGCCTGAAACAGGTTTGGTTGGTTCAGGTTCAGGTTCAGCCACCATGAGGTCCTCCATGGCTCTAAGTTTGGCGGCTTCCTTTCGTTTATTAAACCGACGCCATGCTGCTTGGACAAAACAGGCAGCCCAAGTTCTCCACTGGTGTGAGTAGAACCGGAACTTGTGTCTTAGTTGTTTGCTATGTAGTCTTCTAAATTGTGCTGCAACAAATTTGAGATCTTCTGCTCGAAGTGCAAAGGCTTCTACTTCGGATATTGCCTTGACTGTTCGAGTCGAAGATGGAAGAACAACGCTAGGACGAGGATCTAATGCCCATGTTAACAGTTCCTCGCCGCAGAAGTCTCCAGGGCCAATCCGGCATGAGTTGAAGAATCCGGTTCGGCCACCGTTTGTAGTGTAGGAATCAAGGTGGCCTCTAATTATAAAGAGCATCTCATTGACGGGATCTCCTTCTCGGACTAGGTATGTGCCTTCGGTGCACAATGCTGGTTTGAGCCTCTCACAGATTGCATCTAGCATCCTTTCATCCATTTGATCAAACAGTGGAACCTGTAAAAAAAAATAAAGTTGCATGTCGAGCTGGTCTATACATGGCATAGTCTAAATGTAATCTGAAATGCTGGTATTCAATAACTTACTCGTCGAACAAGGTCAAGACAAAGGTGCCGTTTGATGTCTCGCCGGAGATCCAAAGGAAGGCCTTCTAGTAAGGCCTCTTCATCGACTCCCCTCGTGGCTAACCACTTATACTGATCATATTTTCTGATGGATTGCCTTAATTCTGGAGGAAGTTGCCTGTGACGCATCCATTGTTCTGTATCGGTTCTCTTGATTCTCCATTCTTCCAACCTGACCGTTGTCGATTGAAGGTACGTCTGCCAGTTAAAAGAACGATATCAGTATGATCGACAACATAAGAAGCTGAGTTGCAAAACAATTTGGTCTTAACTTACTTGCATATTCCCAATCAGCAGTGCAAAAAGAACCAGACCGAGAGTTGCAATAATGATGGCGAAAATTATTTCTCCGGCATAAGTGCTTGTGCTAAGATTTTGTCCCAAAGAACTACACCATTGGAATGGGACATAGTATTAGAGTTTAAGCAATATCATCTTTCTTATATGACTGAATTCTCGGTCTTATTTGCAGAAATTTACAGTGTATTCGAGATTATGGAATAAGCATAAAGATGCACATATGAAACCAACAATGTACCTTAAGTTCCTTAAACCCCACCAAAGGCAATAAAAGTACTTGTTGAAGAATGGTGCTGTTGTAACATTAAATTCCAATGCATCACCATAGATACCAAATGGATAGGAGCTGGAACTTGGACTGCATAGGCTAGTAATATTGCTGGAGTTGAACCAGGTCAACCTGTCAGGGTCTTTAACCTTGTTGCAATCAAAATATTTATACTGACAATAAGGCTCCTCGAGATCACAGGCGTTCTTCCAGCACGCTTCTTGCCGCTCGACCGAAAGAAGATACCAACAAGCTCCTAAAACCTTTTCAAGAAACAAAGCACACTCAGATTCAGGAATACATGTCTATTTGTGAGTATGCACATACGTACTTAGGATCAGAGTTAAACTTAAGACGCATCATAATGACTTACATGGCTTGCCAGCATGTAGAGCATGAGGTTATAAGCGGCACCAGCCCATGCTGTTTCGGTCACAACACCAGTGGCATTAACAATTTGTGATGACAAAGGAAAAATAAGAAAAAGTCTTGGAAGGTACTGAAAAATGATTATGAACCGGAGCATGTTTTTGGTGTTCATCATTGTTGAACCGTTAAGGTTCGGAATGATGATCCAAATCAAAACCTGGAAACAAAACTGAAACATATGAAAAATGAAAAATTCCATGAAAACGACCCGAGTGTTCGTCAGTTTCATCATGTGTATACCTGAGGAAGGGGGAGTGCAGCAAGTAAATCAATCCAGAAACTCTTCTTGAGGTACCTGGAAGCAATCTTCCCGGAATCTATAACGAGCTCGCCTCTCCCAAATACACGAGAAGGCGGTGCAACATAAGCAGTTCGAAACCGAATGAACATTTGAACTATGTAGAAGGCATCAGCTAATGATCTAACCATAGTAAGGATAACTTTAAGGGGTATTCCAATATCAATGCAGACATCCTTCTTAACTATTGGCAAATAAAAGAACAGAGGATCCACAAACAAAGAAACCAAGCATGCTACTAGGAAAATCTTGTTCCATCGACGAATAACCGGTCCTCGAGGATCCAAAATCTTCTTCTTCACCCTCTCAAAATCCTCAGAGAAAACTCTGGATAGTACTTTAGCTTTCAACAATTTACCTCTCCTAGTAGAAGCAGGCAACTTGCTCTCAACCCTCTCGGTGCCAGGCTCCGATATTTTCGTTCCGTTGATATTGTATTTCAGCTTTACTATACCATCTCCATTCATTGGGGGGAGCTTTGTTAATTCAAGGTCATCTTCAAATCTGGAAAAACACATATGCAACCACAAATAAATGATTGTTCCATCGCTAATGAGAGTGCATACACACATACATACATACCTAAATACATAAGACATTAAGGAACAAAGATGGAACAAACCTTACAGATCTTGAATTAATAAACCCCATGGATTTTCTTCAATTAGATTTGATAAATCAGAGGATAAAAGAGAAAAAGACAAAGAGTTTTACAAAGGGATGGCCAAGAACAAAGTGTTTATAGGCATAAGGTCATAAATCAATTGAAATTGACTAGGCAACGTCTCAAGAGCTCAAAGCCACAAGAGCTGGAAAAAGGCCCTTCAAATGGCTTTTTGAACCAGGAATCATGTGACCAATAGCATAAAAAGATCAACTCAACTTGACATGAAGCAGTTTTTAAGCTAAAAAAAGCTGATCAAAACATGTGAACACTTTCCTTTTCAGACAACCTTAGATGCCAGGTATGAGTTGAAACAGGAAATTCATCAAACAAGTGATGAACCATAAGCTATCTGTATTTTATTGCACATATATGAAGTCAAAAGCAAACACCCAAAGTTAAAAAATTTGGTACCCTTTCATTAGAAGATGATAAATGGCTTAAAATGTCAGTATGGAAGATGAAGCATTGACCATGAAAGAAAAAAACAAAAGCTATAACTATTTTTATTTCCCCTTATTTTACTGATTTTTAAAATCTTTAGCCACTTGGAAGGGAATAAGTCAATAAAAGAAACCCTAAATGGGAATACGATTCTAAAGAAAAAAAGAAGAATATATCATTAGATCTTTTTTTATACTGATTCCAACATACATGGAATTAAAACATTACAACAATTTCCATAGTAAGAACAATGAAGAGAAACCCTTTTTCTCTTTCATGGTTCCTTAATGTCACTCGGTTTTCGATTTTCCATGGACTTTTTCTCACCACTACGGGTTTTAGTTGGCTGAGTCTTTTAAATGATTAAATTATTGATGAGAAGAGAAATACAGAGAGACAAAGTCATATGAAAATGCCCAAAGAGAAAGGACATGAGGGTTGTATTCATGCACTATGATTATTTATGATCCTCATTTTGTCTTTTATATTTATTTACAGAATTCGTAAGATCTGAGGCATGCTTTTCATGGAATGTTGACATATATTTTGTCCTGTAAGTTTACAACTGCAAGCTGCTGGTAATACTAATTCTTCAAGGAGATTTTTTTTTTCTTCATAATAACAAATTTAGTATCTAACATTTACTTATTTTCTCACTTTAGTCCTAACTTTGTTTCTTTTTATCACTTGGACATTCCGCTTTTAAAACTTAGTCTACTCGTTTTGTTTGAGGGTAAAAATTTAATAAACTATTAAAATTTTACAGCCTATGTGACAATCTACATATGTTCCATTCCTTAACATGTCGATAGAAAAGTTCGTTTAGCTGGACGCACTTTCGTATTATTATGAAGAAAATATGCCCTGTTGGATACGTTATCATATACTCTTTTCAAAAAAAAAGACTTATTTTACCAATTAACTTCTTTTTTCTAAATATTCAACCAATTTAGCCCATTTCATGTGAATTTCTCAAAGGGATTGAAAGATACTAATTTCATCAAAGAAAAAAAAAAATGAATCTTCGAAGTGAAGGAAAAAAAAAAAGTTTCTTAGACTAATGACTTAATTGACTTTTACCTACTTTCTTGGCAGCCTTTTGTTTTGGATAAACTAAAATATTTTTTTATTCCAATCTTTACGTTTTGGATTATTTTAGATTTAAATTATTATTTTTGATGAATTTTACTTTGGTTGAATTCAAATTTTAGAGGTGTTCAGCCAAGTCAGGTCGGGTCTATATATAATATTCAATGTACTTTATATTTGTTCAAGTTTAGCTCGACTCAAAATTTAAGTTTAAAATTTTACTCAAATCTGTTCATATTTACAAAAGATTAATTCAATCTCATTTAGGCGTGTTCATATTATTTTTATTTTTTTAAAATATTATTTTAATATTTGATATTTTATATATTTTTATTTATTAAAATTTTTATATAGTCTTCTTAATATTATTTTAATATTTACATTAAAATAGTATTATATATTAGTATAAGTTTATTTTTTAATATATTATAAATTATATAATATAAAATATTATAAACTTAAAACGGGTTGAGTCAAGCTTGATTGCGAAGCCTAACTCAACTCATATTTTAAATAGGCTTAATTTTTTACACAAATTTTTTTAAATTTCTAACAGACCTTCGAGCCAACGTATTCTCTCGACCATCAATAGATCTAATTCAAATTCAAATTAAAATCAATTGATATTTTATGTGGAAGTAAAAAATGGATTGATTTAGTAATATCACACCACAATTTCATTATTAGTATTATTTAATTTTGTCACCTGAATTATTTATTCATTCATTATTTTGGTTTATTGAATCTTTGTTTGGATAAAGCTTACCCCACATCACATTGAACGAAGGTGAAGCAACTACAGGTCAGCTTTGTAAATCACAGGTTGAACAGTTTAGGTAGAGTGTTTGACCATGTCTTTTTTTTCCTGATAGCAGATCCAATATTTATATTTTTTAATTAATTTTTAAAAATTAGAATTATTGTTTAAATTTTTTAAAAATATGAAAATGATATTTTAATTATAAATCAATGGTGAAATGTATTATTAACTCTTTTGAATTAATATGTCGTATCATCTTCTTAACGCAAGTTAACGGATACACTAATAATTATTACATAACTTTTAAAAATTAAGTGATTGAAACGTAATTTTAAACTAAATTTAAGAATTATTAATTTAATTTACTATAATTAAAATTGAACCTTAAATTCATTTATTATTAACATTAAATTTAAGTATTATCATTTGAATTTGAATTAATTAAATTATCTTCAAATATTTTAACAAATTAAATATTTAAATTTAATAAGTTAGAAAAATATCTTAAAATAAAAAATTTAAAACGAAGCCGACAATGAATTTATATAACTGAATTCATTATCCACAAAATGGTAAAGTGATTTTTAATTTTAGGTATAATCTCAATTTGCAAAAATAAAAAGGAATTTGGATAATGAATTTTAGTAATTAATATCTAAATTTGTTGCAAATAGTAATTAAAATTTAATTCTTTTAAATCTGAATATACAAAAATAAATAAAATATTTATTATAAATATATGAAATTTTAATTTTACTCGATTATACATATTTTAAAAATAAATATATCAATTAATTTTAAATTGAATACATGTAATTATTTCTACATATAATATATAAAAATAAAATAAAATTATAATCAATAATTACAAGAATCATCCCATTTTAATAATCACCATTGACCCTCTATGTGTAATTGTTACAACCGTTATTTTCTTCTACTTTATCTGTTCTTGTATGTCAAATTTCCAATCGTCACATTCACCAAAATCACACCCACAGATAATATACATAATTATTAGTGGTCAATGTTAACTCTATTTAATAAAATCCGACAAAGCCAGCCAGATCTCGCCCCTACCCCCTACCTGCTGCATTTTATATTTCACATGTAGATTTGTTTGATAGGTTGGATTAGTTTGAAAATTCGTACGAAATTTAAGGATTTAAATAAAAATATTAAGTTTAAAAAGTAAAATTAGATAAAAATAATAGGTATGTTTAAAATATGAGTTGAGATCAAATTTGAATATTTAAGGCCAGAGTTCAGCCAGGCTCGACCCGCTTTTAAGTTTATAATATTTTATATTCTATAATTTAGAATACATTAAAAAATAAATCTATACTAAATATATAATACTACTCTAATGTCAATATTAAATAATGTTAAGATGATTATATAAAAATGTATAAAATTATTAAATATTAAAATAATATAATATAAATATTTAAAATAAAATAAAAATAATATGGACGAGTCTAAAATGGACTTGAATTAGTCTTTTGCAAATATGAGCGAGTTTAAACAAAATTTAAAACCCATGATTCGGGCCGGTCGGGTTTCAACAAGCATAAAATACATTAATATCATGCTTAAACTCGATTTGAACCCATCCTGACTTGACCCATAAGCACCTCTAATGATATCCTATTCTAGTGATGGATATTTTGATTAAATTTGAAGTAAAATTATTGGAGAAAAATTCCTTTTTATCATTTAATTTATTGATAACACTTAAAATCGAAATATTTAAAAAAAAAATCAAACTTCTTATAATTGAATCTGATATTACTTTCATTAACATTACTCTCAACACCAGATTATATATTGTTTTTATATAGAGTTCTAATTTTTAATAAAATTCAATAAAGGCTCCAATTATATTGACATCATTCATTAAGTGAAGCCATAAGAGTTGTTTTAGGGGTGTTTAATCGGTTAATCGATCGATTAGTCGACTTGAATTATCATTAATCAAATTAATCGACCCTTTTAAACTCTTAACCGTTAACCGAACTAAACCTTTTTCAAACAAAATTAACGAACCAAACTTTTTCGGTTAATTCGATCGGTTAACTGAATTAACCGAAATTTATATATTTTTTTTGTTAAAATAAGTATAAAACATATAAAAAATTAACCGACTTAACCGACCGATTAATTTATATTTCCAAAAAATTAACCGAACAGACCGAATATTTATTATTATAATATTATATATTAAATTCGATTAATTTGGTTAACTGCCGATTTCGAACCGAATTAACTGTTAACCGAACTTCTAAAAAATTATTAGTCGACACCTGACCGAATTAATTCGATTAACCAACCGATTAACTGAATTAATTCGATTTTACCTGAAATTTGCATACCCCTAAGTTGTCTCCTCAAACACTATTAAGATGGAGGGAAAGGATTGAATGAAACAGTGACGCCATGTCATCTGTATCCATTTCCAATAGATTTATGCCACATCAGCATTTTTATCTGAATTTAAGTATTTTTATCCTAAAAAAATCAAATTAAAATTAAAATCCTAAAATTCAGGATAAAATGCTTAAATTCAAGATAAAAATGCTGATGTGGCATAAATCTATTGGAAATGGATGTATGACATGGCGTCACTGTTTCATTCAATCCTTCCTCTTAAGATGGAAGATAAAACTCATATAGATAATACCAAATTTGTTAAAAAGTCCCTCAACTTCTAATAAATAATATTTCACAAATTACACTCAAAAGTATAGGAAATTTATCTAGAAAATATTACTAAAAAATATAAATAAATAACCACACCACACACAGTGGCGTAGCCAAGGGGGCTGGCATGGGCCCCGACCCCCCCTAAAATATAAAATTGTTTAAAAAGCCTTTAGAATTTTTTAAAATTTTTAAATTAATAAAGGTAAAATTGTACTTCAACCCCCTTAAAATTATAAAATTCAATTTAATCATTTACAAATTATAAAGATATAGACTATAAAAATTAAAATTTTATTCGCCCCTAAAAATTGTTCTGACTTGCCTCTAACCACACATGACCATACAAGGCTTGGAAGACGGTGATAGTGATTTAATTATAACATGCCACATTATGGGAGCCTCAAAATTCTTAAAATGCATGACCCCTACTTTTTTTTTATTTCATATATATAAGATAGTTGGGATAATGAATTTTTTGACCCTCTAATCTTACAGAAAGAAAAAAAAATCATTTTAATCTTCCATTTAATTTTTTATTTTTTTAGCCTTTAAATTTGTATTTTATCAAGTCACCCCAAATAAATGGAAAAAGTTAACATTTGTTGACGATTTTTAAATTTTAATAATTTTAATTTTTAAATATAATTTTTGTTATAAATATTTTATTATTAAGTACATGTCCATTAATATCAAGATAATTTTAACGTGCATTAGTACTCTAATGTTTATTGAAAGTAAAGTTTTATAATATTTATACTTTTATGTCTATAAATATAGACTTTAGATAAGCATTGTAATCACTATTGATTAATAAAAATACGTTATCTTTTGCTATCCTATTTCTGGTTCTTTTATTTTTATTTCATAACAGTTTTATAATTTTAAAAAATTTAAATTTTAAAAATAATAAAATGTTGATGTGTGACTCACGTGTATGCAACGTCAAGCAAAGTTAAAAACGTTAACTTTTCTATTTATTTTAGAGTGATTAGACAAAAAAAGTTAAAAATAAAAAATTAAATGAAGATCTAAAATGATCTTTTTTAAACTAGGAGAGCAAAATAAATTATTATGCCAAAATAATTCTATTATTTTGCATTCATCTATTAATCCTAAGACAATTTAGCCAAAAATATTATATTTGAAAAATAAATTTAATTGAAATAAATTAAACTCATTTAAATATTAGGTCGGGTTGGAGCTCTAATAATGTTTAGAGCTCAAACTCAGCCCAATTTAGTTCAATTCTATCAAAAAAAAACTTGACTTCTTAATTTTAACACAAACTTGAACGTAAAAACTCAAGCCTATTAACTTTATTGAAATTTTGATCTGATTAACTTAAACTCAAACACAAAAAAACCGATATTCACTATAAAAAATGAACTCAAAATTAACTTAAATACGTAATTTATCCAAACTTAAAATGATTCAAACTCAGATTTATAAAACCCACTTGAAGCAACCTGAAAAGGCCCATCAGAAAACTTGACTAGTCAAAGATCGCCGCAGAGTACATCGCATAACCTATTAACTTATTATAAAGTATGTTAGCCTTTATTTAATATTTAATAAATTCATATATTTTTCTTTTATTAAATTTGTAAATATAGGCACCATATGTATTTTTATATTTATATTATAACAATATTTATTTATTTTTCAATTTATATAAGTAACATATTATGAAATTAAAAAATAGATCCAACTTAAGCTAGCGCTATTAATATCGAAGATCAAGCCCAATCTAATGCTAAACAATTTTTTTTTTTTAGTCTATATTTTTCGAGAGCAGAGGGTGGATTCATTGGTTGCTCTAAAAACTTTGTTGATTTGAAATTTTCAATTTTGTATAGCTGTTCTGTACAAAAAAGGCATGAAATGCAGTCAATGTAAAACTATATCCACCTCATTCTAACACAATCTTCATTTGGCCTATTTTTCAAATGGATCATTTCCTCTACAAATGTACCACACCATGAAGAAACCAAAAATGCAAACTTGGGTGTAAACTATGTTAACCTTTGTCAGCTTGGATTGTTCTTCTCATTGGGACTTAAGGTTTGCCATACGGAATGATTCAAACCGCGGCTCTATTAAGTCTACCGCTTCATCATCGTGGACATGCGAACTCCTAGTACTGGAACTCAAAGAAACCAGCCTCTCCATGCACTCGGCAGGAAGGGTAACTGTTTGTTTGCCGGCGATTCTAATATCATTCATGCTTGATGGCCGCGAGCTCTCTGCTGACTTCGATGTACTTGGCATGTGTTCCTCTGCGTCATATAAATCCTCGATTACGGTTTGATGTCTTTTGAGAAAAGCTTCATTATTCGTTTTGTAGGCGGATGGCATCTACACGTTTAAAACAGTCAAAAATTCTGGGTTCATTTATACAGTCAGCAGACATGGCAACCCTCAGAGAAAAAGAAACTTGACTATTTCAGTCTTGAGATTGTTATGCGATAATCAAGAGCAAAGGTGAAGAATTCTTAAGCATCAATGGGTTTAAGAATATTACCTGGTAAAAGTTTACAGGAATATTTCTTCGTTTCGATTTATCTGGAGCAATAGTTGAGAGGATTTGCACAACCTCGCTCATTGTTGGTCGAGCATCGGGGTCCAACAGCAAGCACTCTTTTGCTAGGTAAGCCATTATCTGCATCTCTTCTTCCGGAAAATTCCCTTTCAAACGTGTGTCAGGTAACTCCGAGGTCACTCGCTTA
This sequence comes from Gossypium rotundifolium, assembly GCA_025506655.1. Lineage (NCBI taxonomy): Eukaryota > Viridiplantae > Streptophyta > Magnoliopsida > Malvales > Malvaceae > Gossypium > Gossypium rotundifolium. The sequence goes on along the minus strand of CP106723.1, from coordinate 7,772,341 downwards.
CTATCCTGTAAACGAGGGGTAGCCTGAATGGGACAAAGTATAGACAGATGTTTTAAGCATCAAACTGACCAACATCGAGAGACTTCAGTTGCACAAAAATAGTAACATGAAACCGCTACATTACCCAAATGACAAGACTTTCTTCTTTATTGTTTGATTTGTGGATGGGTTGCCGACCAGTGATCAGTTCCAGAAGAACTACACCAAAACTGAAAACGTCAGACATAGGTGAGGCTTTTCCAATAATTGCATATTCTGGGGCAAAATAGCCAAAGGTTCCCTGCATTCTCGCTGGAGAACTCGAACAGCTGGGAAGTCCATCAGCTCTTAAACGTTTGGCCATACCAAGATCAGTAATCTGAACGTATTTGGCATTTTGGTTAGAAATCAACATGTGCACCAATATGTGAGAAATTAATATATGTTAGCATCACATTCTCAAGTATATTCAACATGTGTTTATTTGTTCAGTAATTTTCTCCAGAAATTGTATAGAAACAGATTCAAAAAGCAAATCATCCTTACTTTTGCTCTCCAGTTCTTATCAAGAAGAATATTTGTCGATTTTACATCTCTATGCAAAATTCTAGGAGCAGCAGCCTCGTGGAGATATTCCAAGCCCCTTGCAGCACCAATAGCGATCGCAATACGAGTTTCCCAGGACATGGTCTCCCCTGAAATTCCATCCAAACAATCCCTCAGATTACCATTAGGCATGTATTCGAATACTAGCAGTCTCTCGGCATGTTTCCCACTGAATTCTGAACAGTAACCAAGCAAGGGCACGACGTGACAATGATGCAGCCTTGACAACAGCTCAACCTACGCAAAAGAACACCATAAATACCTTATTGTGTTTTGAGAACATCTGTTAAAAAGATGGGGAAAAATGAGAGCTTTCATTAACTGAAAACTTTAGACAAAAACAAAAAGTTGAGATTGTACCTCGGTTGAAAAGATGGAATCTGCATCGGGGCCTCCTTGAATTTTAAGTCGCTTGACTGCAACAATTCTTCCATCCTTGAGCTGGCCCCGATACACATAGCTACTTCCTCCAAGTCCTATTAGATTGGAATTTGAGAACTTATTGGTTGCATTTTCCAGTTCAGAGTAGGCAAACTGGCAAATTGTTCCAAGCATGTTCCCCGTTTTGCTCCAACAAAGGATTGAAGCCTTTTGGAAGCATCCTGAAGATAGACAAGTCCAGAATGAAGAATTCTGAATGCAAGGTTCAAAACCAAAATAAATCCAGAGAGCTAATGGTGCAAAAACACGGCCAAGAGTTCGAAAGCAAATCAAGTTCATCATATAAAAGCCAAGTTTAACATGTTACAGCTTACATACCTGCAATGGGTTTAGTAGCGAAACTGATGTTAGCCTTAGTTTCTCCGGATGAAGTCTTGTTACTTATTAAGTTGGTAGCACTGTTGCAACTAGTTTCTTTATCTGACGAGAATGTTGACGGTTGGATGGGGCACTTTGGGCACTTGTCCTTTTGGTAGAAATAGCATGTTAACGAAGCAAGAAATGCCAACGTTGTGAGAATTACGCAGAGTAATAGAACAATCACAACAACTCTGTTAGCATAGTTCTTTCTCACTGGCGCCTCAGGAAAGGATCCTGTCAAAACATACAATTATGTGGCACTAAATAAGCTCCTAATACTTCATCCAAACACTATCTGATTTTGATTAATAAGCCATTGTACTACAGATCTGGAGAGTTCATGCTACATGCAGCAGTTGAACTATTGAGTTCTTTATAAATTAAAATGTAGAGTTGGAAGACAATACCGGCAGTGCAGTTGCAGGCAGTAAAACAGGTAGTATCACGATTGTCGACTGCTACTTTGGGGAATCCATCACTTTCACATAAGCATTTCCATCTATCTCCATTTGGTTGAACTGCCACATGGGATGCCACAGAATTCGATGTTTTAGATGCAAAAAGATAGTAATAGCTCAGCAAAAACAATGCCATTATGTAAGCACAAAGCATGCTCAACACAGTATACTCTAAATGTTATGCAATAATTCTAGTAAATTTGGCACAAAAGGAGAAAACAGGGGTAAAGGGTTGCACTTGCACATTATACTCAACAAAGTCATTATTTTCTAGCCAAATTGTGGTTACTTGGGAATTTTCACGAGATAGTCACTTCAACAAAGCAAATATATCTAAGTATATGCACACTGGTGAAATTTGAGGCTTCATAGTGATTAAATAGACTAGAAATAGTAGCATCTTTTATCTATTCCTAGCAGCACCAAAGTTATATAAAAGTAATTTGAAGGTTCCGAAATATTCTACTAAAATATTATCAGCATACCTGGACTGCAATCGCAGGATCTAGAACAGTTAGATTTAAGAATGTCGCTTTGTTTTCCAGGATATAAGGAAGAGCATGTGCATGTCCATTTGTTTGCGCCAGATGAATTAGAAAACTCATCTGTCATAAATAATCACAATGAAATTCAGCTAAGTAGCAGTTACGCAAATAGCAAACAACTTGGGGATGCCAAAGGTAAACTTTATTGCGAACAAATCTCCAAGCAAAAACAACGAAGTTACAGTAGCCTTCCATTGAAATTTTGTAAGCCACAGCGTAAGATATATCAGACTGTGGTGCATCAAGGACTCAGGATTCTGATGGTAATATGATATTGATACTAAAATTTAACTGAAAAAGAGAGAGAGAGAGTGAGATTCGAAAAGAGAAGACTCACCACAAAGAACTTGCTGAATCAAAATCAAAGTAACAAAACAAGCAAGAACAACTTCCACTTCAAACTTCATTTATTCCAATCTGAGCACTAAGCTGGAGAAATAATATCTAGTTATCTCTATGTTATAATACCAGGACAAGCACTGCTTAAACAATGTAGAAATCAACCCTTTTTTTTCTCGGAACTGATAGTCTAAGTATCAAATCGGATTCGCCAGAGTTATCTCAGCAGTGTAAGTAACACAAAATAATGAACTCCGCAATTTAGATAAAAAAATGAAAAAAAAAAACAACTCCAAAATCATATGCATAATGGATTATATGTATAAACCTTCATTCGGAGCCAGAGGGCGATTGCTCATTCAAACTTCCCTTGTCTTAAAAGCCTCTAATCTGCAAAAAGATAAAAACAAATGAGAACTGAATGGTGGTTCATTGATGCGACAAAGAAGAAGGGCAATAATTTATACAAACCAAACTGATACTAAGATGTTGGAACTTTGCATATAAACCAAACCGATACTATAGCTTTGCATATGACAAGATTGGCTGGATGTTGTAACCAAGATATAAGATGGTTCAGAGATTTGAAGATGGCATACGATATAGCACTGGAATCTCAAACTAAGTAAAACGAATGCCCTTACATTCATGCTCAAACTCTAGATATGATGGCAAGTATATCAGAAAAGCAGAAAATAAATATATCATGTTAGGTAGTGTCAAATTCATGGTTGGCCAACAAATCAAAGGCTGTTAATTCTAATTCTTTAACCCTCCCCCAAGGCAAATCAAGCAAAGCACGCAAGGTACCAAGTAATAGTATGTTCAAAATACACTCAGTACCAGCACTCCTGTACATAAAAACTATATGACAAAGTTCAAAGAATTCATTAGTATCTATCTACAGTCCAAAGGAGAGCAAAACTGAAGAAAAGTAATTCAAAGGGCAAAACACAATAAGGTTTACCTAATTACCAGCTGTTATTAAAGTATAGTTACTTCAAATATTAAATACACATGGTCTACAATTGACACCAATTGATTTTTTTCAAAATTATGGCATCAAAAGACCTTTACCCCCCCTCCCCACTCCACAAACAACTTCATTAATAGGGGTAGCAGGAGACACTTAGTGATTATAATTTTCTTCTCAAATCTCGGGTTTATCACTCGAAAACCCTTATCCCATGCCCTTCAAAAAAAAGAAACTGAATCCAACAGGCTATTTGACTCCACATTGTTTTTAAACAACACAAGAAGTTCAAATTAAACCTAGAAAAAGTACCAAAAAAATTAGAAAAAAATTGGTGGGTGTTTAAGTTCAAACCTCGGTATTAAACTAGAGAAGCCAGCAAGGATAAACACCAGAGAGAAGCTATAAGAAGAATGGATAATAATTCATTATTCTTAAATGTTATCAAAACCAATCAAAGATAGTAGCAATTGAATTGAAAAGGAAAAAAGAGTAGCAAATTTTCAATGAAAGAAGAGACATATAACAGCACCGTTTTAAGAAAATGGACAAAGACTAGTGATGTTTTGAATATATATAAAAAAAAAGCATTGAAAAAATAGATTAGAATGAATACAGAAAACAAAACCCATCAACCACCTCACTGAAAGCTACCTGTTTGCAAACAGGAAAATGACTTGCCAACCATTTATGGATTAATGGGGTCTTTGTAAAAATTCAAATGAAACTAATAAAGTTTAGAACTTTGCCAATTTGGCAACAGCTAAAAAAAGGGGAAAAAAAAAAATCGAAACTTGGCTTAGCTTCAAAGGTTACTGCTACTGCATACGTCGGGGAGTGTTAAAGCGACGTTTTGTAAAAATGTAAAAGTTCAAATTTCAACGTTGTTTGTCTATTGTAAGGTCCTATTTTCTTGTCCAGTGTTGTTGTTGTTAAATTATCCTTTTTGTCCCTCTACTCTTTAGAATTTTAAAGTTTTGTCCCTATATTTTTTTTAATTTCAGGAATTTAGCTTATCTGCTCTAGTTTAAAAAGTAAGCTCTAATTAATAACATTACTAATCAATAATTTTCAAAGTTATTTGAATTGGATGGACCAATTGAATCGGGAATTAGAGGGTATACTAATATGGACATAAGGATTGAATCGATCTTTAAACGATTGAATCAATTTTATAATTTTTTAAAAATATTTTTAAAATATTAATTTTTTTGAATTAATTATTTAATCATTTTTAGACTGGTAATCGGTGGTTTGACTAGTTCGACCACCAGCCCGATTGTTGATAATTTTAATGGTCTTAGTACCTTTAAAATGGTCAAATTATGATTTAGTCCATTTAAAAACTGTTATAAACTAACATAATAATAAAAGTGTATTATGACTCCTCTTAAAATTAATAAGATTTCTAGAAAAAAATTTGGTTTCATCCTTAATGGACTTTCGGAAAATTTGAATATGTAACATTATAATATTTAAATATTGGATTTGAAATTTAAAACCCAATTGACGAGGTATGAATATTTAAATATAACATAACTCAATTAACAATATTTTCCATCGTATTTCAATTTTTAAATCAAACAAGTAAAGAAATTAAATTCTAGAAATGAAAATTAAAAGGATTAAATTTAAAAGTTTAAAAGCATAAGGATTGACGGTAAAATTAGACCAAAGTTAGATTGCGTCCTTCTTTATAGAGTGTGGTTGTCCGGATGGGGGGCCCTAAGTTGATATAGACCGTTGGATCAAAGAATGCCAATCATTATGATCCTTTCTAAGAAGATTGGAGAGATATCATTTATATACGTAATCAAAAGTCTAAAACGTCATTAAATTAATAAATAACCATCAAAGTATGTAATTAATAAATAGAAGCAAAAGCTAAAAAGTCACAACAAATCACCAAAATTTGGCGCACCTAAAGCAATCTGCTTTCACAAAACTATGGCTTTGACAAAAAAAAATTAAATTTTTTAAGTAAAGTTTTGAGATTTAATTCGAAAATAATTTTGATAATTTTGTTTTATTTAAACATCTAATTTAACTCGATTTCAAATTAAAACTAATTTTAATGTGATCATTAAACATAGAGAGTCTTAAAAAGTAGGTTTTTATGGATTTTAGGAATAAGAAAATCTTTTCCATTTAGGGTAAATATTCCAAAAAATATTTTATTTACGGAGAAAGGTCAGTTTCAAGAATATTTACGAAAAAAAGCCGTTTCCCCCCAAAACGCGTCCACATTAGCGCTTTTTGGGGGGAAACACCAGCAAAGCGTGCCCTTGGGGACGCGCTTTGTGCCACCTCAGCAAAGTGCGCTTACATGGCCGCGTTTTGCTGATATGGCAAAAACACTCCCCTATAGACGTGTTTTAGCCCGTATTTTAAAAAAACTATTCTCGAATATTTTAAAAATTTACGAGAATAAACCTTTATAAAAGCTCAAAGTGACAACACCATTTTTTTAAGGTGTCATCAATTAATAAGGAAATATAACTTACAAAGGAAATCTTTATATAGACCCAAAGTCTCATTTCTCTTGTTTTCTCGAGTAAAGTGGGATATGAGATATGTGTATTTATAGACTAATGAATAGTTTTGCAGCTTGTTCCTAAACAATGTGGGATTCCTTCCTCTTTTAACTAACAACATGAGATGACATGCTAAACTATATTTGATTTTTTTTTACAAAACAATTTCTCTTTTTTTTATATATATTTTGTTAACATTTTCTTATATTATAAAAAATAAGAAACAAAACAAATATTTTTCCGTAAATATTTGAGATGACATGCTAACATGGACGCGTTTTAGGGGAAACGGCCCTTTTCCGTAAATATTCTTGAAACTGGCCCTTTTCCGTAAATAAAGTATTTTTTGGTATATTTGGGATATTTACCCCATGATTTAAGCTCGTTGATTAAAAATTTATTAAATTATTTTTAATGAATTATTTTTTTTAATGTTTTACTTAACTAGAGAGATAAAAATGGAATAAAGTTGAGTGTTCGATCGAATTGAATGAAAATTTTTTTAGTTAATCCAGTTGATGAATCTTATTTTATCATTTTAACTCGATTTAAAATTTTATCAAATCGAATATATTTGTTTGAGTTAATTTTTTTTAAATGACTTTGGGTTTTGTAACCACTGTCACCTACCATAATCAAATTTATCCACCATAATCAAATTTGTTATTAACTTTCATCTACTCTTAATTTATTTGTTAATATTTTATATATGGATTGGCTTCTTTGCTTGCTTTGTTGTTTCAAATTTTTGTTACTATGTATTTTGAAATTAAAAATATATTAAATATAAAAAATGTGATTTTTAATAAAATGTTCTTAAAAATAAAATATGAAATTGATACCAATATAAAATTTTAACACAAATATTTTATAACATCATCAATAATTCAATTTTAACATAAATTTATGAAGATTTAATATGATTAAATAATTCAATAAAATAAATAGTAGAAAATGTGAAATTTAATTTAATAATATAAATAGTATATATAAATAAAATTATCACTATTTAGGCTTAGGAATTTTTTTGGATGATTTTTTATTTGGGGGAAATGGTGAAAAGTAAAAGTTTAGGGGGGAAATAAAAAGTTTTGAGGGTTGGGGCGTAAAATTTTGAGGGGAAAATAAGTGGGAGGAAAATATTCAAAAAAATATTTTGGTGGAGGGGGGATGAGTTTGAAGTAGATGGGAGGTGGGATAGGAGGAGAGTAAAAGTTGAGGGGGTAAAGTATTGGAGGAAAGTAAAAAAGTTTGGGGTTTGAGATAAAAATATAAAATATTATAGTTTAGTATTCAATTTATTCGAGTTATTCAAATTCGAAAATTAAACTCGATTTGAACTCGAAATTCAAAAAAAAATCGAGTTAACTCGAATAACTTGATTCGTTTAACTCAAAATTTGAATTTTATTTTAATTTTTTCGAGTCGAATCGAGTTTTGCTCATCCTATTAATAAAAATCACTATTATATTTGATCACATAAAAGTCACATGCAAATAAAGGTTTCAATAATTCAAGTCGAGTTAGAGTTCATATAAGGCCTATGAAAGATAGTAGCAATTATTAGTATTTCATTAAGATTTAATCTCATTACCATGACCTCATCGTGCAACTATCTTAACTTCATCAAAGCTCAAATATTAAGAAGCACTCATACAACATTTGTAAACTACGACGAAAAGGATAAATGTCAAGACTCTCTTTGCATGGCTTACACATAGATCTCGTTTGAGTTATTTCCGTTTCATTATTGCTTACCTAAGTTCTATCTTGTCACCGTAGTGGTCAACCATGATAGGACATGTGTTACACGTGTGGTAGCATTTTCATGACTAAGAGTAGGTCACCTACATTTATGAATACCTCATTCTGACTCGAGAAAATAGTTTTTCTTCTTTTGGAATCTTTGAAAAATCTCTTGATCCTATGGCTCTCTGCGAACCATCGTGTAAACCATCAACTTAGCGTCCTGTAGCACATTTCCTTTTAGCCCTCGAAAAATAATTTAAAATAGTTTAGCAAAACATTTTTTTTAAATCATTTAAATATGACTTTGATTGGGTAACTTCTAACTTTATACACTTGACCAGGGGCATAGTCAATGGGGGTTGGCAGGGGCTCAGCCCCCTAAAATGAAAAAAAAAATTATTTAGGCCCTTTAAATATTTTAAAATTTTAAATTAGTAAAGATAAAATTATATTTTGGTCCTTTTAAAAATAATAAAAATTTGATTTGATCCTTTAAAAATTATAAAGATATAGGCTATTCAAATGGTGAAATTGTATTTTGCTATTATAAAAATTAAAATTTAATTTCGACCCTCTAAAATTATTTTTTGTCTTTGTCGTAACCATTCTTTTTGGAAAACAAAACGGGGTTCGACTTTGGTTTTTAAAACGAAAAAAGATAGGGAGTCGCCACCAATCCTTTTTTGTTGAGGTGTGATCGGGCCACCTCGTAAAACGGTTGTTTTTAATAAATAGGTTGATTTATCAAAACAACGATTTTGGTCTACGAAATCCAGAAAACGAGTTCGGGAGTCGGTTATGCACGAGGAAGGGTTAGCACCCTTGATACGCCCAAAATTGGTACCAAAATGATTAATTAGTGTCTTAATGTCGGAAATTTGAAAAGATTTTAAAATAAGGATCCTTTAAAAATGTTTGGATAATTTAATGGAATTTGAGATTACTTGTTCGAGAGGATACAAACATCACATCCAAAGACGTTAGGACATGATATTTTAAACCTTCGTAATCAAAGTTGTCTCGTGATTTGTGAAATTTTTTAAAAGGATGTTTAGTTATTTAGTCAAACGAGAAATCGAAACCCAAAGACGTTAGGGCACTATTCCTCGAACTTCTAAATACAAAGCATTGCCTTGTTTTAAAAACCTTTAGATGAAATAGGATAATTTTGAGAATATATTTTGTTTAATAACATAATATTAAACTAAGAAAATAAATATAGATATAAATATAGTAATAATAGTGAAAGGAATACTAATAGCCATAATGATAATAATAGTAATAGTAGTTATAATAAAAATAATAATAGTAAAAGTAATAATAGTAATAGTATAAGAACAAAATAAAAAAAATAATAGTAATAATAATGTAGAAAACTATTAATGAAAATAAATAACATTTAAAAGGAAAAAAATGATTTAAAAGATATAATATTAAATATTAATTAAAAAATGAATAATTAGAAAACTCAATAAACGAATAATTAAAAGAAAATAATTAATGGACTGTTTTGGAAATAGAATAAAAGTTAGAGGGCCAGAATTACAATAAATCAAGAAAAAGGCGAATAAGGACCATAACGTAATGCGCGTGAATGCTCAAGGGCTAAAAGTGAAAATGTTTCCAACCCCAAAAAAAAACAGCACTCAGGCGCAGACTGAATTAGAATGGCGCACAAACTTTAAGGAAATAATGAAAGAAACAGAATAGGATTAACTTAAAGGTAGCGCAAATGGGAGGGACTGGCCGTGCAAATTTCCTATTTAAGTTGAAAAGACGCACATTTAACTTTGAGGCTTTCACTCCTTTCAATGACATCACTTTAAATAATAATAATAACCTTTATTATACTTATATATATATTTTTTAAAGCTTATAAGTTCCTTTTTTTTAAACAAAAACAGAGAACCCTCCATCTTTTCTTTTTTTCTTTTGTTAGGGTTTTTTGAACCCATTCTTGTGCCGTCGTGAGTTTGATCGGGGATTGACTGCGCTACCGCGGTGGCTAGTGGCCAGCGTTGCGCGAGAGGGCCTTTCTAACCCCCGTTTTGGAACCTATTCAGAGATTAAGCTTCCTTAACCTGAGAGGTCAAAAGAAAAAGGGTCTCTAGCCCACATTTTAGGCCCGATTCCGACGAGGGAGGGGAGACCTCGACGACGAGGCGGCGAGCCGATTCAGGTAGACCTTCTTTCCTTTCTTTTTTATTATTTCGCTTTTTTTAAAAATTTGAAAGTAATAAAAATAAAAAATAAAAAAATAAAAAATAAAAAATAGATAGAAGACAACAGTAATAAGAGTAAAGTCGAAAGAAAATAAACGAAATCAACCTTCTATTCTTGTTTTTGATTCTTGATAGTTCGTATTTTCCCTTTGTTTTTTTTTATTCCGAAAAATCACCCCTACAATTGGTTCAGCATGGCCTTTTATAGCCTTTTACAATTATTTCTGTCATTTCCTTTGCATATTTCTCTGCTCTGTTGCCTCTGTTTCTTTGCGTGTCGGTTTTTTTTGCGGTGGTATGGGCGTAGGCTGAAGGTGGTGGAGCAGGTTGCTAGTGGATGGCGGTGGATGGGACAGAAGTCAGGTTCGGTGGCAGTAGAGGCTGATTAGAGCAAGTGGCTGCACCTAGGGTTAGGATTAGGAATTTTTGTTTTTTTTCTGTTAAAGGTATTGGGCTAATTGGGCTAGAATTGAGTTTATTTTGGGTTTATTCTATTTTTTGGGTTTAATGGGTTTTTAATTTTGGTTTGGGTAGTTGGGCTTATTTGCCCCGGGCAAAATTGGGCTACGACAGCTGCCCCTCTTTGCTCATTGTCGTGTAACGAGAATAGAGCAAAGACATAAGAAAGACCAATTTTGCTCGGTCTCGCTTTAACTTCTTTGGTGCTCTTTTCTTCAGGTAGCCTTATTTCGATCCACCGCATCTTGTCGCTTCGATCCACTCCACCGTTACTTCAGCAAGATAGGACCTGTAGCTTCAATTTGCTCCTGCTGCAACTTCGAAGGGATGAGATTTGCTCCACTATGATCTCAGGGAGAAGAGATTTGTATCTTCAACCTTTTCCACTGCTGGTCAGGAAGATAGGGCGATCATGTTTCACTACTGTTTAGGGCAACAGGATCTATAAATTTTTTTGACCTATTTCATTACTGGTCATGAAAATAGAATAGTGGTTTAAACCGTGTCCCCTACTGGTTAGGGAGCCGAGATTTGCTTTCGATCTTACCCCATTATTGGTTAGGGCAACAGGAATTACAATTTTTGACCTATTCCACTGCTGGTCAGGGACCTAGGACGGTGGCCTAAATCATGTTCCCTACTGGTTAGGGAGCCAGGATTTACTTTCGATCTTGCCCCACTATTGGTCAGGGCGACAATATCTACAATTTTTTTGACCTATTCCACTGCTGGTTAGGGATATAGGACGGTCTTCAACCTATTCCACCGCTAGTCGGGACATAGGGCGGTGGCCTAAATCATGTTCCCCTTGGTTGGGAGCCAAGATTTGCCTTGATCTTGCCCCACTCATGGTCGTATGCGACAAGATCTACAATTTTGATCTATTCCACTGCTGGTCAGGGACATTAAGACGGTGGCCTAAATCGTGTTCCCCATTTGTTTAGGAGACAGATTTGCCTTCGATCTTGCCCCACTCTTGGTTAGGCGACAAGATCTACAATTTTGACCTATTCCACCGCTGGTCGGTGACAATAGGACGGTGGCCTAAATCATGTTCCTATTTGGTTGGGGAGCTAAGATTTGCCTTCGATCTTGCCCCACCTTTGGTCGTATGACAAGATCTACAATTTTGACCTATTCCACCGCTGGTTGGTGGCAATAGGGCAATCTTCAACCTATTCCACTCTTCGCTAATGGCAATAGGATAATCTTCAACTTATTCCACCGCCGTCCGTGGCAATAAGAAAATCTTCCACCTATTCCATCGCCGGTCGCTGGCAATAGGTAATCTTCAACTTATTCCATCGCCGGTCGGTGGTAATAAGACAATCTTCCACCTATTCCATCGCTGGTCGGTGGCAATAGGGCAATCTTCAACCTATTCTACTGCTAGTCAGTGGCAATAGAACGATCTTCAACTTATTCCACTGCTGGTCAGTGGCAATAAGAAAATCTTCCACCTATTCCACTGCTGGTCGGTGGCAATAGAGTAATCTTCAACTTATTCCACTGCTGATCAGTGGCAATAAGGCAATCTTTAGCCTATTCCACTGCTGGTCAGTGGCAATAGCATGGTTTTTAACCTATTCCACCGCTGGTCAGTGGCGATAGGATGATAGCCTTACCAGTGTTGCTACACCGTCCTCTGGGGACATATTCTGTAGACTTGATTTTATATGCTTGTGTTTATGCCAAATGATGCGGATGCTATGGTCGGAATGACTCAAATGCTCCTGACTACGTGTGATATGGATGACACTTACATGAATGCAGAATGTCATGAGAATGATGATTTTTCATAATAATTAAGATGCAATGACCGTAATAAATCGAATGCTCCTAACTAAATGATATTATGGGGGACATTTACATGAATGTGGGATGCCATGAGAATGATCTCTTTTTACAAGCTTAGGGCCGTAATTGCTCGTTCACTCGTCAAGGTCACGGCACGGATGCAATATCTCGTCTGATATCTATGACAGAGAATCTAAAAAAATAGTCATGATTTTAGACTCCTCTTCCTCAAACGTTTCCAACCCCTAAGTGTGGTGGTTCTTAGACAAATCCTGTTTTGTGTTCTGCGACCGCTATTTAGAGGTTTCGAGTAATAGGCGGGACTCCTTTTATGGAAGCATTATGGGTCCATGGGTCGTTATTTCAATTGCAAACAACTTAAAGATTTAAAATAACAATGGAATTTATAAAGAATAGAATTGGATTAAATCAACAAAAGTAAACATTATTGGAATACAAAAAATGGGTAAAAAGAAAAAGTAGGTGCCCCAGATATTGCAGCCTGAGCTTCACCACCTAATCCTTCCGAATATCATTTTGAGCTGAATAGACGTTGGGAGATCTGTAGTGCTTTGTAGATGTTCTGAGGTGTAACATTCCTCCTTTTGCTAATTTTGAGAGAATAAAATCGTCACATACCCTTCCCTTGTTAGAATTTGAGCCGCTTTTGTCGGGTTTTTGACTCAAAACCCCTTTGGTCTCAAAGTACCTTTTTCGGGTTTTCGCTTTAGCCTCTCCGCTTTTTTTTTTAGGTCTTAAAGCGCCCTTTGCGGGTTTTCACTTTAGCCTCTCTGTTTTTTTTTTAGGTCTTAAAGCGCCCTTTGCGGGTTTTCACTTTAGCCTTTCCCTTCTTCAAGCATAATACTTCTTAACTGAATCTGAATTTATGGGATTGGATAAATTTTTCCCATCCATCTCGGCCAAAATTAGTGCCCCTCTCGAGAAAGCCTTTTTCACCACATAAGGTCCTTCCCAATTTGGCATCCATTTCCCTCTGAAATCCTTTTGTATGGGGAGGATCTTTTTCAAAACTAAGTCTCCTTCGTGGAATTCTCTTGGACGCACTTTTTTGTTATATGCTTATATCATTCACTTTTGGTACATCTGACCATGATGGATAGCTTTCAGTCTCTTTTCTTCGATCAGATTCAACTGATCATATCGAACTTGGATCCATTCTACTTTATCCAATTTCAGTTCGGACAATACTCGAAAAGACGAAATTTTGACTTCAATGGGTAAAACCGCCTCCATTCCGTAAACCAATGAGAAAGGAGTTGCCCTGGTAGAGGTTCTGACCGACGTTCGATAGGCAAAAAGGGCAAATGGTAACTTCTCGTGCCAATCTTTGTAAATCTCAGTCATCTTCCCTACTATCCTCTTGATATTCTTATTAGCTGCTTCTACTGCACCGTTCATCTTTGGGCGAAATTGTGATGTCTGATCTTGAATTGCCTACAGACTTCTGCAATCATGCTGTTGTTCAAGTTTAACACATTATCAGATATGATCCGCTCAGGCATTCTATATCTACATATGATTTCCTTTTTTAAGAACTTGCTGACTGCTGATTTTGTCACATTAGCATATAAAGTGGCCTCCACCCATTTAGTGAAGTAATCAATTACCACGAAGATAAACCGATGTCTATTGGAAGCTTTTGGAGAGATTGGTCCAATAACGTCCATGCCTCACATAGAAAAAGGATATGGAGAGGTCATAACATGTAAAGGTGAGGGTGGTACATGAATCTTGTCCCCATAAATTTGGCACTTATGACATTTCTTAGCATAATCAATGCAATCTCTTTCCATGGTAGACCAATAATACCCGAATCTCATGATTTGTCTGGCCATTGCGAACCCATTGGCATGTGTTCCACAGACACCCTCATGGACTTCTTCTAGGATCTGCCTAGCCTCGGCACCATCCACAATCTCAATAGCACTTGATCCTTTCTTCTTTTGTATAGGATCTCTCCATCCATTATATAGTCACATGGTAGTCTTCTTAGCGTCCTCTTGTCACTTTCAATTGCTTGATCGGGGTATTTATGATCTTTCACATATTATAGTATATCGTGATACCACGAGTGATCATTTTGCTCCTTTTCTTCCACGTTGTAGCAATGGGTTGGGGCCTCATAAATGCTCATTTGTATAGGCCTCATATCCTCCTTGTTGTTTACTCGCACCATAGAAGCCAATGTGGCTAGAGCATCAACCATCTGATTTTCGTCTCTTGGTAGATAACTGAAAGTGATGTCATCAAACTTTTTAATCAGTTCTTGGACCAATCTTTTGTATTCGACCAACTTGGGATCTCTTGTCTCCCATTCTCCTTTAAGTTGATAAATCACCAGTGCAGAGTTTTCGTATACTTCCAGCACCTTAATCTTGCGTTCTATAGCGGCACGAATACCCATGATGCAAGCTTCATACTCTGCCATATTGTTTGTACAATTAAAATCCAGCCTACAAGTGAATGGGTAATGATCTCCATTTGGGGACACCAGAACTGCCCCAATTCTATTGCCCATAGCACTCGATGCCTCGTCGAAGTTCAGTTTCCAAGGATGACTTTCTAGGGTACCTTCTTCAGTGGTTGCTACGTACATTAGGTCTTCATTAGGGAAATCGAAGTCCAAAGGCTCGTCATCTGTCAGAGCTCTACTGGCCAGAAAATCCGCTATTGCACTTTCTTTTACCGCCTTTTGGTTTACATAAAACTATGTCAAACTCAGAAAGTAAAATTTACCATCGGGCCATCCGTCCATTCAAAGTAGTTGACTCCATTAGGTATTTCAATGGGTCTAGCTTCGAGATGAGCCAGGTCGTATGATACAACATGTACTGCCTTAATCTCTGGGTTGTTCAGATCAAGGCACAACATAGTTTCTCAATTGGTGAGTACCTTGTTTCACACTCAGTGAACTTTTTACTAAGGTAGTATATTGCCTTTTCTTTCTTTCTTGACTCATCATATTGGCCGAGCACACATCCCATTGAATTATCAAGTACCGTCAAATAGAGGATTAAAGGCTTATCTGGATTAGGCGGTGTCAATACTGGAGGATTGGATAGGTATTGCTTTACTTTGTCGAAGGTCTTCTAACATTCCTCGTCCCACACACCTGGATTATGTTTTTTAAGAAGACGAAAAATGGGGTCACATTTCTCGGTCGGCCAGAAATAAACCGAGCAATGTAATTTAATCTTCCTAAGAAACCTCGAACTTTTTTTGCGTGTGAGGTGAGGCAATTCTTGTATAGCCTTGACTTTGTCCGGTCAACCTCAATCCCTTTTTCACGACTATAAATCCTAGTAGTTTCCGACCGCTCCAAAGGTACACTTTGTGGGTTAAGCTTTAGCTGGAATTTCCTCAACCTCAAAAATAATTTCCTTAAGACTTGGACATGCTCCTTTTCAGTTCGAGACTTGGCGATCATATCGTCGACATAAACCTTAATTTCTTTGTGCATCATGTCATGGAATAAGGTTACCATGGCTCTCTGATATGTTGCTCCCGCATTCTTCAGCCCAAATGGCATTACCTTATAGCAAAAGGTTCTCCACATGGTTATGAACGAGGTTTTATCCATGTCTTTAGGAAGCAGCTTTATCTGGTTGTATCCTGAGAAGCCATCCATAAATAAGAACAATGAATAACCCGTCGTATTATCCACTAAGGTGTCGATATGAGGTAACGAAAAATTATCTTTCGGGCTAGCCTTATTTAGATCCCTGTAGTCTACACACATTCGTACTTTCCCATCTTTCTTAGGGATGGGGATGATATTGGCTACCCATTCCGAGTACTTAACCACTTGCAAGAAACCTGCGTCAAATTGCTTCTTGACCTCCTCTTTTATTTTCAGTAAAACGTCTGGCCTCATCCTCTGAAGTTTCTATTGGACCGGTTTGTACTATTCCTTTATGGGCAAACGGTGTACCACAATATCAGTGCTTAGCCCAGGCATGTCTTGATACGACCACGCGAAGACATCTTTGAATTCTTAGAGTAACTCAATGAGGTCTCGCTTTGTCTTTGTGGTAATACCAGCTCCGATCTTCACTTCCTTTTTTTCTTGTCCATCCCTTAGGTTCACTATTTCCACTGACTCTTTGTGAGGTACGATTTGTTTCTCCTCTTGTTCTACCATCCTTAACAGTTCAGAGATAAGTCACAGCCTTGGTCATCTCCAAAATCCTGAAAATATTCCGCACCCATATCTTGCTCAAAAGGACATTCTGAGTCATCGGTAGCGTTACTCAAATCATTGATATTTGGGGACCTGTTATGGAGATGAATAAAGGCTCATAGAACCATAGAATCTAGGCATGCTTATTGATATCATAAATGAAGAATAGAAATGTTTAGAAGAATATCTAAAGAAAGAATAATGATGATGAATAAAATGAACATAGAAGAAAATTTGCTCAAAAGATGGTGGTGATGTATTTCATTGAAAATAACGATGCCTTATACAAAATCATGCCTCATAATAATGATGAATGAAATGAACATAGAAGAAAATTTGCTCAAAAGATGGCGGAGATGTATTTCATTGAAAATAACGATACCTTATACAAAATCATGCTTCACAAAAGGGACTCTTATTGCTTCTAGACTTAAAGCAATAAGTGTGTTCCGAGTATTACTCTGAATGAGTTCTAAAAGCTACAAGAATCTCCTCATGATCCAGCTTGTTTAAAACGCTCGCTCGCTCATAGGGGCGGATGCCATTCGATTTTCTTCCTCAATTTTCCCTCGATATAGCATTGACGCACGATTTCTTCATTTTACGTTCCTCGTCCGGATGGATAACCCTCCCGATATAAAGGTCTCACAAATATGAGGAATTATCATCGGTTTCCATTTAATCTCATCTCCACCCAAACGCGCTTTCCTTCTTTCTTGCTTCTTTTCTAACTCTTTCTTCTTTTGCTTTGTGTTCGGCTTGAATCCTAAGCTAAAGAGGTCTCTTTTCTTTCAATCTCGGGACTTGATTCCTCCTCGAGATACCTTTCCATCTCCTTTCCGTGTATGGCTCCATTTTCGACCATTAATTACAAACCCATTTTTGTGGTTTTGGATAATTGAGGCACTGGGATCTTGTTTCCCTCGATGACGAATATTGCGTTGACGAATTTCAAAGAGCAGAAGGAA
Source organism: Gossypium rotundifolium (assembly GCA_025506655.1). NCBI lineage: Eukaryota > Viridiplantae > Streptophyta > Magnoliopsida > Malvales > Malvaceae > Gossypium > Gossypium rotundifolium. The sequence continues at coordinate 7,754,710 of CP106723.1, read as the reverse complement.
CATTCAGTCGCTTCGTCATTTGCTTCTAAATATGGTGTACCATTGGTTACGGTTGCGATGATGTCTTTTTTAGCATTTATTGTTACCAAACGGCCTTCTGTGACTAATTTCAATTTTTGGTACAAGGATGAGGGGACTGCTCCCGCTGAGTGTATCCAAGGTCTCCCCAACAAACAGTTATACGACGGCCTAATATCCATTACTATGAAATCCACTTCATATGTACCTGGGCCGATTAAAAGAGGTACTTCGATCCTCCCCATGACTTTCTTTTCAGTTCCATCGAATGCTCTTACTACACTGTAGCAGGCCTTCATGTGAGATCTATCAATGGGTAACCGATTCAACGTCGATAATGGCAGGACATTGAGCACCGATCCGTTATCGACTAGTACCCCGGTAGTGTGTATCCTTTTCACCCGTAGTAATGTGGAGGCCTTGATGGAACCCATACCTCCCAAGAGAATCTCATCATCATTAAAGAAAATGAAGTTATCAAGACTTATATTGCTAATTAGACGATCCAACTTGTTAATCGGTGATATCATTAGCAACATAAGTTTCATTCAATACTTTCATCAATGTCGTTGCATGTGCGCTCGAGCTTAATAGCAAGTCAAGCACGTATATCTGAGCCATTGTTTATGCAACTACTCCACAACGTCAGTATTCACTATGTTTTAAAACTTCAAGAATTCCCTAGCCTCATCTTCTTTCATTGGCTCATTTATAGGAGCTTCTGCTTGGTCGCACTTTCTCTCTTTTGTTCGCCCACCAAGGTTTTCTTTGCAAGCTCGATCCGTGGGTTTGTCGTGTCAGAACGCCTGCCACGCTGTGATAGAGCCTACTTCTTGGTTTCCCTTTGTAGTCTTGGACAAGTCTCCTTTCCCAGGAATCGTCATATTACAGTTGTAGTTCCAGGTAACCTTTTTGTTATCTTCATATGAAAAGGCCGCAGGTCTTCAGATCACAATCTTCGGAGGCTCCTGGTTTCCTTTCATAGTGAGGGACAAGTTCCCTATTTTAGGAATCGTCAGGTTGCAGTTAGAGTTCTGGGGAACCTCTTTGTTGTCTTCATACGAAAAGATCGCTGACTTACGAATCACAATCTCTAAAGTTATCTTTATTCCGGCTCCATCGTTCTTTGGCCGCGAGATGATGACCAAAGGATAGCTAGTTTTCGAGGCTTTTGTTGCTGATTCATCTTCCAACGTGCAAATGCTTCTTTCTTTTTGGCCTTCATTAATTTTAAAAAACTCCAACTTTTTATTGTCCATCAGCCTTTGTACCAAAATTCTGAACTCAATACAGTCCTGGATTTCGTGCCCCTCCATGTTATGAAACTCACAGCCTTTTCTTGTTCCTTCATGCTTTCCTACTGGACTTGATATAGCTAATCCCCTCTTCATCATTTCTTTCTAAACTCGTTTCATCAGAGTCTTTACTTCATCGACATCCCTTTTAACTCTCCTTCCCATGTTCTCACCTATCATATTGACCCCATGATTAGGCAGCGGGTGCCCCGTGCTGGGGGTATCATCTACTTCTATAACGCCCATCTGGATGAATCTTTCTAGCAGTTTTTTGAAAGCAAGATAGTGCTCTATTGAATGCCCCACAATCCCTGTATGGTACTCGCACTGTGCGTTCGCGTCATACCACTTAGGGTATGGGGGTTGCAGGGGTTTTAGGTAATGTGGGGAAACAATATATGCATCGAATAAGTTCTGGTACATTTTCTTGTACGTGACTGGGATTGGCGTGAATTAGATTTTCTCCGTACTCTGCTTTGTACTGGATTCCTGCCTAGAAGAGCCCCGATGATCGCCGATTACTACCGGCTGATTCTGATAATAGGCTTTGATAACCTTTATTTAGGTTATTTACATCGTTCTCTCTTTTCTTTGGGATTATTTTTCTGGCACTTTCTCCCACTTCTATCTTGCCACATCTGATTGCATTTTCTATCATCTCCCCCGACATCACGATGTCTGAAAAGCTTTTAGTGGCGCTTCTCAGCATATGATTGATGAAAAGAGCTTTCAACGTATTAATAAAGAGCATGGTTGTCTCCTTTTCCAAAAGCGGTGGCTGAACTTGTATTGCTACTTCTCTCCATCGCCGGGCATCTTTGCCTAAAACTTTCGCCCGGCTTTTTTTCCATATTTTGGAGCGTGATTCTATCAGAGCAATATCACCACATGGCCATAATATTTCATGAAGGCTGTGCTGTGTCCTTCCACGCCTTGATTTGGGCACGACCAAGTTGGTTATACCATTTGGTCACAGACCTACCAAACTATCTTAAAAACGAAGAATCAAGAATCGGTCATTATTAAGGTGCCCGCCATTCGCCGCAGAACATTGTGATGCGCACGGATAGCTAGTCCGTTACATTTCTTGAACTCGTGTTTTAAACTTTGGCGGAAGGACTAAGTCCGGGACCGACTTAAGTCTTTAGCATCCATCCCGTAACGTTGGTCACCGTTTTTATTTCTTTAAACTTTTCTTCTAGCCACTTGCAACGGTTCTAAAGTTGCCTTGACAAATCTATTTTTGCCTTGTCCATTTTCGCCGATTCATTGAAATCGAGGACCATAGGTTAGCCGGACTTTCCACAGGTTAGTACCAACCGATCGAGGAGGTGGTTCAGATCGCGGTACCAACCTGATATTGTGGTCTAATAGTAACAGGCGTCCTTTGAGGATGCATATCCGGTGGCACTTGGGTATTAGGTGGGGTAAAACCCGGAGGGTAAACAGGGTCGTCATTATCGTTTCCTAAACTAGTAGCAACACCCTTTTCTTTCTCACGTTCATTGGCCAACAACTGCGCCAACTGATTCATCATGTTATTCTGAGATTCTTGCATCCGTTCTATCATGTCCTGTTGTATTTGATTAATCGTTCTTGCATCTGCTCCTGTATTTCCTTTTGCATTTGCTCTAATCTTTTCATTCTTTGATCCATGATTTTTGTTTTGCCTCGTGTATTGTAGCGATGTTCCAGGGTAACTATCATAATTTAAGGTATCTTTGTGAGATTTAATGCACATGATGCAATGTAATGCTAATGCATGAAATGTATGAAAAAAAAGTATTAATTCTGATTCAATTTTCATTAGAATAACTTTTCTAGAAAATAAGTTTCTTCACATAAAATGGATTACATATAAGGCCTCGCCCTAATACTTATGGCCTTGACTTCCTCAAGAAGCCCAACTAACTCTTGACCTTGCTCGACTTGATTAAGTAAAATAAACTTAGTACATCACTGGACCGCTAAGGTTTGTAAGTGATCCGCCACCTCTCGCACTTGAGCCACGGCTTCTCCCATAATGTAATCCCGGTCTCTGACTTGGTTCTGAGAGTGATGAAGTTGTTGTTTCCAATGCTCCTCATTGACTTCAAGAAGCTCCACCCGTAGCTCACAACCATGTAAAGTAGATTCTAGCTCTTCGATTCTTGCTTTCATTTCTTCAATTTTACTCAGACTAGCCTTTAATTCGACTACGAGTTGCGGCCACGACATCGATACAATGATCTTTCCAATTCATCACCCGAGCCTTTAATTCCTCTTCTCGCTCGACTTTCTACCAAACTTCTTTTCGAGTAACTTTTCAAACTTGAGTATCTCTGAGTTTCCTTTCCCATTGATCGGCTCTATTTTTTCCTCTCTAATTTCTTGACGCCATTGTTCGACGTTTTTCCTAATCCAAGAATTTTCATTGACCTTGCACTTCTTATAGTCCATTTTCAAATTGTCCAAATCTTCCTCAAATTTTATTTTTCCTTTTCTCGACTTCTGGCTTCCAACTTACGAATGTCAACATCCAATCCTAGTGCATTTTCTCTTCCTCTAATTGTTCTATCCTTTTCCCTAATTCCACATTCATTTTCTCAAAATCCTGTTTGATGATTTCGAGCTCCGATGGGATTACCTGCAGGTGCTCTTCCACTGATCGGGCATTTTCTTGGCCTGATGTGGGGATGTTGTCGTTGATTCTCTGACCCCACCATTGGTCATATCCGGGGGTTGTCATCGGGTTAGTGGCAAACCTTTTCATTCTGTGAGTTCGATTCTAAGAACTCGATATTTCACGAACTCTCTTTTTACAATTATCTCCTTTGTATTCAAACTCGAACTGAATTAGACCTTGTGTTACAGGTGTAAACTGTCTCGATCTGTACTGTCTCAATACGAGAAGTGGAGCATACCCGACAGCTCCCCATATTCCCAGTAGAGGAACCCAGTCAAAATCTCACACTGATATAAGATCTCATCAGGAATCATTAAAGGAGCTTTACATTCTACATCTTCTTCTTGTAGGTTTTGCAGAATCATCATCCATTTTTCTTCTATAAGATCGTCTCGCCTTGGCGTGGCTGGTAATTCTTTTAGCGGGGAATAGTCCTCAGAGAAGATTCGACACGATGCCTTTTCTGTTTTCCAAAAATGACTGTAGAACCATGCTAGTAAGAGTTGTGCACAACCGGTGAATCTTCCTTCGCCCGCTCTTCGGCAAGCGCTTAGGGACCTGAAAGTTTCGGCCAGAATTGTAGGAACAGGTGTGACTCTTCTATCCAATCTATCGAATAAGTCTGAGACCGCTTCGTTTACATGCCCTAGAGCTTTAGGGAAAATAATCAGTCCATAAATGCTCAAGGTAAAAATGTCAACCCTTTTCTTCACGTCAGGATGCGCTATGATCAAATCCCTTAAATTTCTCCAAGGGATGCACTTACAATCTCCCTTTTGTTTTATCCGAGTTGTAACCCACTGCTCGCTCATCCCCGTAATATTCATCAGCTTTTTTAAGAATGTAGGGACATTAACAGGTCTTGTATAAACTTTGTCAGTTTGAATTTTTGGGCAACAGAGTAAAGCTGTGTATTCTTCTATAGTAGGTACCAGGTTCGCTTTCCCGAAAGTAAAACAACTATAAGCAGGATTCCAAAATTGGGCTATAGCTCTAATAAGTGTCGGTCTACCTTGATGTCAAGCAGATAAGGCGATCACCTTAATGACAGTAGAATAGTTGCTTGATCTCGTCATCCCATTGACTCCATATCTCTTTCATCTCTTGAAGATTATTTTGGGTTACACTGATAGGTGTGAAGTCCTATAATTCTGACATGTGCCCTTCTGTAAGACTATCACCTTTTTTTATTGCACCGTCTCGGCCCATACTCGGACGGCCGCATTGTCCTCCACTTTATCAAGAAACCTCCTTTCCATGACAAGCTATCTATTTAGCAATTGAATGTGAATCAACACCTTTTTGATGAATATGCCATGCAAAAATAAAATGAAGCAAATCAAGATTTCATACACGAGAAGCAAAGAATAAAAATACCTAACTGTAACCACTAGGGTTTGGCATGGCTCTACCTAGGGTGGGTTCTTAGGGCTTACTATATAAGGTTCGATTCTAAAGAGGGTACCGAACTAGTAGATTCTCGATCCCCGCCCATTATAGGCTCATATGGACCGAGTTCATTTAGGGAATACATTTCCTATGGATGCACGGAGATAAAATTTCACGAAGACATAGGTACGGATGTATCCCAAAGCGATCCACTATCCACGCACGAGGTGAAAACCTCACGAAGGAGTAGCTTCTCACTCCCACTTAAAGGTGCGACCACAACGGTCATGCAATGCAATGCCAAATTAAAACAACATGCAATAAAAGGATCGTAATTTTCAAATCGAACTTTTAAATTTCCGACAAAAGATGTAAAATAATCAATTTATGGCTTGACTTTCTAAATCATTCCCAATGGAGTCGCCAAGTCGTCAGAACCATTCTTTTGGAAAACAAAACGGGTTCGACTTTGGTTTTAAAACGAAAAAGAGGAGTCGCCACCAATCCTTTTTGTTGAGGTGTGATCGGTCACTCAGAAACGGTTGTTTTAATAAGCAGTTTGATTTATCAAAACAACGATTTTGGTCTACGAAATCCAGAAAACGAGTTCGGGAGTCGGTTACGCACGAGGAAGGGTTTGCACCCTCGATACGCCCAAAATTGGTACCAAAATGATTAATTAGTGTCTTAATGTCGAAAATTTGAAAAGATTTTAAAATAAGGATCCTTTAAAAAATGTTTGGATAATTTAATGGAATTTGAGATTACTTGTTCGAGAGGATACAAACATCACATCCAAAGACGTTAGGACATGATATTTTAAACCTTCGTAATCAAAGTTGTCTCGTGATTTGAAAAATTTTAGAAGGATGTTTAGTTATTTAGTCAAACGAGAAATCGAAACCCAAAGACGTTAGGGCACTATTCTCGAACTTCTAAATACAAAACATTGCCTTGTTTTAAAAACCTTTAGATGAAATAGGATAATTTTGAGAATATATTTTGTTTAATAATATAATATTAAACTAAGAAAATAAATATAGATATAAATATAGTAATAATAGTGAAAGGAATACTAATAACCATAATGATAATAATAGTAATAGTAGTTATAATAAAATAATAAAAAAATAATAATAGTAAAATTAATAATAGTAATAGTATAAGAACAAAATAAAAAATAATAGTAATAATAATGTAAAAACTATTAATGAAAATAAATAACATTTAAAAGGAAAAAATGATTTAAAAGATATAATATTAAATATTAATTAAAAAGAATAATTAGAAAACTCAATAAACGAATAATTAAAAGAAAATAATTAATGGACTGTTTTGGAAATATAATAAAAGTTAGGGGCGTAATTACAATAAATCAAGAAAAGGCGAATAAGGACCATAACGTAATGCGCGTGAATGCTCAAGGGCTAAAAGTGAAAATGTTCCCAACCCCAAAAAAAACAGCACTCAGGCGCGGACTGAATTAGAATGGCGCGCAAACTTTAGGGAAATAATGAAAGAAACAGAATAGGATTAACTTAAAGGTAGCGCAAATGGGAGGGACTGGCCGTGCAAATTTTCCATTTAAGTTGAAAAGACGCACATCTAACTTTCAAAATCTTCAATGCGCAGGCTTTCACTCCTTTTAATGACACCACTTTAAATAATAATAATAAACTTAATTATACTTATATATATATTTTTAAAGCTTATAAGTTCCTTTTTTTTAAACAAAAACAGAGAACCCTCCATCTTTTCTTCTTTTCTTTTGTTAGGGTTTTTGAACCCATTCTTGTGCCGTCGTGAGTTTGATCGGGGATTGACTGCGCTACTGGCAGTGGCTAGTGGTCGGCGCTATGCGAGAGGGCCTTTCTAACCCCGCTTTGGAACCTATTCGAGATTAAGCTTCCTAACCCGAGAGGTCGAAAGAAAAGGGTCTCTAGCCCACATTTCAGCCCGATTCGACGAGGAGGGAACCTCCGATGACGAGGTGGCGAGCCGATTCAGGTAGACCTTCTTTCCTTTCTTTTTTATTATTTCGCTTTTTTTAAAAATTTGAAAGTAATAAAAATAAAAAATAAAAAATGAAAAAATGAAAAAATAGATAGAAGACAACAGTAATAAGAGTAAAGTCGAAAGAAAATAAACGAAATCAACCTTCTATTCTTGTTTTTGATTCTTGATAGTTCGTATTTTCCCTTTGTTTTTTTTTTTTTGATTCCGAAAAATCACCCCTACAATTGGTTCAGCATGGCCTTTTATAGCCTTTTACAATTATTTCTGTCATTTCCTTTGCATATTTCTCCGCTTTGTTGCCTCTGTTTTTTGCGTGTCGGTTTCTTTTTGCGGTGGTATGGGCGAGGCGCGTGAAGGCTGTGGAGCAGTTGCTAGTGGATGGCGGTGGATGGGATGTAAGTCGTTCGATGGCGATGAGGGTGATTAGAGCAAGTGGCTGCACCTAGGGTTAGGATTAGGAATTTTTGTTTTTTTCTGTTAAGGGTATTGGGCTAATTGGGCTAAAATTGAGTTTATTTTGGGTTTATTTTATTTTTTGGGTTTAATAGGTTTTTAGTTTTGGTTTGGGTAGTTGGGCTTATTTGCCCCGGGCAAAATTGGGCTAAGACAGTCTTCACCCTTACACTTGACCTTAAAATGTAAATTAGAGGAGTTTATAGAATCGGGTCAACTTGATAAAGGGCTGGAATTAGATTCTACATTAAAGGTGAGGGTGATTTGTCTTTATTTTTAAAAAATAAAAAAATAAAGAGGATGATTTAATTATTCTTTTAAGTTTTTTATTTAATTCAAAATATTAATTATATCTGCCTTTAAATACCATTGGTTTATTATCACTAAACCCAAAATAAAATGATAAAAGGAAAAAAGAAAAATTGAAGCGAAAATCGATGGAAGGACTATAAAAATCATATGGATTGTCCGTATGATTTCATGATATTGGCAAATATTTCTGTTTACCATTTTTAGATTTTTTTTTTTTTAATATAATGAACATTTTGATTAATTATCAAAATAAGTACCTATTTCTAATACATTTGTTAGGCTAATTTATCAGAAAATATCATTTTGAATAAAATTTACGGAAAAAACTTAAAAATTAATTATTTCTTTGGAAAGGGCTATTTTTTTCGAAAGCGCTTCACGCCAACGCGTTATCGGGGATGAATTAGAAAAGCACGTTCACGAGGGAGCGCTTTGTGCCACATCAACAAAAAAAGCGTCCACGAGGGAGCGATTTTCGCCACATCAGCAAAAAACGCTTCATTGAAGGCGCGCTTTACTGATGTGGCAAAAACGCTCCCCCAAGGACGCGTTTTAGCTCGTGTTTTTTTCTTAAAAAAAACTATTCTCAAATTAAATTTTCAAAAAGGTTATTTTTTAGATATTATAAAAATAGACCAAATTTTTAAAATTTACGAGAATAAACTTTTATAAAGGCTCAAAGTGACAACACCATTTTTTTAAGGTGTTACCAATTAATATGGAAATATAACTTACAAAGGAAATCTTTATATAGACCCAAAGTCTCATTTCCCTCGTTTGGGATATGAGGTGATCATGGTCGGTCGGGCCCATACAAAATTTTAGGCTCGTTTTCTAGGCTCGAGCTCGACCCGAAATATGGGTCTAAAAATTTGTCCAAGCCTAGCCCGAAAGAAAATTGATAAACTTGAGCCCTGGCTGCCGGCCCATATTAAATTTTTTTTAACTTTTTTCATTAAATAAAAAATTTAAAACAAATATTAAAACAAATAAAAATATGTAAATTTAAAAAGTATATTTGATTAAAAATAAAATATATATTTAATATATAATTCGGGTTGGGCCCGGGCAAAAAAAGTTTTACCCGAGGCCTGGCTCTTTTCTAAATGGGCCTTATTTTTTACCCAAACTCATATTTCGGGCCTATATTTTTACCCGAACCCTCCCATTTTTCCGGGCGGACCATCGGGCCGGGCCGGGTAGCCCAACCCATGATCACCTCTATATATGAGATATGTGTATATATAGACTCATGAATAGTTTTGTAGCTTGTTCTTAAATAATGTGAAATTCTTCCTCTTTAACTAACAACATGAGATGAAATGCTATACTATATTTGATTTTTTTACTTAGAGTTTAATTTTTTTACAAAAGTTAACATTTGTTACATTATAAATAAAACTTTTAAACTCTATAAGTAAAAATATATAAAATATAAAATGAGTATGGTAAAATATTAAAAATAAATATTTAAAAATTACTAATAGTTGAGTGATCATTTTGTAAGTTTTATAATTCGATAGCTAAAAAATATAGTTAAGTGGCTACTAATGTAATTTAATCTAGATATAAAATATGAAAAATAATTATTATATTTTATGTATATTATATATTTCTATAAAAATTATTTAACATAATTATATACTATGTTTAAATAGATTATATATCTAATCAAAATATATCTCAAATAAATTTATCGACATTCATTAGGTGATAAAATTAAATTAAATTAGAATTAAAAAATTAATTAGCATAGTAAAATATTAAAATAAATAAATATTTAAAAAGATATATCAATTTTTAAAATTACAAAAAAAATTATTTGAATACTAAATACTTACCATTTATTTATTAATCAAACATTCATAATATAAAATAAAATAAATAATAAAAAATTAAAAGTATAACTTCTAAATTTAAATAATGGAAAATTATTTTAAAATTAGAATTGCATTGATATTAACTTCAAACATTTAAAATTGAATAGAAAATTATTGCATGTACAAGTTTCATATGTGCAATTTGTTTTCTTTTTTTAATAGTTCTTTTGTATATGTTAACAATTCTAAAATCCAACAAGATTAAAGATCTCAAAAGATAATTTTATAATATAAGAAAATATTAACAAAATATTTAAAAAAAAGAAATTGTTTTGTAAAAAAATATCAAATATAGTGTAGTCTTTAATCTCATGTTGTTAGTTAAAAGATGAATGAATCCCACATTGTTTAAGAACAAGCTGCAAAACTATTCATGAGTCTATATATACACATATCTCATATCCCACATTGCTCAAGAAGACAAGGTAAATGAGACTTTGGTCTATATAAAGATTTCCTTTATAAGTTATATTTCCTTATTAATTGATGACACCTTAAAAAAATGGTGTTGTCAATTTGAACCTTTATAAAGGTTTATTCTCGTAAATTTTTAAAAAATTTGAGAATAGTTTTTTTTTAAAAACACGGGCTAAAACGTGTCCTTGTGGGAGCATTTTTACCACATCGGCAAAGCTCGCCCTCAAGGAAGCGTTTTTGTTGATGTGATGTAAAACGCCCTCGTGGTATGATTTTCTTGCTACATCCCCGAAAACTTATTTGAAGTGGACGCGTTTTCGGGGTAAATGACTCTTTCCGATAAATAATTAATTAATAGGTCCTTTTCCGTAAATTTTGAAAAAAATGAGTATTTTCTGGTAAATTATTCCATTTGTTAAGGTAAAAAAAAACCCTTATTTTAGTCACCAATTGAAGTTTTTTTGGGTAAATTGCACTGATGGTCACCCAATTATGGGCAAAACGTTTTCTTGTCACCCAACTATAAAAAATTTAAATTAGCTACCCAACTTATCGACCTTGTTCTTTTGGTCCTTTTCCATTATGTGTTGTTAAGTTTTGATGGATTGATTACGTAGATTTAAATTTGGTATAATAACATATTTAGTCATCAATAATTATACATTTTATCAATTTGGTCATGATTATGAAGAAATTAATCTTCAACATTTATAAATTATCTCATTTTGGTCAACATTTTCTTTTTCTTCTTTCTTTTGGCTATTCCTTAGAGCTATTTTCAACCTTAGGGTAGATGGGAAATGGGAATTAGGAATTTGAAATTTGAAATTTAAGCTCTTTTGTCATTGTCGTAAACAAAAGATTAAATTGTAGGTACTCATTTTTTGTTATTAATTCTTTTGTCAATAGTAGTATCAGGAAATATTGTTCCTTACAGAACCACTCCATATTGAGAAGGTTGTAGAGCTAAGCTTAAAAAGGTTGGTATGATTCTTAGGTTTGCTCCACTATTGAAATGTCTTAGAAAGCATGACTTCGAGGTTTAGATACAAATATTATTAAGAGCATAAGTGTTTTTTTTGTCTTTCTCTCTCCTCATTGATCAAATTGTGCACTTGCACTTTGCAAGTAGCACTCCAATGAGTCATGTTAGTATAACTTTCACTAAACTACCATTATATCTACTATTTTCATAACTTCTCTTCTATTATCTACTATAGTTAAAATGAACCTAAATTCATTCTCATTACCTAATAATTCATAACACATTCTTATGAATTAATTCACATCTCTCTCACATTCCATAAAATATTTTACTTGTTACATAATCGTTCTTTGAGATTAACTTCCTTTCCAGAGCTTACAATAGAAGTTTAAACGTCTCATCTGGGGACTTTTCTAGATCGTTTATCAAACTTAAGACTCTAAAATCTTTTATGCAACCTGTTTTTATAATCAAAATAACCACAAGAATCTCATACTTCTTAATCCCTTATCTATCCATCACGATTGTTCGTCATCGCACGAGTCTGCTTTGATCTTTTCTCCGCCAACTCTCCACGACTTCTCCTTTTGCTAGATTATAATGTCTCCTCACCTTACTAAAATAACCTTTACCATAATCAAACGATAAAACGATACTTGTTGTAACACCCCAAACCCCGCCTATGCGTTTCACCAGATCCGGTATGTTACGAGTTGTACATTGAAAACTTTTCTACCTTAGCCATATTCTTACACTTTCATATTAACACATTTAATTTAAAACATAGCCATGAACATATTAAAACTTAGAGTAGGGTACACACTGATTCGCAATGATTTCACTTGAAATCCGAATTCGATCTTAGATCTTTAACTCCCTACATTCGCCCATATTAGATATTTAATGAAAAACTTATTGACCATAAAACCAAATCCTAGTAGGATTTGTGTACTAAACTTACCTTAATATCGATTTGCTTATTACTCAAATCCAAAACTTTGTTATTCTTCTCCTTGTATTTGGCCAAACATCGGATCTCTACATAGGTTAGTTTGACTTTTCAACAATTATGAAATAGATCTAGATATCCAAAATAGGCCTTGGTCGAACATACCTATGTACTTACCTTGTGGATTTTAAATCCCAAATTCTTTGAATAACTAGGAACATGCGCCTATGGTGTACCTTGGAAAAGAACTTCTCCTTCTTGTAGTTGACTTAAACAAATCCGAAAAGATCTCTTCAAAGTTTGGCAACAAGATATTAATGGGGTTAGTCCTAGATTTCGCAAATCTTAAAAGAAAAAGGATGAAACCGAATGAGATCTTATCCTTACTTGAAGAAATCGATTGCACCTTCACTTCAACCTTGAGATTTGGTTATGGCTAGATGATGATCTCACAACTTTCGGCTTTTGGAGGAATTAGAAAGAAAAGAGAAGGAAGAATAAAACTGTAGGAATTTCGGCAGAGAGAGGAGAATCTGCTTAAGAAATTTGGCAAAGGAAGAGTGAATGAATGAATGAATGGCCTTCTCTTCCTTTTATAGCCGAAATTACTATCTAGAGTCCTTAACTTGGCCACCACTCTTCCTATGTGATAATTATCACTTTATCAAAAGAATTAATCCAACAATTATCTCCTAATTAGCCAAAATTCTAAAGGAAATAAAACTCCTCTTTTAAGAGCCACATGCAGATCCACCTCTCTGCTTCTTTATAGCAAAATAAAACTTCTTTTATTTACTTCCTAAATGACTCAATCCCTGGCCCAAATACACTTGCATGTGGCGCCATTTCCAGAGGCCCTAAGTGGCATCTCCAAGCCACTTTTCCAAGCCCAATTGTGTGTCAATTTTCACATGCTTTTTCTCTTAAGGCCACCTTGCCTTAATTTTCTCTTTTAAACTTTAAAATCTCCTCTTTTAAACTTTAAAACTCGACATTTCTAGGTCATTTCTAAGTTTCCAAAAATTTTCGTTTGGCTCTTTAAGCTTGACATTTCCTAGGTTTCCAAAATGTTCACTTTCCTCTTTTAACTTAAGTTTCCAAAATGTTTACTTTCCTCCTTTTGAAACTTAACATTTCTAAATCATTTCAAGTTTCCTTACATTTCCTTACATTTCCTTACATTTCCTTTCATTTCCTTACATTTCCTTTCATTTCCTTTCATTTCCTTACATTTCCTTTCATTTCCTTTCATTTCCTTACACTTCCTTATATTTCCTTACATTTCCTTATATTTCCATACATTTCCATACATTTCCATACATTTCCAAGGTTCTAAAAATGCACACCACACATCCATATCATAGTAAACATGCTATTTCATAAAATTAAGCAAAAATGCACACAATGGGATTCGAACCTCTTCCCTCAAAGTACTTCACTTGATGCCATAACCCTTGCACCTTAGGTGGCGTCCCTTGCCTTTTCCACATCACTTCTTGTTTTAACTTAAAAACCAATAATTGTCCAAAGCTTTCTCTTCCATCCTAGGATTTTAAAAACCCTTAATTCACTTCCAAACACTGCCAAAACCTACTACTCATGAATTATGCACAAACGCATAACCCTTAATCTAGGATGTTACAGTTCTGGTAAATTATTCCATTTGTTAAGGTAAAAAAAAAAAAAACCCTTATTTTAGTCACCAGTTGAAGTTTTTTTGGGTAAATTGCACTGATGGTCACCCAATTATGGGCAAAACGTTTTCTTGTCACCCAACTATAAAAAAATTTAAATTAGCTACCCAACTTATCGACCTTGTTCTTTTTGGTCCTTTTCCATTATGTGTTGTTAAGTTTTTGATGGATTGATTACGTAGATTTAAATTTGGTATAATAACATATTTAATCATCAATAATTATACATTTTATCAATTTGGTCATGATTATGAAGAAATTAATCTTCAACATTTATAAATTATCTCATTTTGGTCAACATTTTCTTTTTCTTCTTTCCTTTGGCTATTCCTTAGAGCTATTTTCAACCTTGGGGTAGATGGGAAATGGGAATTAGGAATTTGAAATTTAAGCTCTTTTGTCATTGTCGTAAAAAAAAGATTAATTTGTAGGTACTCATTTTTTTGTTATTAATGCTTCTGTCAATAGAAGTATCAGGAAATATTGTTCCTTACAGAACCACTCCATATTGAGAAGGTTGTAGAGCTAAGCTTAAAAAGGTTGGTATGATTCTTAGGTTTGCTCCACTATTGAAATGTCTTAGAAAGCATGACTTCGAGGTTTAGATACAAATATTATTAAGAGCATAAGTGTTTTTTTTTTGTCTTTCTCTCTTCTCATTGATCAAATTGTGCACTTGCACTTTGCAAGTAGCACTCCAATGAGTCACGTTAGTATAACTTTCACTAAACTACCATTATATCTACTATTTTCATAACTTCTCTTCTATTATCTACTATAGATAAAATGAACCTAAATTCATTCTCATTACCTAATAATTCATAACACATTCTTATGAATTAATTCACATCTCTCTCACATTCCATAAAATATTTTACTTGTTACATAATCGTTCTTTGAGATTAACTTCCTTTCCAGAGCTTATAATAGAAGTTTAAATGTCTCATCTGGGGACTTTTCTAGATCGTTTATCAAACTTAAGACTCTAAAATCTTTTATGCAACTTGTTTTTTATAATCAAAATAACCACAGTAACTCTCATACTTCTTAATCCCTTATCTATCCATCACAGTTGCCTATCACTGCACGAGTCTGCTTTGATCTTTTTCTCCGCCAACTCTCCACGACTTCTCCTTTTGCTAGATTATAATGTCTCCTCACCTTACTAAAATAACCTTTACCATAATCAAACGATAAAACGTATACTTGTTGTAACACCCCCAAACCCGGCCCATGCGTTTCGACCAGATTTGGTATGCTACGAGTTGTACATTGAAAACTTTTGCTTTATTCGTTATGGAAATCGTAAGTCAATTGGACATTATTTGGATAAATAAGTGACATTTAAAATTTAAAATTCCTTGTATTACTATTATTAAGTATAAATAAACCTTATCATGAATTCATAAGTTGTATAACAATGAAAACTTCTTAGTTGAATAAAACTAGGGGCCTTATTACATAAATATTCCCAAATAAAATAAAATAAAATTTAAAGAAATCCCAAAATAATTTGTAGAAATAAAACTTGATGGCCCTCGAGTCCGCTTTACTCCCATGTCCACGATCTACCGCTCATCCGGAAGAGTAGAAAAGGAAAGCGTGAGTCACCAAGACTCGGTGTATAAATCTCAAACACACAACGACCCGAGCCCACAAACACATTATGGGCCCCGCCAATACATGAAGGTAACAATCATAATCACGATAAATAATGAATAACCCAACCCATCCTAGGTTTCCATCCTCTACACACCAACCCGTACCAACCATCACACTTTGGGGATTTCTACAATCAACCCTCTATCCGCTACACACCAAAACGACACACCAGACCGCCTATTCCTATTAATTAGAATCATTGAATGTGGCATAGCCACCGATCACTATGTGACTTAACATTTGTATATGTGGGATTTCCACCACCGATCACCAAGTGACTTATCATGCACTTCCCCTTCAATATCATATTCCCACCCCATGCATACACATAAAGAAAACACCATGCAGTTATATATATTTTCCGATACACATAGGGAGTTCTATGTTTACGTACCTGGCATCCTTGCCTAACCCTTTTAGGGTTCCATTAGACTGTCTATACAACCTCATTCCGGCTTTTAAGCGCATAACATATATATAGTCATACATACAGGTTTATTTGTGTGTTAGAGATCTACACACCTGATCACCGATAAGACGATGCTTTCTATGTCGACGCTATCCTTAGTCGACACTACTACTATCCGCCTAAAGTGTTGTTCAAGTCGGTCCACAACCAAGTGGCCAATCTCGAATGGCGAATCGCTCTTTTCTTAAACTTAGGATTTTCTCCTTTGCACGATCCATATTTAATTCCATCACAAGTCCTTATCGAACTACTATCACAATATTTAATCGTTAATTCTCATTATAACCTTAAGATCTTATATATAATGATCAAATCTAATAGAAATCTAGGAAATCTTCTTACCTTAAAAATCCCGAAAGTGGAGACTAGCTATTTTCGCTTTTAGATCTAATCGACCAAGCTTCCTTCAAATCCCAATTGCCGCCCATCATAAAACCATTAAACTATTAGCTTTCGACTTTTGCCTTTCAAAATCGGGAATAGATCATGAGAACTAATAAAAATCGACACTTACCTTAGCATAGGAGATTCGCTAGCACTAAAAGAGGATTCGGCAATGCCAATGGAAGATTTAAATGTTGGAAGTATAGAACTAATTCTCAAATAAGATGAATAAAATAGAAGACTATGGATGCTTCGGCTTTTTAGAGAAATCGGCACAAGGAGGAAAAAGTGGAGAAGAGTTTTGGCTTTTAAAGAAATTCGAGAAAAGAAATTGGAGAGGGAGAAGCTAGGGAAATTTGGCATAATGGGAGAGGAATTTAGGGTTTCTAGTGTCAGAAACAAGGAGCTAGCGCCTCCTATTTATAGATATTTCGGCACCTACTGCTAAAAATCGAAAACGCCCTTAAATTCAAGCTAAAAGAGAGGGAAAATTTGGCACCCTCTTTGCCATGCAGTAGCCAAATTTTACACTCCTCTAGGTAGTGGATTTTTGGCCAACACTTCCCTTGAAGATAAGCTCCTAACTTTTCTCCTTTTTATCTATGATATTATCACTTATAAAATCCACATAATTTCTCCTATTTTTGAGCCTTGTAGCCATCCACCTCTACTAACCCTAATGCCGAAATTTAACTTACTTAAATTAAAAGATTTGATCCTCATTAAACTTAATATTTGGGCCCCTAATTCCTTGTATGTGGCGTCACTCCTTGCTATGGGCTCCTTATGGCCAAAACTTAGGCCTCTTTTATTGTTAATGACGCCACCTTAAAATAATTCAATCAAGGCCTTTGCCTAATCCTAAGCCTAATTTTGAACCCTTATCACTTAAATTAACAAATTAAACATATCCCCACACTAAATGCATAGACCCATAAATTTAAGATGTTACACTCGTAAAAGGCATGTTCTGGAGTAGAACCCAATTCTTATTTCAATTCCAAGATAACATATAAATGGAAAAAACCAATAGAAACTAGCTTTCTATGCAGAAAATTTTTCCCGACTCATATGAACTTTGGAATTAGTTAAGATTTCAATAGTTACCCAATAGCAGTAGCAAAGAACAGAAGATTTTTCGAGAGTTGAAGGTTGAAGAACAGAGATAGAATAGTTTAAAAAAATGGTAAAAAAGGAAGGTATATATTGCAAAGATGGGATAACGATGAGGGCATAATCATTGAAGCTCTCATCCGCGGTGGGGGCAATAGAAATAGATGATATAAAAGAGAGCTTTGAGGTATGATAAGGAAGGAAGAGAGGAGATTTAGACCAAGGTTAGAACCCTTTTTGTTTAATTCTTTGTTCTTTTTTGTGAATTGTTTAGAGATTGATAAGATGAAGGAGAGATTTGCAAAATTGTTTCTTGGTGAAGATATGTTAGGTTCTAGAAAAGGGATTTACACAGCTTTGGCTATTTCAAATGCCATACCAATCTCCGTGGTATATCTTTTCTCCTTCATCATATAAGATGTTGAGAACCAAATTGAGATAATTTATAAACGTTGAGGGTTAATTTTTTTATAATCATGACAAAATTGATAAAATGTGTAATTGTTGAGAGCTAAATATATTATTATATCAATTTTAAAAGTTTAACGGCATGGAAAATGACAAAAAAAAAACCCAAAATTAAATAATTTAGATGACCAATTTAAAAATGACAAAAATAAACTTTTAACCATAATTGAGTTTCCATCAATGCAGTTTACCCTTTTATTTTTATATTTTTACTTTCTACATCCAGAATTCTCTCAATTTATGTCCCACCAAAGTGGGTTTAACTGAAAAACTAAAAAAAGAAAAAGGAAAACGAACAAGTGAAATGTCAAATTATGATTTTAGTCCATATCCTATATTCAAATTAAAATCTAATCCTTGTCCTTTAATTTAGTTAAATTTGATTTTCTCTCATTTTATTCCATTAATCAATTCAAATAGTTAACTCTTAAATTATTCTAATTAAAAAAATACCGATAAGTCAATAGAAATAGTTGTTAATCCATATCAACATGATAAGTTACAAGTTATTTTTCTAAATCCATGATAACATTAGAATAGTTATCAATGTGAATTATTTAGATTTATTAATGGCACTTGAAAGTAGAGATGCTAAATCTTGAAAACCATAAACAAAATAGCTTCAAAGATAAGATATTCATAAGTTATGCATGGAATCTACGGTGATCGGCCAGGCATTCAATATGAAACGGGTTTAAAGTTAAATAATTTGCATAAGAGACGGTGCAAATATACATATATTACAAATTACATGAACAATTAGCTACATACATCCTTCCATATACAGCCAAGATAACAGAAAATTCGTTTGTCGCCTCAATTTCAGACCTAGCTTTACACTGCTAATCTAAGAAGCCCTGCAAAAATCGAACCTATAAAATCTGCCACTGCATATATAGATCGCCTAAGTTGAACAACATTACGTCTAGCTATTATGGTTCGTCATCATCTGATAAACAAACAATGTCGCTTGCTCCGCTTTGTTGTGCTTGGTTAGCCCGAACACTTGGTATTATTGCTGTCAAGCTTAAACTAATATCTGGCTGCAAGATGCTTGGGGATTTGCACTGGTGATAGATAGCTTGTTCATACCCATTAGGACGTCCAATGATGATAAAGAGTTAGGTAGAGCTGCCTGTCATCTATTATTATGTCCGACCTGCTAGATTGGGTTGTAGTTGATCCCTGCCTATGAGCAGGGTGGCTATTATGTGCCTGATGGTTTGACATTCCACTAGACTGCCACGGGAGACGGGAGACCGCCACTACACCAAAATAGACTTTTAGCGGCATTTTTAGTGGCATTTTAACTAAAAACGCCACAAAAATTACACAATAGCAGCGTTTTAAGGAAAATGCCGCAAAAAAATGAGCAATAGTGGCGTTTATTTGCAAAACGCCGCTAAAAATAATAAATTGCTGCATTTTTTATTAAAACGCCGCTAAAGGTAAGAACATTAGCGGCGCTTTTGTAAAAACGACGCTAAAGGTTTGAGCATTAGCGGCGCTTTTGTATAAACGCCGCTAACGATCGAGCTTTTGTATAATTGCCGCTAAAGGCACTTTTGTATAAACGCGCTAAAGCTCGAGCATTAGCGCTTTTGTATAAACGCCGTTAAAGATCTCGAGCATTAGCGGCTTTTGTATACACGCCGCTAAAGGTCTTAGCATTAGCGGCGCTTTTAAAAAAGCGCCGCTAAGAAATTTTCATATTTTTTCCTTATTCTTGCTTTAAATTAAATTTTATTTTGATAAATTCACTTATAAGCAATGAGAAAGTTTCATTTTAGTTACTTAATTATGAAAAGTTACAAATTGCTAACTAAACAATTTAGATATTTTCATTTAAGTTACAAATTAAGCTATTAAAATTGATTTAGGGTTTATTATTTAGTATGTTAATTTCATGGTTTAAGGTTTGTTATTTTGGTGTATGGGTTTAGTGTTTTAAATTTATTATTTGGGTTTGTTGTATAGTGTTTAATATCTTAGTGTTTATCGGTATTAAGGTGTAAGTGTTAGTGGTCAGGGGTTAATGTTTAGGGTTAGGGGTTTAAGGGGAAATGGTTAATGGGTTAGGGTTTTAAGTTTAGGGTTTATAGTTTATAGTTTTAGGATTAATTTATTTTAGGGCTCTAGGGGTTTAATTATTAGGATGTTAATTTTATGGTTTAAAGTTTATTTTTTGGGTTTTTATGGTTTAAAGTTTATTTTTTGGGTTTTATTGTTTAGGGTTTAAGATCTTGGTGTTTAACGATATTGAGGGTAATTTAAGTGGTAGTGGTTAGGGGTTAATTAAGGTTTAGGTTAAGGGTTCATTGGTTTAAGGGTTAAGGGTTCAATGCTTGTGGGTTAGGGTTAGGGGTTAAGGTTGAGGGTTCAATGCTTATGGTTTTATTCTTGCTTTCAATTATATATTTTATTTTGATACATTCACTTATAAGCAATGGAAAAGTTTTATTTTAGTTACTTAATTATGAAAAGTTACAAATTGCTAACTAAACAATTTAGAAGTTTTCATTTAAGTTACAAATTAAGCTATTAAAATTGATTTAGGGTTTAATGTTTAGTATGTTAATTTCATGGTTTAGGATTAATTTGTTATTTTGGTGTATGGGTTTAGTGTTTTAAAGTTTGTTGTTTGGGTTTATTGTATAGTGTCTAATATCTTAGTGTTTACTGGCCGTATTAAGGTTTAAGTGTTAATTAGTGGTTAGGGGTTTAGGGAGAAATGGTTAATTGGTTAGGATTTTGGGTTTAAGGTTTTATAGCTTATGGTTAATGGATTTAAGGTTAAGGGTTTGGGGGTAAATGGTTAATGTGTTAGGTTTTTGAGTTTAGTGTCTTATGGTTTAAGTTTAAGATTTTAGGGTTTAGGGCTTAAGGTTTAGAGATTTAGGATTTAAGGTTTATGGTTTAGTGTTTAAGATTTTAGGGTTATAGGATTTTAAGGTTTGGGTTAAATCTAAATAAGATAAATATATATAAATTATTAGTTTTGAAAATATTTATATATATCAAAATTAATGGGTTAAATCCCAAAGGCATACATGAACATTAGTTTAGTGTGCAATTGTATATACTTTAATTTAATTTGATCCAGATATTGTAAAATATTAACACATGCAATTATTATATTGATATAAGTAATTAACACCATTTTATTATATTTAGATATGCATGCATAAATATTTATATTAATTCAATATAAAAATATATCGATGTGTTCATTTTTTAAAATGTATCTAATAAAATTAAAATTAAAGTTTCAACTGTAGTTAGGGTTGAGAGTGTAATTTTAAGTGTAATTATAGTGGCTTTTTAGCTTATAAACGTCGCAAATAAGCTTCGGATGTAAAAACGATGTCGTTTTCATCCTGTCTTTAGTGGCGCTTTAGAAAAAACGCCGCAAAATATGTTTTTAGTGGCGTTTTAGAAAAAAACGCCGCAAATTTGCAAACTAACAAAATTTAAAAACCTAAAAAACTTTGAAAAATTTATATATATTTGAATGTTTAATTTCTATAAAATTATATACAAAACTAAAAAAATATTTATAAGTAAATTAATATCTATTTTTCAATTTTTCTAACATGAAATTTATTTTTTAAAGAATAAATCTAATAAATAAAAATAATATTAATAAGTTAGCATTAGTGGCATTTTTCATTAAAACGCCGGTAATATCTGAACGACGTCATTTTCTGCTGAATGTTTAGTGGCGTTTTTTGCAAAACGCTGCAGAAGATTGTGTTTCGCCGGCGTTTTAGCCTGAAAACGCCGCTAATATATATCAAGTGTTTACAAAACGGTGCCGATTTGGTGATTTGTTATTAGTGGCGTTTTAGTAAAAACGCCGCAAATATGTATTATGTTAATGAAACGGCACCGTTTTCCGTTCTTATTAGTGGTGCCTTTAATAAAATGCCAGAAATATGTTCGTTTTACTGATGTTATTAGTGGCATTTTTGCCCAAAACGCCACAACATTGAGAAAAAAACGGCGCTTTTTCGATAATGTATTTTGTATGCGTTTATTTAAAAGCACCATAATAGGGATAAATTTTACGAAATGGCATCGTTCTTTTTACAGCCATTTTAATTAGTCAGATACCCTAAGTCATTTCTGCTGTTACCCAAATTTTCTAACTCCCGAAATCCCTAATTTTTTCTTCCCTTTACAATTCCCATTCAAATCCCTAATTTCTTATTCGATTACGTACAAATTTCTTCCCCAAATTGATTATCGCCCGTCGGTATTTACTTCCGCCGTTTGGTGTTTAATTCAATGGTTATTGTTTTTTCAAGTGTTTTTGGATTCGGTTTTTACATCAAATGCCTTCTTTCTTGATGAGAGATGCTTCTTTCTCCCGTAATTTGTGTCTATTGTTTCCTTTTTATTCGATTTTTACCTTTTATTATTATTATTTTCTATTTTCTCGTCCTCCCTTTCACTCGTGTTCGTTTCCATTTTTTTCCGACTATTCTTTTTAACTTTCTTTGTAGCGCATGCCAAAATAACATACCATTCAGCAGATTGTTGAAATCCCATTCTTCGTCGGATTGTGATTTCGGTATGAGTTTCACCTCTTATTTTTGGTTTGGTTTCGAGTTTTAATTTTCCTTGTTTTAATTTTGGACCGATATTGGGTCTATTGGCTAAACGGCCTAATCCGATGAACACAAATAAATCCTGTTATAATGAGTAATGAGCAAATATAATGTGCCTTTACAAAATATTAGGTTAAAATTTTAATTAGAATAATCTCAATTTCGCTTGAGAAAAGAAATACTATTCTTAATATTTTCAAAAGAATGTTGACTCGTAACTTTTTGTAATGGATAGAAAGCAATCTATCTACTAAGATTACCCAATTGGGCAGCATCAGGAGAGCGTAGAACATGAAGACCCAGATTTGTTTGTTTTGCAAATGGAAGCCATTATATCTTCTTTGCTCTTTTTTTGTTTTTTGTATATGTGTCTTTGAATGAGCACCTCCCAATCCCAACCACCTATTTCCTCTGTTTATTTACTAATCATATTCACGACTTCTAAGTTCTCTATCTCATCAACTTCTTATAATTTATGTTTGTGTACATTGCAATATGTTGAACGATTAAATTTTATATTTTTATTTTAATATATGATAGTAATTACTTTTTCAAAAGTTAATAGTTAATTTGTTTACCATACATTTTTAAATATTTTATTAGTAATTACTTTTGTTGAAGAATGGAAATTTGTTTTGTTTTTACTATATTTATGATATAAATTCGAGCTTTGCATTCAACTTTTGATATGGATGATATTAGTGATCTTGTAGTGCAAAAGTAGGATGAAAGTTACTAGTGTAGTATTACTAATAGTAGCAGCAGTAGGAATTATTTTCTTAGTTGCTTAGTTGTATTTGTGGTTTATGCTTTCTTGTTTCTCTTAACTATGTTAACTTGCAGACAGTGGATCAATTCATTTTGGTGCTGTTACTTCTTCCTTTTGTAAACTGTTGAAGCCCTATTCAGGTACTGTAACTTGAATTGTTTATTTGCGAGAAATTTAGATGTTTTATTGCCGTAACTGAGGTCTAAATATGTTGCTAATTTTTGATTGCAGCCTCTGTTTCTTGGTGTGAGTGGAGTAGACCAGCTTATTGAAATTATTAAGGTACGTTTTACTTCAAAATTCTGATCAGTAAGAGTTATATCATGATGAATTTGTCTAAATTATGTTGGATGGGCATGTGATGTGCTAGCAATGGGTGACTAGGTTGCATGTTTATCACATTTACATCGGTTTTCAGGGCATGATCATCTATAGCCTGCAGATTTCTTTGCTCATCTCTAGATTTTATCCTTCAAACATAAACCAACACCATGAATGAGTTATAATTTCTAATGTTGTTTACCATAAAACAACAGTTTTAAGATACAATTATTATGTTTGAAGTTTAACCTATTTTCAAAAGATCATAATTAATTTTAAACATGTTATATAATTCTTAAATTTTGAAACATTATAATAGTTTTAATAAACTTTAAAATAATTATAAAGTTCTAATTTTTAAACATTTTTTGAAAATAAGTATGTACTAAATAAATACATATATATTTATAAAAGTATTATCAAATTTGAAATGTAATTTTTTATTTTTATTCTTTAGCCACATTTTGAAGAGTATATGCGAAACAATGAATTGTCTAATTAGATATGAAACCGAGTTAAAACATCTATTATTTAACTTTGCATTGCTTTTGAATGTGGTGCTTGATTACATGTAAAGCTAAGTTGTATTTGTGGTTTATGCTAAACCCTAAACCATAAACCCTAAAACTCTAAAACCCTAAACCCTAAACACTAAACCCTTAAACCTTAAACCCTAAATCCTAAACCTTAAACCCTTAAACCCTAAACCCTAAACCCTAAAAGAATACAAAACTTACCTAATTTTAAGATCAAATTTCATAACTTACATAAGTTTACGATACATAATTTTAAGTTAAGATCAAACTTCATAACTTACATAATACTTGTATAGAAAAAAAATGATTCAAAGTATATATTTGGACACTGACGGTTGCCTTATATCTCACAAGTGAGATATAATGGATCCTCCCGGTGTAACAATGCCACGTATGATGAATCTAAAAGAATACAAAACTTACCTAGTTTTAAGATCAAATTTTATAACTTACATAAGTTTACGATCAAATTTCATAACTTACATAATTTTAAGTTAAGATCAAACTTCATAACTTACATAATACTTATATAGAAAAAAAATGATTCAAAGTATATAGACTGGAAACTGACGGGTTGCCTTATATCTCACAGTGAGATATAATGGATCCTTCCTAGGTGTAACAATGCCACGTATGATGAATCTAAAAGAATACAAAACTTACCTAATTTTAAGATCAAATTTCATAACTTACATAAGTTTACGATCAAATTTCATAACTTACATAATTTTAAGTTAAGATCAAACTTCATAACTTACATAATACTTGTATAGAAAAAAAATGATTCAAAGTATATAGGCTGGAAACCTGACGGGTTGCCTTATATCTCATAGTGAGATATAATGGATCCTCCCTAGGTGTAACAATGCCACGTATGATGAATCTAAAAGAATACAAAACTTACCTAATTTTAAGATCAAATTTCATAACTTACATAAGTTTACGATCAAATTTCATAACTTACATAATTTTAAGTTAAGATCAAACTTCATAACTTACATAATACTTGTATAGAAAAAAATGATTCAAAGTATATAGGTTGAAACTCGACGGGTTGCCTTATATCTCATGATGAGATATAATGGATCCTCCTAGGTGTAACAATGCCACGTATGATGAATCTAAAAGAATACAAAATTTACCTAATTTTAAGATCAAATTTCATAACTTACATTATTTACATAACTTACATAGTACTCAGTTATATATATGATCATATCATTACTTACATAAATTATTAATTAACAATTTAGCCGTGTAATTTATTGTCAACTTTAGACTTCAACAACTACGATATGGATAGGAGTTGGATGAAATTGTCAAGGGTAAGCAACGACTATCGAAATGGAGTAGAAACTTTTCTGAATTTCGCATTTCAAAATGCAAGCCAAGAGAATATGATTCTTTGCCCGTGTAAGACGTGTTGCAATATTAACTGGCATTATCGTGAAGTGGTCTACGAATATCTAGTTGTTAATAGCTTTGTCCGGGGGTACAAAAAATGGTTTTTTCATGGAGAGTGTACATCTAGTGGAGCATCTTCATTGATGAATCAGGGGTATCCTAATAGTGCTTTCAATCAGAATGTTAGAGACGAAAACATGGAAGGCATGTTGCGGGATGCTTTTAATATACGCAGTGATGGTTTCGGGACATTTCCACCTCACTTGGGTGCAATCGATGATTATAATTTTGGTGGAAATACTTTCACCGAAACAAGAAGAAGTGTACCGGATGAACAGCCAAATGAAGAAGCGGCGAGGTTCTACACGTTACTTGATGAAATGAATGAAGAACTGTATGAGGGATCAAAATTTTCCAAACTTTCATTTTGTTTTCGTCTTTTTCACTTAAAATGTTTGGGGGGTGGACCGGAAAATCGTTGACAATGCTGTTAGAGTTTCTGCAAGAAATGTTCCCGTTTGCAAAAATCCCTCAATCTTCCAAAGACATGAAGAAATTGATAAAGGATTTGGGCCTTGGCTACAACAAAATTCATAGTTGCCCAAATGACTGCATGTTGTATTGGGGCGACCGAACAAATCAACAGTGTTGTCATGTATGGGGCCAATCCCGTTGGATTAATAAAAATACAGAGGACGGTTACGAGGATGAACACGATACACAGTTAAGGAAACAGCCAGTTAAGGTTTTACGGTATTTTTCGCTAATACCAAGGCTTCAACGGCTTTTCATGTCGTCAAAGACAGCCGAATCAATGACGTGGCACCGTGATGGACGAACAGATGATGGGTTGCTAAGGCATCCTGCAAATTCTTTAGCTTGAAAATCGTTTGACTCTAAATTTCCAAGCTTTACAAGCGATCCTCGAGTGTGAGGCTTAGGCTAGCATCCGATAGATTTAACCTTACAAACTCATGAGCACAACGTCTGAAGATTTGGGCTTGTGGTGCTTGTTCCCTACAATTTGCCTCCATGGGTTTGCATGAAACAATCTTCTTTTATCTTGTCTATGATTATACCTAGAGAGAAAGGGCCGGAGAATTATATTGACGTATATTTGCAGCCACTTGTTGACGAGTTAAAACAACTATGGGCTGGTGTTCAGACATACGATGCAATGAGAAAAGAGAACTTTAATTTACGTGCGACTTTAATGTGGACTATGAACGACTTCTCGGCTTATGCTAATTTATCTGGTTAGAGAACCAGTGGACGTTATGCTTGTCCGTGTTGTCTTTGTGTGAACATGTTCGCAATGGTTATATAATGGGAAGAAGTTCTCTTACATGGGGTATCGTCGGTGGTTACCAAAAATCATACATTTAGATTTTGAGTGCTCGGTTTGATGGTATTGAAGAGTTTAGACCACTCCTTCGCAGATGATGGATCCGAAATATTCTTAATGTTGAAAGATATGAATTTCATTTATGGGAAGATGAATCAACCGGCCAACCCGCAAAGAAATAGAAGATCTAGGGATGAATGTGATGATGAATCTGATGAAGAGGATGATCCTAATGAGGCAGACTTGTGGAAAAAAAGAAGTATTTTTTTCAAGTTGCCTTATTGGGAGCATCAGATTTTATGTCATAATCTTGATGTCATGCACATAGAGAAAAATGTCTGTGAGAACATCATTGGAACTATTTTGAATGTCAATGGAAAATCGAAAGATAATCTTCAGAGTCGACTTGATTTAGTCCACATGGGAATTCGACGTGAGCTTCATCCCTGAACACTTCTGAATATGAAATACCAGTTGTCGCCTGCTATTTTTTCAATGTCGAAGATCGAGAAAGAATTGTTCTGTACGGTGTTGAAGGATATAAAGGTCCCGGATGCGTATGCATCAAATATATCGCGATGTGTGAGTCTTAAGGATCAAGACTATATGGCTTAAAATCGCATGACTATCACATCTTGATGCAAGACTTCTCGCCAGTTGCTATGCGGTCTTTGTATGTCGAAAAAGGTGACGGCCTCTGTAATTAAACCGTCGAATATTATGAAAGGCATTTGTGGTAAAGTTTTGAATGTTCAAGAATTAGATAGACTACAAGACCGAGCCACATTGACTTTATGCAATCTAGAGAAGATATTCCGCCTTCCTTCTTCACTATTATGGTGCACTTATTAATTCATCTCCGTGTGAAGCACTTCTTGGTGGACCCATTTTCTATCGATGGATGTATCCCATTGAAAGGTCTTAATTTATTTACAAAATATTCCTTCATTCAGCTCAATGCCCATAATAGTTGCAACTTTTGATAATGTTGTATACCGTGTTTAGGTTCCTTTCCAAATTGAAGTCATACTACCGCAATAAGCTTTATCCGGAAGGATTAATTGTCGAGGGCTACTTGGCAGAGGGATGTATAACTTTCTGTTCGAGGTATTTGGAAGATGTTGAAACAAGAATGAAAAGACCAAGTAGAAATGCTGGGCTCACAGATCATAATTTGGCCGGAACCTATTTATTTCAAAGTTTCGGAGAACCGATCGGCAAAGTCAAAATTGCAAAATTAGACGATAGATCGTGGGTCCAAGCACATCGATACGTTCTTTTTCATCATGATTCAATGGAACCATTTCGGAAGTAAGTTTTAGAATTTGATAAATACTTATCAATTATAATTTATTTGTCTTCTAACAAAGTAAAATCTTTTTTTACCGTAGTGAGTACAAACATATATTGAGAGCTCGTTCACGATCCAGAAGATTAAATCGACGAGAAATTAATAAGTTGTTCGCAGAATCATTCTATGAATGGTTAAGCCAAATGGTATGCAATTTAAAGTTTCATTGACAAGTAATAATGTTTTCTCATAACATTCATAATTACTCGATTTACTTTTGACTCAATAGATTTGGAGTTGGAATGAAGTAAATGACGACGTTAAATGGCTTTCACAAGGTCTAAATAGAATAGTTAAAAGATATAGTGGCTTCCTCATCAACGGATACAGATTTCATACAAGGTATCGCGAGAGATTGAGTAGAACCCAAAATTGCGAAATTGTTGTTAATTCTTCGATTACAAGTTATGCTAGTGCTAGGACGAAGAATCCGGTCGAGGGAATTTGGAATATTACGGACTTATTATTGACATCATTGAGTTGGATTATTACGGCAATTGCAAAGTTGTCTTATTTCGAGGTGATTGGGTGATGTGAATACGGCTCATGAATTAAAAATGATCAATATGGCTTTACAATGGTGAATTTCTCTCGATTGATTCACACCGAGAACAAGCGATGGACGAGCCGTATGTGTTTTCTTCTCAAGTTAAACAAGTTTTTTACTCAAGATCCAAGCGATGAGGGTTGGTACATTGTTCTTCAAAATACCCTAGAGACTTGTTCGACATTGGCGGTGGAAGTAGAGATGACATAGTCGAAAGATCGAAACTTTGCCTTTTCCGAACAAGACTTAAGCGAAAATATCCCTAGTACTAGTCAACAATTTCAATGGGTTCGTTAGGATGTGGATGAAGATATTTCTGAAATATGATGTAGTAAGATTTAACGATTTATTATTTATATGTTATATTATAATTTTCATGTTGGTCATGTTGCATAATTTAACTGTTTTAAATGTCCTATTATTGTTGTTATTTGTTACTAAAATTTTGAACTATTTTATGTGTATTGTAGGAAAATGCCTAAAAGACGATTACGAGGTTTAAATATTGTTTGAGTACTCCAAATCCGGAAGAAGTAAATAGTGGGATGGATACGCTTGTTGGATCTTCTACTCACGGACATAGATGACGAGCATGGACAATTCCAAAGTAATGTTAAGTTTATTTTACATGCATGTTGAATTTTATTATTGATTCATTTTTCAATTTTAATATAATAATATATCATTTTTCAATTTGAGGTGGTGGGATGAGCAGAGCTCGGGACGTACATTACTTACTGATTTATACGACTTAGAGCCCACCGACCGTGTTCAAGTAAGGAGAAACAATCATGGCCAACCTATCGGGTCCGAAGCTCATTGTTGGCGTGCTATTTGGGCATTGTAGCACGAAATGCGAATATGTTGCCCATTCCATTAACTACAATTATGGCATCACGTGCCTAATGCCAACAAAAATCAGGCTCTCGATAATATTAAGGTAATAAAAGGTGAATGTAATTTATAATACTTTAATTTAACCTTCATTTATATTAACTTTTTAAAAAAATTTCTAGGGTAAATTTGCTTTAGAGGTCTCCGATGACTATGTTAAGAAGGCGTTGGGTAAAAAATGGAGAGACAATAAAAGCACCCTAAAAAATAATATTTTAAGAAAGACATAAGCCTCGACGAAAAATTGCGAAATGTCCCGCCAGGAATGTTGAGGTACCAATGGGAAGATCAAGTTAGATTCGAATTCAAAGAAATGAAAGGTATTACGACTTTCAAAGTCTTATAAATTTTTGGTTTATCGATTTACTATATACATAATTCAAATTCCATTATGTAGGACCGTGAGCGAGTTGGAACAAACAAGAGAGAAACAACAATTCACGCATTACCGAAAGGTTCCGAAGTTTTGCTCGTGTAATGAGGCCGAGGTATTATAATTTATTACTTCTTTCAAATATTAATTGCTTTATACTATTAAATTATATTTTTTCGTTATAATGTAGGAAATTTCGTTAGGTCAAAAGTTGGACGCCTTGACTTTTTGACATTACATATAAGAAGAAGGATGGATCTCCGATGACATCTGAGGCTGCAGAAATTTTGGTATATTTACTTAATAAAATTTGATTTATTATAAATATTTATAATGTTTAATTACAATAGTTTAATTCATCGTTTGTAGTTGTAAATTTATAATTTTAAGTTATGTTCCATTCCTTTTATTATATATTTCATTTCTAACTTTTTATTGATTTATTAGGATAAACTAAAGGAGAAGAAGGCGGAGTATGAAGCGGTTGCTTCATTCGCGATTCTGTTAATCTTGAGGAGATCGATAACAAAATTGTTGCTGATGTTTTGGGTCCTGAAAGGTACGACTGCTTCGATTGATAGTTTTGTTAATCTTGAGTATATTTATAACAAAATTATCACTAATGTTTTGGGTCTTACAAGGTATGGTCGGGTTTGATGTCAAGGATCAGGTGTTACCCCGACTCAATATTTTGGATTCGGCTCCCGGCAATACATGCCTTCCGAGAGTCAATCTCGTCAAGTTCGAAAGACCGAGATATCTCCGATATTTCTCGATGGAAGCGAGCATGAGGAGGCGAGCAAATTTCTCACTTAGAGCGGAGGCGGCGGCGTGGGAGGCGAGCGAGAACAAAAAGTATGAAGAACTCCAGCTACAGCTGCAGACTATGATGTAGTTGTTCCAGCAGCAGTCGCAGAGGCCGCCCTCTTAGACATTTGTTTTATTGTTGTAAGATTTTTTTTTACATTGTTACAGTTAACATTATTGTAAAATTGTTTGAATTATTATTCATTTATTAATAAATATCATAAATCTTTTATTAAATTTAAAGTATCATTTAGATTTAATGCTTTTATTTGCTGCCTTGGGTTGGAATTATTTGCAATTGCTGCTGTTTTTGGTTGGTTTTTAATGCAGTGAGGGTAGGATATTACAGAAAAATAGCACAGTAAATTTGTGCAAATTAGCGGCATTTATTGCGAAAAAACGCCGTTAAAAGACCGGACCTTTAACGGCGCTTTTATTAGAACGCTAAAAGACCAGACCTTTAGCGGTGCTTTTATAAAAAACGCTAAAGACAACACTTTAGCGGCGTTTCTTAGAAAAGGGCCGCTAAAGGTTCTGGTCTTTAGCGGCGTTCTTATAAAAGCGCATTAAAGGCTCGGTCTTTTAGCGGTGTTTCTTTGAAAAGCTCCGCTAAAGGTCTAGTCTTTTAGCGGCGTTTCTTAGAAAAGCACCGCTAAAGGTCTGGTCTTTTAGTGGCGTTTCTTATAAAAGCGCCGCTAAAGGCCTGGTCTTTACCGGCGTTTCTTAGAAAAACGTCGCTAAAGGCGGCTTTTTCAAAAAATGCCGTTTTTTTGGCGGCGTGTTTTAGAGCTTTTTCGGAACGTGTTTTAGCGAAATTATTTAGTGGAGCTTAAAACCCCGCTAAAAGCCATAAAAAATACCGCTAAAAGTCTATTTTGGTGTAGTGCGCCTGGGGAATTGGATGTTGAAGGTCTAAATGGTTATAGATGCAAGGCAGGAGCTCAAATTTCACTGCCCATTTGGAAGTTTATTGGGGAAGGGGAGATGAAATTGATATGGGGAGGTCTAGTTGGAGCACCTGATGAAAATATCGAGGGGTTAAAACCTACAAATGCGAAAACTACAAATGCGAGCCCATGGTTTGTAAATTGACTACAGTAGGTGGCACAGTTTGCATGCTAGTAGCTAAGCCAGTTGAAGGGAGACCAAAAGCAACGGAAGGTTGAAGAGGTGGAGTCACGGTTTGTATATTAACTACATCTAGTGAAAAAGTTTGCATTTAACAGTTGGGCGAATTAAGAGGAGAGCAGAAGTAGTAGAAGGCGGCACGGTTTGCATGAGTGGTTGGGCTAGTTGAAGGGAAACAAGAAACAATGAAAGGCTGTAGGGGTGGAGTCACAGTTTGTGTATTAACTACAGCCAGTGAAAAAGTTTGCATTCTAACAACTGGGCCAGTTGAGAGGGGAGCAGAAGCAGTAGAAGGTGGCTATACCATCTGTTGTGATGAAAGTTGAACCAATTGCTACATGAAAATAGAGCTTGCCTCTACCAAAATAACAATTAAGCTATGTGCATGTACCACAGGGCCAAGTTTCGGTTGACTTGGTTGAACTTGGAAGCAAATCCTCGTCGAAGGTTGCATATTTTGTTAACATTTTTTTAGCAATCATCATGTTTTCTTAAACAAGAATATTGGTTTATGTGATTGCAATGTAAGTACCGGTAAACTAAGCATAGTATATCCCAAATATGATCATTCAACAAATCTAGGATTGAGTGGCTACCCTAAACCCACTAGGCACTTGTGCTGGAATTTTCGTCGAGTAGATTATTATAAGCATCCATTTGATTCTCTATTCTTCCATTTACTACAGTGGCATTAGTAAGGCCTCTTTTGGTTGAACTTTTAATGCCAGTGAGGTGCAGTTGGGGGAGATAACTGCTACTAACCTCATTGCTATGCTGTTTGGATCAGCATCACAGTTCAGTGAAAACACATATTCACCACTAATCGATATGTGAAAATCCACTAGTTGCTTTCAAAGAACAATTAAAAATCGTTAGGCGATTGATATTTTTAATATCAAAAATACCCATACTTTTATTCATCTATAAACCTTTCCCTAACATATTCATAACAATCAAGAATTCATCACAACAAATGAAACAAATTCAAGTCGAGAAACCAAAATGCTTACCGGCTTGAAAAATACAGAGCGCCTAAAATGCATTTAGGTTGTTTTAAACAAAGGAAAATTGAGGTAAACACTACTGTAATAGGTGGGAAAAAAAAAGAGAAAATAGCAGCCCATAAATGGTACACTAAGGGACAACACACCACCACAAGTGGCGACAAGAATGTGGCTGATTTGGGGTGGCACAAAAATAGGTTTTGGCAGCAAAGAGGATGAATTTTAGAGGTTGAAATCAGTAATAAAATGGTTGTAAAAACAATAGAAAATTTTGACAAGCAAAAGAAAAAGAATCGAGAAGGAAAAGGAAACAAATCGGTACACCACGAGTGGAGAAGAAGGGGTGGCAATGGTGGTTTTAATGGCAGCAAGGAGAGGTTGATTTAGGCGGATCAGAGGAGGTTTTTAAGACAACAAATGGGCTGATTTGGTGATTAAAAATACCAGCAATAAGGCTGGCAGAATGATAACAAAATAATAGAGCAAGGAGGCGGCGCAACAATGGTGAAAATCACTAAGCTAGGGACCGACACAAGAAAAAAAGAAATGAGAAAATTTGAGAGAAAATGAGAGAGGGAGAGGAGAGAAACAGTCAAGGTAGAGGAAGAAGTGAGATAATCTAAAATAAAATAAAATAAATAACTTATATACTTAAGGGTGAGTAAAAATAGTGAATTTATTTATTCGTGAAGAGATTCAAACTCAATTCTCAAAGTCAATCATTGAGAATCTAAAAAAAAGAAATCTTTAATTATGCCCATTGTTGTTACGCTCGTGATTGAACGAACATTTGGAGTGTGGAAAAAAATTGGCCAATATTAAGAGATATTCAAAGCTATCAATTCGACAAGCAAGTTTTAATACTTATTACAATAATAGTTTTGCATAATTAAATTCAAGACATGCTTGGTCAAATGATAAAGATTTTCGACAATTTGAGAATATACCCGACATGCCAATCTCATCAGGCCATTTTGATAGAGGTGAATCGAGTTCTTCTAACAGTGAAAGTGACCATGAAATTGCAATGTTAAGGGAAACCATTGTAAATAGTTTAATGAATCAATATTTATAAAAACAATTTTGTATCATAACCTAATTTCTAATAATAATGAAACTTGTTATGTCTTATGTTATTATATTTTTTATTAAAAATCATTCTTTTGATCCTTCAAAATTTGATCTAAATATAATGTTACTATTTGCAAAAATAATATTTATTATTGTTATAAAAGAAATCTAATATAAAATTAAAAATAATTAATATTTTATTATAAATATTTTAATGAATTATATAATCAATTTAAATTATTTATTAGATAAAATAAAAATTATTTTAATTTTTATAGTTAAATATTTTTTATAACAATGATAAATATTATTTTCGCAAATAGTAACATTATACTTGGATCAAATTTTAGTATCTAACGAATGATTTTAATAAAAAATATAGTAACATAAGACATAACAAGTTTTTATTACTAGAAATTAAGTTATGATACAAAATTGTTTTTACAAATGTTGATTCATTAAACTATTTGCAATGGTTTCTTAACATTGTAATTTCAAGGTCACTTTCATTGTTAGAAGAACTTGATTCACCTCTATCAAAATGGCACGAAGAGAAGTATATTCTCAAATTGTCGAAAATCCTCATCATTTGACCAAGCATGTCTTGAATGTAATTATGCAAAACCATTGTTGCAATAACTATTAAAATCGAATGAATAGCTTGGAATATCTCTTAATATTGGCCATTTTTTTTTCCACACTCCAAATGTTCGTTCAATCACAGAGCGTAACTCAAACTTATTTATCAAGTATTGACTTCATTCACGCAAAGTTCACAAAATATCAATGTCAGCTCATCATCCCAAATAGCTTTTGTTGCTAAGGTACTTTCTCCTTCCACAAATTTTCGTGTCTTTACCATCTATTATATACAACAATATTGAATAACTCAAACTTAAAAGCTGAAAAGTTTATACTATAAATTACTTAACAATGCAAAAAAATTTATGCACTTTCATATTCTTTCTCAATTGTTCTTACTCCTTGTAACATATTTACTGTTTCTTCGCTTTATTCTCCACGTTTTGCAGCATTTAATCTCCCTTTTTTTTTGTTTCTCCCTCGTTTTCTTCTTTTTCTTTATTGAAGCATTTGACTTTCTTAAATCTCCTTAAAATGAAATCTTATAGTATTACTTATTCGGATAATTACTATGAAAAAATTATAGTATTATTTATACTAATTCAATATTTACATTGCATGTCAACAGAGAAAATTAGATATCATAATTATTTGCATATGCTCCATAATCCATCATTGTGAAGTTTAGAAATTTATGCTTCTATAAGTAGACCATGTGCAGCAAGGTGATTGTTAAGTGTGTCCTCACAAGATATTCGCTTCATTTACTATTGATTTGTTACAATTTAAATGAGCATTCACATATAAATCAATCCGAACACGTATATCGTGTTCATGGTGAATATACATTTCCGACATTCTATGTCTATATCTTTGTCTTGTCAAAGTGGTTATTTCATGCAAATGTTCAATTAGTCAAGTCAATGAATGGTTCATAATCTCAAAAAGGAAAAACTAAAAATCAGAACAATACATGTACAGTTATAGATCAAAACTAGATTGATTTCCATGAAGGATGAGCATTTGGTGTATAAATGCATCAAAAACCAGTCAAACTACTCACTAAAGGCTAAACCAGTCAAACTACTCACTAAAGGCTTTCAAGATTCCAATGAATTCCTACAGCAGGTACGGAATCTAAATCTTACATTCATCTTACATTCCTAATGGAATCTAATTCTTACATTCATCTTACAGTCTATGAATATGTTCCTAATGGAAGTCTTGAAGATCATTTGAACAGCAAGAACAACATGCCCCCACTGTCATGGCAATCTCTGATGCATATAGCTACTCAGCTATGTTCTACACTAATGTTTCTACATTCTGATAAACTAGTGCATGGCAACTTAAAGCCAGGGAATATTCTCCTCGTTTACAACTTTGGTACGCAAACTTAAAAAGTACATCTGATAAACCTCTTGATGCTGTTGTTTTAACTAGAATGATAGAGAATATAGTCATAACAGATAGAAAATTCTATTATCTGTTATGAATTTGTTAGTCTTGCACTTTTATATACAGGCTGTGTATAGAGAAAGGATATTGAGTTTTTCAACAATAGAAAAATAATTCAACACTGGTTTTCTTTTATTCTTTCGTTCATTTAGATTTACCTTTTAGCATAGAATAAAGCAATTCAGGGCCATGAACAAACTCAATAACGTTGCTTTAAAGGCCATTTGCTTTCTGTTACCATTGTGAAATATTAATATTTAAGCTACAAATTTCATGGAATGTGAAAAGAAGATAATATAATGGGGATTAGCAATGAGATTTTCTGGGTTATTGTTAAGCTAATCAGTAAACTGGAATATGCTCAAAATGTCTTTTTTTTTTTTTTGTAATTCACCATCTCAGGATTTGCTTATAGTATTACCATGAATGTGCTATTTCTTGATTAACATGTATTCTACTGAAATTTTACTGACAGACAAGAACCTTTAAAAAATGTAAAAAAACCAAAGGTAGATAAATACTGATTTTATATCTATGAGGGTCAAACAATTTTAAAAGCTATAAAAGCTCTCAAATCATACAACTAAACTAATATTTTATTCTCTGGTGTATACACTTTGAGAATCTACATTCAACAAATTTAAAATCATATACAATTTTTCAGAAATATAAGAAAAAATCAACCAAAACAATTTTTTCCTAAAAAACAAAGTTGGTATACAAAAGGAAATTAGTAAGAATCATACCTATGAACAAGACCCCTCCAAACAGCCACTCTAGCAAAGGATATCCAGTAAACAGCTACAACAAGAACAAAGCAAAAAAAAAAGGGAGAAACTGCTGGTTTTTTCCCAAATCTGAAAACAAATATGGTTGGGCAAGTAATTAATTTAACTTTCAAGGATAAAATGGTAACATAATAAATAAAAGTATGGGTATTTTGTGGATAAAAATACCAATTGCCCCTGAAACCTAATTCTTTGCTCAAAGGTTGGTGATTTTTGCCCCCAGGTCGATGAACTTGAATTTTCACTTGAACTTTGCCCCTAAACCAAGCGGCATAGCAGTGAGGTTCTTGGCGATTATCTGCCTCAAGCGCACCTCACCGACTTCAACCATTCAACCAAAGGAGGCCTAAGCCTAAGGGCTAGTTTGGATGGGCGGTGTGTTTACCTCGGTGAGGTTAAAAACAATGTGGCGGTGAGATTAATTCATGTGCGGTGAGATTGGATATGATAGCGGTGAGATTAAAAATAGCGTGGAGTGTGTGTTTGGATTCAAAGCAGTGTAGCGGTGAGGTGAGAATAGAAAATGACTTTTAAGGACATTAGAGTACAAATTATATATACTAAAAATTTTAAAATTATTTAATAAAATATTATTTTAAAAAATTAAATCATATTTTTGTTAAGGTTAAATATTTATATATCTTTTGAATAATTAAAAATATATTTATCATAATTAAAATTACAAAATTAAACTAAATATTTTAAAAATAAAATTAACGATAGTTATGAAAATAAATAAAAATATATTTAAATTAATAATTCTTTTAATAAGTATTATTCAAATAATTTATTTAAATTATAAAATTAATATCAAGTTTTAAATAATAAATAATAAATGAAATTTTAATTTTAAAATACCATAAAGATAAAATAATAAAATTGAAATTACAAAATTATAAATACAAAGAGGGATAATGGAAGTAGCTCTGTATCTTTATAATATCTCACATTCATAAAAGAGGAAAGAAAATAAAGCTACCTTCCCTGCAAGAGCCTACTTGACTTGCTTGGTTCTCAACCCACCACTTCTTGTTCTTTCTGGATCCAAATTCCCTGCTATCATCCTCCTGCAACCTCTCCCCATCAACCTTTTGTTTGTGTTTAAGAAAAACTAGAAAAGAACAAAGCAAAAAATGAGTAGAGCTTTTTTGTTGGTGGTGTCGGTGTGGTTCCTAGATGATTCCACAAGCTTCAAGCTTGAAGATAGCTAAAATTTGCTCCATTCTTTTACACTGCCAAAAGAAACAACAAAAGAATAGACAGAATCAAAGAAGCAGTTGAAAGAGAATTTGGGATTTCTTTCGTTGTTTTCTTCTTATCAGTAGAGGTAGTTGACACAGCTTGCAGCAAAGGTATTTCTTTCCCTCTTATCAGCAGAATTTGGCTGCCTGATGCACCAGTGAACTCACTGGAGCTTTCAGCTCCAGTTGGCTTTTGAGATATCAGTGCGGTGAAATGCTCAATGCACCTCCTTTGAAATGCTCAACCAAACAGGTTGCCAGTGAGGTTGGTAGCTCAACTGCACCTCACTGGCGTTAAACGGTGTCCCAAAGGAGGCCTAAGTAATATACTAAACTCACCCTGCTGTGTACCCTTTGAACCAGATGGTCCATTATCCATACATTTAGACCTAAAAGCCACGATCAAGACCTTGTTTAAGAGAACTCTGTTGAAATTTATAACAAGTTCTTTTTCTAGCACATAAATTGTCTTTTTCTCCTGGAGTTTAACTTTATACTTCCTATTAATTTGAGCTACAACCTCCTTAATCTCCTTCTCACTCTGATTTCAGCTTCAGCTTCTGTTCAAAGAGAGGAAATTCTTGATTAGAAGTAAACCATATACCACTACTAGTAAATAAGCAAACAAGTAAAAAGGGCACTAATCGTGTCTTTATAAACCTTAATGGTTTGATCTTCTTTAATGATTCTTTCCATTTCGTATTGAAATGGGTCATAATACATAGGAACATGTATCTGATATGATGCAATAGGTGCAGTCTGTATGGGAAGGCCACTAGAAACAGAAGGGACCGAAGCCTGTCTCACAAGCCCACGAATGATATGTGATTGCACAGGGTACAAAAAATCTCAATTGGACAGCTCAATCCGGTATGCCACCGGTTGCCTCGTATCTTGAGAAATCTGGCTAGCAATTTGGTTTGCATTGCTTGGTTGATGTTCAATCGCAGTAACTGAAGGCAGACTAGGAGGAAAGAGATTAGAAGTTGAATCTGTGGATCTCAACTGCTGTGCATCCGAATGGGACACATTGGAATTTACATTAATGGTGCCATTAGATGGTGAAGTATTTCAATAACCTAAGAAGCATTTCACATTTCATTATTTGCAACGTCTCTAAATTGTATTCCAGAAGAAGTACAGGGAAGAGAACCTACATCTGGAGATGCATGCCAAATAAGATATTTGTAACTAATTAGGAGCTAGCCTTATTGGGGTATTCGAATACTGAAACAATCTCCTCACTATGAGGACAAATAAATAAACTCACAGTCAATCCGCTATTACTGTGTAGCAAATAGCAATATATTACCTTCAATAATGTTATTATTTTGCTTTATCTTCCGGTTGTGAAATGGTAAGTCGATAAGCTTCTTTTAATAATAAAAAATTTCCAACAGAATCCCAAATGTCGTAAATCAAGTTACAATTAATATCTAACGTCAATTGACACGTGTTATATTCTAAATACGTTATTATTCACTTAATTTTATAATAACAATTGAGTGAAGTGCATGAAAAGCAATTATTTGAGCACCTTTTAAAAAGTCTTAATCATTTTGAAAGGTTTAAACTTTATGTGAATAACCTTAAAATATTTGGCCTCAATTTCAGCATTTAAACTAAAAAAAATTAATAACCTCGGAGCAAGGTAGACGCAGGCTACACTGAAGAAATATCTGATTTCCTGCAATTCAGATTCCATGTTCATGGTGGATAGTATGCGATCCCACCAGTCAACTTCAATAGCACTCGTTCCATCACTCGGTCTATGAATAGTACCAGTCTCAAGGACTTCACTACTAGCAGCTTCAGGTTTAAAACTAGTTTTATTTTCAATTAAAAGAAAATAATGGATTCAACTAAATGACTTTAAACTTAAATTTCAATTACAAATTTTATTTTCATTCCAGTTAAGATCTCGGATAAAACTAGGTAAATTTTTTTGGTTGCTTTTTGCTGTTTTCTTTAAATTAATAAGGAAAGCAATATGTTGTATCTAATAAGGTGCAATATTGGTGTGAATCAAATCCAACAAAAGTCCTACTACACCATGGATGAAGAAGCTGTATCATTGCAATTGGATGCAATAATTCAGTCCATTACACTTTATAATATGCAAAAAGGATCTTTTAATGCTCTTGAAAGTGATAATTTTTTTTTTATATATTTTATACATTTTAGTTGTTGATGATATAAAGTACTTTCCACTATCTGAATTATGAGAACAGTAAGTCCCGGATGAATCATGGAGGAATGGACATGGTTATGTACTTTTATATATATTGATTTGTGTAGAGGATTTTTTTGGGAAAAGAGAAAGCGTTGCAAATATATGAAACGTAATTTATTGAGAAATAATAGAGAAATATTCGAGTAAATTAAATACTATTAAGTGCAGTGGTTGGTGATGATTAAAGTAGCAGTGCAAGAAGAACCAAGGCTAAAAGAGAAATAAGAAGAAAGATTATAGATAATTTCAAGAGTCTTATGAGAAACTATTTATATAAGTATATAGAAAATACAGATGATATAACATAGTAAATATAAATTACAAGAGAATACTTTTGGTTGTAAAGACACTAATGATTTCTTACAAAGGGTTTAAGTTATTGGTAATAGTGAATAAACATTCACTATGTTTGTGAAACAAAAAGGAGTACTCAATAGTACAACAAAGGGTGAAAGGAAATATCTTAAATATATCAATATAATTTGCTCTTTTGCAATAGCGAAGATAACCCAAAAATTCTACCACATTTTTGAGGTTATTTTTTTCACTTTTTTCTACTTTGACAAAGTAATATTATGTTTCTTATCATTTACGAAACATCTCTTTGAACAAGAGTGATTCCTAAATAAGGGTTGTTTTGATCTATTCTGAACATGAGTTATTTTTTTTTCTCATTAAACGAAAATTTATTGATAAAAAGAAGGATTACAGAACAACACTACAACAACAGCAACATGTTGGGATCTAATGCTCTTAGTGTAATGTTTTTATCTATATATATACTTTTATTTTTCGATCAAATTGGTTTTCATCAATTTCATTAATATCTTTGTATATTGTCCTCAACGATTTTTACATGCAAAGTAAAATGTAAATAAATATTGAGCCATTGATTACCTAAAATTTAACTAATACTAAGCGGTAAATAATCTAAACATGTCATTAGCATAATCAGAAACAAGCAAACCGATTGAAAGGCTAACATGTAGTATCAAGTCCAATTGAAGTGATGTCTTGTCTTGAGTATTAGAGCGGATGACTCCCAAAAGATACAGACACAACAAGCAATTATACAAACAAAAATTCCTTGAATTCAGCCTATTAGGTACAATGATTCCCAAAATAGGCTAATTTAAGGAATCTTTTAAAAGTTTGATTGCACCTAAAATAATTGTTTTCTTAACCAATTTTCCAACACAACAAGCATAAAAGCAGGCAAACCATCATACAACAAAAGAAACAGTTGTCAATACCCTTTTGCTAAAGCAATTAAGTATGTACAATTTGAAAACAACTGATCAAGCCGCCTGCATTTAATCTAATCAACTCAAACATTTTTGAGCTCAAAGTTTTTGCTATTGGAAATCATGTTACAATTTTCCAAAAAGAAACTTGAGAGAGGAATATTGTTTTCTTTTGGGTCACAATGCTTTGACAAAACTAGCCAATAGAAAACCACTTAGAAGTGTCCAAGTCTCAAAATTATTCATTGAAAGAGGTTGAAGAAAAATATTAGAAATAAATAAATATGTGTAAAATATTACCATGATTTATGTTTCAATAAATTAGGTCTCAATTCCACCCGAGATGATTTGTTTTTCAAATTCATAATATATATTATGTAATTTATATAATATACAATATTATAATGTAAATATTAAAAATATGGTAAATTGTTTATGTTTACAAATTTAATAAAAATAAAAATATGTCGACGGAGTCCTAGTTCGGTTGGCATTTACATTATTGCCAGTACAAAAGAACGTGGGTTTGAACGTGCATGCTGAAACGCTTTTATCCTCCTATTTAAGAGTTGAAAAAATTATAAGTAGTTTTAAACTTTAACAATAAATAAAATAACATATGTTTTATAAAAAAAATAAAATGAGCTTGATTAACTTTTAACTCTTTAAAAATATGAATTAATTTTAACAAAATTTAAAACTTACACATAAAATAAATACAAACTCGACCAGATTCGCCGTTCAACACCTATATTTGTGCTTCATTGACTTTTGCATCAACTAAATCCACTCATAATGTGGAAATTTCCTATTTATGGCTAGTTCCAATATGGACAAAAAAGTTTCTTTCAATTTGATGATTTTAATCCCAACTTGTATGAAACAATACGGTCATCCCACTTGATTTTACCTCATTTGGTGGAAATCCCGTCACCATTTTTTTTTTTTTCTAAATTTTTCGATATCCAATAGTGATATTAAACATCAATTAAATCTAAAATTAAGCTAATTAAACCCTTAAATAGAAGGATAAATTTTTTTAATATTATTTTTTTAGTCTACGAAATTCAAACTCGAGACATTA
This sequence comes from Gossypium rotundifolium, assembly GCA_025506655.1. NCBI lineage: Eukaryota > Viridiplantae > Streptophyta > Magnoliopsida > Malvales > Malvaceae > Gossypium > Gossypium rotundifolium. The sequence continues at coordinate 7,711,751 of CP106723.1, read as the reverse complement.
ATTTAAGAAAATCAAACTTCTTGTAACTTAATCCAACAGACATCATCCATATCACAATTTTATATTGATGTCATGAACCCTACCCTTTCTCCCTATATAAGGGTCTCAATACCTAGTACTTTTGTTGTGTTGTTTTCTCTTTTCTCTTTTCTCTTTTAACCTAAAAAACCAATTAATGGGTGCAAGAATAAGGTTTGTGGCTCTTGCTTTAGCGATATTGATGATGGCGAGTTACTGCTTGGCTGCAAAGGTTATAAAAGTGGATATGCTGAAGCACCAAAACACCGCGGTCAATGGCGGCCGACGGCTGCTCGATGACGACAGCAAAGCCAAAAGTGGATACGCAAAAGAGAGCAGTGTGAACAACCACCATTACATTCCTAGGAACGACTTTAACAACTACCCTGGTGGCAATGAAGATGGAAGTGGGTAAATTAATGAGATTAACAAATAATATGGGGACTAAACCGGTAACTAGATAATAATTGCATGATGTTGCTGCGTGTTTTATGAGTTTTTAAGACATATATATATTATGATCTAATTAGTTTCTGTACGGCAGTGGTATATAACTTGTATTCTGGTTTTAGTTGTATCGTATATCTGTTGTTATAATTATGTATAGGATTTAACGTAACTGCATGCATGCATGGCTAATTCCAACATCATCCAATCCAATTTTATCAGTGAATAACCCAAATTTATCCAACTCAAATTTGAATGATTTAAATTGGAAACGAAATAAATAAATAGTTCATGATTGAAATTTAAAATGAATTTAACTCAAAAATTTGAGCTTTAAAATTGAATAACCTGAATCAAATTGAACCCAACTTGAAATTGATCCAAAATCGAATAATACGAATATATTCAACATTATTTGAAACTTTAAAACCCCAATTAATCTAATTTAAATCAACCAAAATCAAAATTAATTAAGTTGACTTGACAAATTGACAAGTTTACAGGAAATAAAAACCATCAATGAAATTAGGGTAAATTACATGGTTGGTCACACAACTTTTATAAGTTATTATTTTAGGCTCTGTCACTAAAAACCGTTTTCATTTTAGTCATATGTCGTTAATTCAATGACAGTTTATACTCATTTTAGTCACTCAACTTTAATAAATTTTATTTTGGTCACTTATTTTATCTTTTAATTTGTTTTATTTCTTAATAGTTTTTTCAATAAAAGGGTTTACCTGAGTTTTCCATAAAAATTGCTTAAGTTTTTGATTTTTTTTTTTTTTAGAATTAATTCTAGTTTTTCAGTAAAATGAAAATTTTGGAGTTCTATAGGAATTAACTGAGTTTTTAAAGGAAATACTTGGATCTTTTCATGGAAAATTCATTTTATCTCTTTAATTTCCTGTAGTTTTTTCTTTTCTAGAATTAATTTTACTTATTTCCTGTAAAAGGATAATCTTGGAGTTTTATAGAAAATTATCTGGGCTTTTATAGAAAAACTATTTTATCATTTTAATTTCCTTTCCCCATCTTTTAAAATTAATTTTAATTTTTTTCACAAACGAGTAAAATGAAGTTTTATAAGTTAAAACATGACTTTTTATAAGGAATTGAGTTATTGGAAAAAATTAGTTTTATCTACGCATTTAAATAATTATATTTCCTGTATAAATTTAGGATTTTTTTATTATGAAAAATGAATGATTAAAATAAAACTAATTAAAATTAAGTAACTAAAACAAATATACAATAACATAAAATTAATGACGAGTGACCAAAATGAAAATAAATTTTAACAATTGTGTATAAAATGAAAATGATTTCCAATAGTTGTACCTAAAATAAAAAAAAATTATTTTCGATATCCAAAATGAAAATTTAAGAAAGTTAAGTCATCTAGCCGCTTCAATGCTTTGGGATGACAACACGTTTAATCATATCCGACAGTCAAGGTACATCTTATCATAAAAAGCAAGGTCCTTGTGATTAATTTTAAATTTTTTATATTTTTCGAGTTTTAAAACTTCATTTCCCACTAAACAGTAATTAAATTCAATTTAATAATTATATTTTACATTTGATATTTTGATATTTTTAATAATTATATTTTTCAAATTTTAATTTTAATGCAAACCTATAAGAATCCAAACTCAAAATAACTTCGTGAAAACCCAGATACACTCAAAATGACCTGAAACGAACCTAACCTAAATTGATCCAAATTCATACTCAGTAATTTTTACAGTGGATCTAAGGGTGTCAGTCATTCTTACCCTAAAAGACATTACATGTTTGTATACACCAATTACCGAAAGAAACCCAAATCCCTACCAACACAACTGACAAATCTAAACAAACTTATTAAAGCACCATTACCACATCAACATGATTGCACTGCATGGTGCCATCTCTTTCATTCAACCCCGTGTTAAACAAATACGGTCAAGTTGGCCAGTAACATTTGTATTAGCAGTCTTTGCCACATTTTGGAAAAACTATCATAAGGAATGGCTAGGCTAGTTGATTGATCGTACAATTTCAGGCAACAAAGTCGTGGACCATTTGACCTCCGAATGGCCGCTGCAGTTGGTCCTCCTGCGACTGATATTGTTGCTGCCGGTGCTGGTGCTGTTGTGCTTGTGCGGTTTCTACACCATGCCTGAGTCCCAAGGTAAGTGACACAGCTCCGAGCCCTCCCATTTCAAGCCTGCTTTGCTCATACGGTGCGAAACTCAACATCGAACCTTCCATGCTTGTTGGGATACGAAAATCCATCCTCAAAGGTTTATCATGAAACCAGCGTTCGGCATCATGGGCATCTCCCGTAGTCCCCTCAACAGCCATATCTGAGCAAGTCAAATGCTCCATGGAAGTTGTATTTATACATGACCTGTCGATAGGTTGGTCTTCATTAGGCCGCTTGGTACTAGGAGATTTTGCTTCAGTTGTTTTGCTCGAGTTCGGATTGTTTTCTGCCAAGCCTTTGCTTTCGAGCATGTGTATTTCTTCAACCATCGGTTTCCAAACTCGTACTCGTGCGTTTATGAACCAGTTAGACACCTGCCTTCAGAAATCAAACGCTTAACTACGCTACATTCTAATTCAATCACACAACTGTTAGATTAAACACTTAATACCACAAACAAGAAGCCATAAGCCCACCTGGTTCCGAGAAAGCCCGGTTTGAGTGGCCAACATATGCTTATCCGTGTCTGTAGGGTACCTATAAGAAAAAACAGACAAAACAATTCACACCAAATTATATGCTCGAGTTGACATACGAAAATGAAGAGACTTACGGATGAAGAAAATGCTCAAAGAGCCAAGCTCTAAGAATTGCCACAGCACGTTCTGGTAGGCCTCTCCTGGGCCTCCAGCCTTCTTGTTGGGGTTCAAGGAAGCCCACGTTAACCCCCGGATTTCTGAACCTCATATTTTAGCCTAGACATATTTATATCACCTTTGCTACTGCTAGCACCAGTAGTTGAGGACAATAAATCCTCCCCCAGGGCTCTACATATATGCCTGACGCGGTCCGAGATAGCGTCCTTTATGCACCGAAAGTTCTTTTCTACCGTCTTGAGAGCAAAGGAAACGTAGGGAGTGGCAGAACTAAGACCAGCTACAGATTCAAAAGACGAAACCACCATTTGCATCTGCTGATAATGTAGCTTGTATCGTCTACAAACCTTTCAATGGCACGGCAAAGACAGCTATTCATTAGAGCAAACTTGAGCTAGCATTACTTAACGGTAAAACGATAAAACAAAGAACACCAATCAATCTATCTTGAAAAAATCGATGGCCTAAAAACACTTATGGTTCACAACAGGGAAAACATGATGGAAGGACAGCAATTTCACTGTAGTATTCATTCCCTGATCAAACAACTTGGCCATATTAGGAAAAATCAATAGTATACAGATATGAATTACCCATGATTTCAACCCACAATTGGGCCTTGAGCCAAGACTGGACAACTTATCAAGGTCGAAACTTACAAATAAAGTAGCTTTGAATATTGATACCAGAAACTAATTACTGTTTTATAATGACAAAAGTTCATTAAACTGTTGGGAAGTAGATAAATTTCATCCATCATCAGCACTTAATTGTACGAAAACAATCCTCTATCAATATAAAAAAGTAGAAAAAGAAAATAGCATTAGATGGATAGGCTACACCATGACAGCAAAATAGACCATGCCGAGCTAAACAAGGTTTATAACCGGTCCAAACATGCAACTTGCTCGAACTGGTAAGAAGGAAAAAAACAAAGTTTCCATGATCAAATTTTAGCAAAATGCGAATGCAATACAATTAAGAGGAAACAACTTCTGCATCTGTTCAAGTTTGAATTAACAAAAATGAACTATATGTTGTATGCAGATGCTTATATAATACAAACGGAATAATATTTGATGGTTCGGTTTCTTTTTCGGTCTGGTTGTATATATGATAAGTAAAGGAACCTTAATGCTAGTAGGGCAGATCTTGATCACCAATCAAAGAAATTGTTATGACAAAGGGAAAGATGGTATATGCAGTATTGATAATTTTCAAGATCCATCAATGGAAATCAAATTAACACTTCACCCAAATTACGGCTATAAAAATTCCATCCATTGAAATTCTCTGTTCTTAAGCCTTAACTATACGAATTCTTATCATTTCAATCAGTGACCATTTAGTTTAAAATTCGATTCTGTTAGTCATCCAAGCACACAGGATGAAATTTTTCAATGGCATAATGTACAGGCATTACAATCAATATGTATAAATACAAAGATGCAAGGCTTCAATTAATGCTATATGATTTTAAAATAAACATATCTGATAGTTATCTTCATTAATTTTCATTGAATTAATGAAGATAAAGATTCAATGGAAGACAATAAAAAGGGAAAACAAAATGGCAACCAACCTCTTCTTGCAGATATAAAAGCTTTGCCTTCTTTTGTTGGTATTCAGGCCTACAAGAGCTGCTGCTCCCAATGCCAACAGCAACACTAATTTCATTAGAACTGCAAAAACTCGAGATGGAAGCCCCTGAGTTGTTTTCCTTAATAGCTCTATCCTCCATACCAACTGCATTGGCATCATCAGCCGAGGCTAAGTCATCGATGTCGCCTATGACCGCATCGGATGTTCCGCAAACTTTAGCAAGCTTCGAGTTGGCTATATGGCAGTATTGATCCAATAATTGTTGTGCTTGTTTCAGAAACTTTGAATTCTTAAGAATAGTTGCATATCCCGTAAATGGACCAAGGGGGACACATGTTGAATTCCCACTACCTTTACTGATTATAGATGGCGTCTGCATCGAATATAAATGGGCAGTGTTTAAAGCTTTAGAATCTTGAGATTCCTTAAAGCGATGGGAACAACACTGGTCTTCTGTGAACTGAGCTGCACCGCATGTGGTATTCGACGAAAGAGTTAGAGATAGCCCTTGGGTCGTATTAGTAGCGGCATCAGCCCACTGTTGGCCATCCTCTAATACAGGCCTAATGTTCATCCAAGCACCACCACCGTTACCACACTGCAAAGCACTTTCTTGATGTACCATAGAAGCCATTTCTAGTCCCTGAGTACCCAGAGAAGCTGTAGCAACAACATCATAAAGAGAAGAAGATGAAACAAAATGCAATTCCCCACAATGCCTTTTGCTATCCTGGCTACAAATTTCACTGTAATTAGGCTTCGGATACCCCATAGCAGCATCAAACATAGGGTTTTGGTTGATCCCATAACCCATCACCCAATCACCACAACTTTGTGGGTCACCTGGGACTTTACACGAACCATTTGCAGGCATTTGCCTGCTGCAGCTTTCTTCATCTTCTGTTAACTCTTGATGGGGTGAAACAAATGTTGGGTCGTAAAGCAAATTGGCATTTCTAACATTACGAATTTGAACAAGATCTGGGTTTAGTCCCAAATGATGAACCCTCAACTTATCTCGCCGGCTTTGCTGTGCTACATGCGATTCAAGTTTAAACTTGCTCATATCCTTACCCAAAAAACTCATGCAAAGCTAACTTTCAAGAGGATTCAACGATCTGGGGATAAAATAACAAATATATAAACATATTAAATAATTTATCTAAGCAGAAAACCACAGTACTTTAAACAAATATATATATATATATAAATAAATAAATAAATAAATCAGCTAAAGCATATACACTGCAAAAAGTACATGAAAATGGCAATCATAAGCTTCACGTCAACCTGTAGAATAAACCCTAATTTCACAAAGCTGAAAAAAAAAAAAAAACACCCTGGTTTTCCTTTCAGTTGCAAGCTACTGAAAACACCCAAACCTTTTTAAAGCTTAGATCTAATAAAATAAAATCAAGTTTAGAAAATCTCTTGTATATTTTTTTTCCTTTTTGAAGAAAACTATTTTTATGAAAAAAATACATGGTGATAAAATTTTCTAAGTTGTCTTGATGCAATGAAGACCCAAACACTAAAAAAAAAGAAGAATAAAGATTTAACTCAGCATCCACCAACCAAGAAAAAGATCCCCACCCTAGCTTAACTTCATAATAATGGAGTAATAATAATTAAATTTTCAAAAAAATAATGCAAGGAATAGGGGTAATAGGGGCAATTTATTAAAATATACTAAAATTTTAAAAAATTTACGAATATGGGCCAAAAATTTGATTATTTACGGAAAAAGGCTATTTTCCCTAAAATACGTCCACGTCAGCGCGTTTTGAGATGATCACGGAAAAAGCATAAGAGGGCGCTTTGTGCACATCGGCACAAAAGCAGCGTTGGCGTAAGCGCCTAGAGGGGCGCTTTGTGCCACATCGGACAAAGCAGCGTTAACGTGACGCGCTTTTTCGATGTGGCACAAAGCGCTCCCTCAAAGGCACGTTTTTGCCCTCCTCCCCCCGACTGTCTTTTCAACTATTTTTAGTGTTAGGGTATGAGGTTTTAAGGTTTTAGAACTAGGGTTTAGGATTTTTTAGGGTCGTTCGATTTAGGGTTTTTAGGAGAAAATTAATGGACTAGATTATATGATTAATTAGAGTTTAGTAAAAATATGTTTAGGGTTTTAGGAAAATATATTATTAAAATAAAAATTATTTAAATTTTTTTGTGGTTGTATCGGCAAAATAATTTTGAGAAGACGTTCGAACAAATAGTCGAAAATGCTTCAAGCGAGATGCTTTGTCGGCAAAATCTTGAAAAGAGCTCCATGTGGACGTTCTTTTGCTACTGATGTCTCCGATAAAATAATTTTGAGAAGACGTTTCTAAACAAATAGTGCCCAAAACGCTTCAAGCGAGACACTTTGTCGAAGAAATCTTGAAAAGAGCTCCACGTGAACACTCTTTTGCTCTGAGAATCTCGGTAAAATAATTTTAGAAGACATTTCGAACAAATAGTGCCCAAAACGCTTCAAGCAGGATGCACCTTGTCGGCAAAATCTTGAAAAGAGCTCCCACGTGGGCGTTCTTTTGCTCTGATGATCTCGCAATCCTTAAACTATAAATCGCTAAATTTCATTCTCGGGTTGCATAATGAAATTGAGGTAAAAGAAAAATAAAAACTGAAAATGAGTGAACGCATTAATGCTGTTATTTACTACGATGGTGAGGTTTGTGACACCGAAAGTGGTCTTGTTTTTTATTGGAGAACACAGCGCGACTGGGTTTTAATCGGAACATAGATTTGATAGAACTTCCAAAAGAATTAGGCGTAAAATCTTCGGAACAACGCCAATGAAAGTTCAGTCTATTAAGTATAGATTTTGCGCTTCGGTTGATCTGCTGAGATATGACTCATTCGACATCAAAGGTCCTCGGAGCTTTGAAGCAATGGTGTAGACTCATATTGCCAGTGGATCACCCTATCTTGAGGTATATGAATAATTTTCATCGCCAAGTGATATTCCTTCGACCTCAACATCTACTACTGTTTGAGGGAATACACGACCTCAAGTCGACACTCTGTTAGTGGGAGGTAGAATATGAAGTGCCCGTGTTTGGTGGTAGTATGGAAAACATAACCCCTGCACGACACTCGATTGGTGGATTGGACATGCATATCCTTCATTCAACGTCCGCTGGTAGAAATACGTATTGGGGAACATCATCAACTTCTAGTGGTTGGCAATCAACATATAATTGGGAACGTTACGAAAAATGTTTAAGGAGGGATAATATACTCCTCACGATATCCACCGGCGAGGGGCCCTCGTTCATTGTAAATTATGATGGGTCGGATGATGAGTCCGATGTGGATCCATCTTGAGAGCCCGGGCTCGATGATTCAGAAGTTGCATTATTTTCTGAACCGGAACCTGTTCCAACCGTGCCTAAAGATGTTGAGGGCGGTTCAGATGAAGAAGAATAAGATCTGCTATTCAGGGCGTACTCGCCTCCAACCCACATGTATAATGTCGATCTATCTCAAGATGATGCATTTGAGTTTCCTGAACTACCACACTAGACGCGTGACCGTACAAGTTCGTCGTTAGATTCGGGCGAATTAAAAGTTGGTAAAGAGTTTTTCGACAATGATGCTTTTCTTAGTGCATTGAAACAATACAGCATCAAGAACGGGGTTAACTACAACGTGGTTAAATCCAAGCTCGATAAGTACGAGGCGAAGTGTGCAGTGCAAGACAGTTCATGTTCATGGAAAATCATAGCCTCGTTGAGGAAAAGGACAGGCTTGTGAGAGATCAAAAAGTACAAAGGTCCACATACATGTCTTTCCGATACAGTATCACTATGTGTTCAATGTTTTTGAATAATACTAATATTACGTAGTGTTGCATTATTTAACGTACTTTGTTGACAAGTGTTTCACAAGATCATCCGAATATGTATTCAGAGATGTTGGCTGACTTAATAATACCGATGGTGAAGGCGGATCCCAAGACTACAGTGCCAACCTTAATTGGCAATATTTGTAGCCAATTGGGATACACGCCCTCTTACCGGAAGACTTGGATAGCCAAGCAGAATGCGTTGAAAAAGTTACATGGTCGGTGGGATGCTTCATATAATGAAGTGTGGCAGTGGTGTCAGGTGATGGAGAGATATGTCCCAGGTAGCATAACAGACCTTGAAACGGAATCGGCGTATTAAAACGATCGATTGCTCCGTGGATGCGCAGTGTTCAAGCGTTTATTCTAGACATTTAAGCAATGTCGAGACGCATTTATATACTGCAAGCTATTGGTACAAATTGATGTTACCTTTAGGTATGGTAGATATACGCATAGGCTATTGCTAGTTGTGGCACAGGACGGCAGTGGGAGAATCCTTCCAATTGCGTTTGCAATAACACTAGGGGAGTCAACTGATAATTGGGATTTCTTCCTATCTAGGTTAAGGAGACATATCTGCCCCCAACCTGATATATGCGTTATATCGGATCGAGGCCCTGGAATACTAGCCGCAATAGAGCGACAAGGAAGCCTGTGGCATCGGACACACCATCGATATTGCCTAAGGCATGTTGCGTCCAACTACCACGGGCAACATCGATCTACAAGTCAATGACGGTAAGTGACCAATATAGGTATATAATATCTATTAATATTATTTCATTTGTAATATTCAATTTATTCTAAATTGAAGAGTGGTTTGTAATATTCGCTATCAACTTATATTGGCAAGGTACGAGATCAATAAGGACCGTTTTCAGGGGATGTTGGCAAGTTTGCGAAAAGTTAACGAAGAAGGCGCAAACTACCTACGTAATATTCTTTTCGAACAGTGGACACAAGCATACGATGGCGGCCTATGATATGGTCATATGACCTCAAACCTGTCCGAATACATAAATTCATTTCTAAAAGGAATGCGTCATTTACCGATAAAATCGGTTGTGCGAGAGACATATTTTTGTTTAGCGGCACTATTTCGAAGCGAGCAGCGAGTTATAAAGGCCAAATGCACAAGGAGAAGGCATGGGCCAACACTATGCACACAGTGTGTCACGATCGTGACAACCTATGGTTTCGTGTAACGGAGTTTGATAGACCGAACCAAGGTATTGTTGGCGGGCAATATCGTGTACACTTGAGAAATAAGACCAGCGACTATGGGATATTTTATGCACTTCGTTACCCATGCGCCCATGTACTTGTGGCTTGTCAGAATCTCCATCTTGATCCCATAAGCTATGTCGACGAAGTCTATAAAATAGAAAACATGTACAACGTGTGGAGACACTTATTCCCATCCCACAGGTCCCAGATGAACATAAGTGGTCATGCGTACGCTTACACCGTATAAGTTGTTCTTTGGATAGACAAGCGAGGCGAAACCAAAAGGTCGACCTTGCTCGACTAGAATACGCAACAATATGGATATCAGAAAGCGACCAACCAACGTAGGTTGTGCGGATGGTGTAGAGAACCAGTGCCATACATCTCGCTCGTGTCCAAATCGGAATAGTTGACAGTCTTCTTAGTTTTTTTTATCTTTTGGTGGCTATGTAAATTCTATTTATTTCTTGAAGAAAACGGTGAACTTTTGTAGAAGGACTAATTTGCAAAAAAAAATAATTACAATAAAAAAATATCTTAGACTTTTATTTTAAAATTAAATTACAAAAAAATAAAAACAATTTTATTTTATTAAAGATATTAAATTAAATTACAAAAAAATAAAAAAAACAACTTTTATTTTATTAAAGATATTAAAATTAAATTACAAAAAATAAAAAACAACTTTTATTTTATTAAAGATATTAAAATTAAATTACAATAAGAAAAAATAAACAACTTTTATTTTATTAAATATATTAAAATTAAATTACAATAAAAATAAAAAATAACTTTTATTTTATTAAAGATATTAAAATTAAATTACAATAAAAATAAAAATAACTTTTATTTTTTTAAAGATATCAAAATTAAATTACAAAAAATAAACAACTTTTATTTTATTAAAGATATTAAAATTAAATTACAAAAAAATAAACAACTTTTATTTTATTAAAGGTATTAAAATTAAATTACAATAAAAATAAACAACTTCTATTTTATTAAAGATATTAAAATTAAATTACAAACAAAAATAAAAACAACTTTTATTTTATTAAAAAATAAAAAATTATATTACAATTAAAAATAAAAAAGGTCGGAATCAATGTTGATGCCAGTCGGAATCAGTGCCACATAGGGGTGGTGGTGATTCTGTATTTGGATTCCTCATTTTCTAGCTTAAGCGGGGTCGTGGAACCTCATGTGGGGATTTTCCTCCGGCAGTTGGTTGGATTGAGGGTGTTAGGAGGATGACCCACCTTGATAAAATAACTATTGTGGAGGTGTTTGTATAAACCATTGTGGGGGTGTCTGAATCCCAAAAGGCAAAGGAGACTGGTAAAAAGAAGAGCTCCCCGACGGCGCCTCGTGTGATCCCTCATGCGACGGCGGCCTCAAGGCCGACTGGCCAGTCAAAGTAGTCAGGAAATGACTCGAACCGGGCCATGCATTCCGACCTGCAGTGGGACTAGGGGTGTTCAATCGGTTAACCGACCCGAAATAACATTAACCGAATTAACCGACCTTTTAAAATTTTTAACCGTTAACGAACCAAAAATTTTTCAAAAAATTAACGAGCAAAATTTTTTGGTTAATTTGGTCGGTTAACGAATTAACCAAAAATTATATTTTTTATTTTTGGTTAAAATTAACAATTAATCGAATTAACCGAATTACCCGAATTAATCGAATTAACCGAATTACCCGAATTACCCAAATTACCCGAAATGAATCACTACATAATTAAAAGAAATTACATAATTTTAGTTTTAATTTTAGAATTTTTTATATTTATTAAATTATTTGTAATTTTTTTAATTGGGTAATTGGGTTGGGTTGGATGTTTGGGTTTAGATTGGGTTTAGGGATTGGGTTTAGATGAATAGTGGGCCTATTATATATTATAATTTTATTTATTAATTTTTTCGGTTAAACCAAAAAATTTTGGTTAATCGATCGATTTTGAACCGAATTAACCGTTAACCAAAAAATCACAAAATAATTAACCGACTCCCGACCGAAAAAATTTGGTTACCCGACCGATTAACCGAATTCGGTCATTAACCGAATTTTTTCAGTTTTACCCAAATTTTGCACACCCCTAAGTGGGACTGGGAAAAGGAAATATATTTGGGTTAGGATACATATAAGGGCTAGGGTATGCACCTGGCATAAAGGCCAAAGGCTGTGATGTTGGTGTCGTCGGTTGAAATGTTGGGCCCAGTAACTGTGTGAGTGTTGTTGATGGGCCGGTGGTTGTGTCGGCGCTGTTGATGGTCCCATCTCATCACCCCTTCTCCTTGGATTTAAAGGGCCCTGTCATTCCTTTTGTTCACGAAGTTGCCGTCGCCTCTCCTCTTCCGACAATAAATACTGCTTACCGTGGATCCTAAACCATAGCATGTATTCCGACACGAACGCTAACTCAGGAATGACGATTGGTTCCCGAATAGGTATATAATCATACCGGTTCTCCCACATCTCGGTATATGCTGACCAAAATCTTGGCCAATCCGTGTGCCACTGCCGTAAGTCAACTTTGTGCTTATCATCGAGTACCTCAAGTGGCACGGGAATTGGTTGTCGGAATCCAAATTGTCGTAGAACCCGATCTAATTGGTGCATCTCTACGGTGGCATAGTTGATCAATGGGACCTTCACATGCCAAATGTTCGGATTTACCAAGAACTCCTCGAAATTACTACTCGAATTGTCGAATCCTCGTATGGTGTCCATTGAAACTATATTAACATGACCAAAATATTAGTTATATACATAATAGTAAATACTAAATACGAAATACTAAATTATAAATACGAAATTTGAAACGACAATTGTATTACGAAAATACATTTTATTTAATACTTACTTGTGATTCCGGCCGTTGGTCCAATAGAAACCGTATATCTTCAAGTGAGGTAGATATTCCAACATAACTCGCCGAATTGTTCCACCTAATTAAATAAATTTTTAGCATATAATTATACTTTAAATCTACGTAATAATTATAGAATATAATATTAAATTTATCTCGTTATGAGTGGGAATGTATATGGGTGGTTGACTCGATGACATAAAAATAGAAATTGAAACCGTGCCCATGACTGCAGTAGTGATAGACAACCTCCGATTTTTGCTTTACTCGGCCGCGTCGCCCTACACATCTCCCGATGCAATTTTGATAGCACAATAGACCCCCAACTCAATTCAACGGCTGCTCTAAAATCAACAAGTTTTAATAGTCATCTCAGATGTACGAGGTTCGAGACAGGTCCGGCATCAGATAGCCTCCAATCATCTCAAGAATGTAAGCCCGAGCATACTGTATTCTTTTTATTTCGGTCGAACCATTATTCGGCTCCGCAAATGTGTCTCGTAACCAGTCCATCTCGATCCGACCTCCATAAATGTTATCCGGAATAGCACCCAGAAGCTCGTAGCATACGACGGTCCAATCGGTAGAAGTGGCGGACCCGGTGACTACGGACCCATCCACCGGCAATCCCAATTACAACTGCACATCTTCCAGAGTGATAGTACACTCTCCGCATGGGAGATGAAAAGTGTGCGTCTCTGGTCTCTACCTCTCTATCAACGCGCTGATTAAGTTCAGCTTCAACTTGCACCTTTCCCGCAGGTAATTCTCGATAAACGGCAATGGCGGACCAGGTATTTTGCGAATATAGCATTGCAACACCGATCTACGATTTGTTTAAAATTTATAAAATAAAAATTAATTAAAATTGCATAAACCTAAAAAATATTAAATAGTATTGAAAAATTAAAATTAAAACTTACTATTTGCATTTGATCGATGAAGATGTGTTTATCGCCGAGACGAATTAATTCCCCGGCCATTGGTAATACGATCGAATATTTTAAATTTTATCAAAAAAAATATTTCAAAAAATTTAAAAAAGGACTTTTTTGTAAATATTAAAGGACTATTTTGAAATTTGAGAAGAAGTTTCAATGAATTTAAGAAAAACTTAAGAGGAATTTGAGAGAAAGATGAGTAAGGACTAATGTATGAAAAAAATAAAAGGGTTGGGGGTTTTTATAGTTTTTTTTTTACCGTTGCAACAGGAAAGCGTGCCCTTGAGGGAGCGCTTTCTACCACATCAGCAAAGCGCATCCTCGTCAGCCCGTTTTGTGCTGATATAGCAGAAAGCGCTCCATCAAATGCGTGCTTTCTTACTGCATCCGCACAAAACGCGCTGACGTGGACGCGTTTTGTGGGAAAATGACCATTTTCCGTAAATAATATAGATTTCGGCCTTTTTCATAATTTTTTTATTATTTTGATATTTTTTTGTAAATTATCCTAGTTACCTGTTTAAAGATATATTTTTTGTGCGTTGTTAAGATGTTAGATCTCAAATATATATGAAAGTAAATTTTCTTTTCATAAGGGCTGGGGAATTTTCCAGCAAGAAAATATTTGATTGGATAGAAAGATAAAGAAAACTTTGAGAATAATAATAATAATAATAATAATAATAATAATAAGTAATAATAATAATAATAATAAAAGGAGTATGTTTTGGATTTAATTTCTTATGTTCCCTCGTAGGGTCCCGTTTGAACCTAATTTTTCATGCTAAAAGTTAAAGCTAAAATGCTGAGTAATTTTCATTTTACTTCACTATACTTAACATCAATTTTATCGAAGTTAAAAAAATTTTATATCTGTTTTAAGATCTATAAAATTATTTTTTATAATAATATTATTATACTTAATTTTTATTGATGTCACTGAATTTTATTATTAATAAATTAATTCACTTATTTCAATTTTATTTAATAATTTTAATATGCATAAGTGACTTAAATTTTTTAAAAGGTAAATTCATTAATTTATTCATTCAATGAATAGAACCATATATTTCAGAGAGAAAAATAAATAAATATTCGTCTTAAATAGTGAAGGACAAGCTCTATCAACACAATAAATGTTTTAGCTTCAGTATCAATAGAATATTATTACACGTTGACAATTGGTTTTGTCACAACTTAAGCACTACATATCTGGAGTGATTACAAGCACTTAATACGATAATAAAATCAGTCCTGGACGGTCCAAAGCAACGAGCAAAAATCAATAAAAGAATTGAGCATTTACCAAACTAGAGAGGACGATAACAAAATCATCCCCAAAATCACTTGTAAAACTAAAATTACATGTATAAGCAAGGCTAAAAAAGTGCTACAAAAGTAGATAAAAACTTCTAAAACTGAAGACTTATTAAACAATGTAAAAACAAAAAATATATATAAAACTTAAGACAACATGAGTTCAAATCGACATGTGAAATCATTTATTATTCTAAAATATTCTCAAATCAAAAACAAATTAAGAAGTTTACAAAGAGCTACCCAATTTCTAAGAAAACTACTAGTGGCCGATAGAGTTTTAACAAACAACCGGCATCGTCATCTGTCCATCACAACTTGTGAAGATAACAAAGATATCCACAAAATAGATCTGCAAACTGAAAAGAGAGAAGACATGTGTAGTGAATGAGAAGAAGAAAGATAGAAAGAAAATATTGATGGGAGAGAAAAAGGCGGGTAATAATCAACCCGAAAACTAACGCCGCTGCTAAGCAAAACAAAAAGGCAAGAAGCAATCTGGTTGTGACTTGAGTTTTAAACATAATCAAACTAGGGATTTTTTTGTTTGAGTCAATTTTTCTATTAAAATTATTTAATGCAGTGATTTGATTTATTAATAATTAAAGTTTAGTGATACAATTTGAAAAATTCAAAATTTATGACTAAAATAAAATTGATGCTAAATTAAGTAACTTGTAATGAAAATTTACCCCCCACAATAAGTGGGGTTTGGTTTAGATGAAACAGGAGCCTTAATATCACAAAAGTAATCATTTTAGGACTAAGGCTTTTTATCTTAAATGCAACTTTTTTTTAATAGTAGGGCAAGAAAAAAAAAATTAAATATCAGCTCAGCTGTTTGGATTTATTTTTAAAATATAAATTAAAAAATACAATTATCTGAATATTATCGAATCTTGTTTTTATTTAATTCATAATTTATTTTAATTTCTATGATATAAAAATAAATATGTTACATTTAATTAGTGAAAATAATTTAACAATTTTATATGAAAATATCTTTTAAATATATTATACAATAATTATTTATTTTATCACTACAGCAAAACATGTTTTCAGCTGCGTTTTTTTCTTCCTATAAACGCCGCAAAAAAAGTCGCTATAGCTAACGCCACTAAATTTTGCGGCTTTTATGTGAAAAACGCAGCTGTCGAAATCGTTTTTTTTGGAATGTTGAAAAGGGGAATCGACTTTAAAAATATGGAAATGGAGTCGCCACCGATCTTTTATTTATGATGTGATCGGATCAACTTGAGATGGATTATTTTAATAAAACATTTTGATTTATTAAAACAATAATTTTGGTCTACGAAATCCAGAAAACGAGTTCGGGAGTCTGTTACGCACGAGAAAGGGTTAGCACACTCGATACGCCCAAAATTAGTACCTAATTGATTAATTAATGTCCTGATGTCGAAAATTTAAAAATATTCTAGATTACAATCCATTTACTTAATATATATTTGGACAGAATCATATTGGATGCCAAAGCATCTTATTTCGAAGAAATAAAATGCCGTACTCAGTAAGTTAGGGCACCACATCTTATATTCTCGAAATTAGGTTTATCCTTTGGCATTCAATACTCGTACATTTAAAAATTAAGAAGGATATTCAATTATTTGGGTCAAATGAAAAATCGCAACCCAGTAAGTTAGGGCACTATTTCTCAAAATTCCCGAATACGGAATATTGCCTTTGTTCTTTTGAAATTCTTATCTCGAGATGATGAAATATCACACCCAGTAAGTTAGGGCGCAATATCTCAACTTCCCGAGAATAAGTTTTTTATTTAAAATTATCGTGCATTTTGATTTAAGAGAGAAAGGATACTCGGTTACTAGGTTTTAAACGAGGAGAATCGAAACTCAGTAAGTTAGAGCACGATTTTCTCGAAACCCCTAAACACAAGCATTGCCTTGTGATCTTAAAACCGAAATGACATTAAAACACTACATTTTTCATATGATACAATGTCATACTAATATACAAAGTGAGGTATTAATCCATACATCAAATATTACAACGATGAATCACAAATAATTAATGGCTACGAATTAACAAATTATAATCCATGCAATAGCAATAATCATATAACACAATTTTGACATTAGCAATTGAAGAAAATAGGGCAAGATAATATATAAAAGAGAAAATTATGATATACATCAATTTTAAAGGAATAATATATATGTAAAAAGGAACAAACTATATAAATGAAAGTTTAAAACTAATTAAAAGTCAATGAAATAATTAAAAATAATTTATCAAAAGCAGATTTTGAAAATAAATGATGAATAAATTTATTGACTAAAAAATACCTAATTGAAATTAAAATAAATTTAATAGGATATATTAAAAAAAATTTAAGCAGAATTAAGGACTAAGTTACAATACGCATGAATAATCAAGGGCTAAACCCGCAAATATTACAAAATCAAAACGGAGCACATCAACGGGACTAGATTAAAAAGCGCACAATATTTAAGAGAAAAAAATTAAAGAACGAAAGAAATAAAATTAGGACTCAATCGATTGATATCGCAAAAATGTAGGGACCAAGCGCATAAATATTCCCTCTCCGCAAAAACGCGCGGATCTGAAGGTGTCGGGTCGAACTGAATCGGGTCACCCTATGCTGTGTCGTTTTGAGGCTATTGAGATAAACCCCAAACGAGGCCGTTTCTTTAATAAGGAATAATCCCCTTAAAACTGAATTAAAAAAAATCAAATCAACCATTTCCTTTTTTTTAAAACAAACAAAATGAAAACCCTAGTCCTATTCCCATTTTCCTCTCAGCCGAATCCAAAGGTCGCGCCGTCCAATCACCATTTCCATCGGCGTATGGTGGCGCATAGTGACCCTCCTACCCTTACTTGGAACGAAACCTAAGGAATCGCCCGTTTCAACTTCGAAACCCCCATCTCATGCTTCGATTTTGACGAATGAGATGAGGACTCCGACGACAGTAATAACAGTAAGTATTCTTCTCTTTATTTCCTCACACGCAATCAACTTGAAATGAAAATAAAAGAAACTAAATCGCCAGTCAAAATAAAATCAAAAATTTGTAAGAGGCTCGAAATCGGCAATCACATTGAAGTCTGAACTATTCTCTTTTTTTTTTTTTGTATTTCGTTCTATATTCGTAAATTGTAAAAACATGAAGACCCCCTTTACAATCGTTTGTTTCGGTCTTTTATAGTCGAAATCGAAAATAGAAATAAAATAAAATACAATGGTTTTTTTGTGTTTGTTTTTTTCCTCTCTGCATTTGCTGTCGTCCTTATTGTCTTTCGCAGGTACAAGGTGGACGTGGCGCACGGAAGCTTGCTGGCGGTACGGAGGCACGTGGGGTGACGTGCGTGTAGGGCACGTGTGAGAGATGGGGTAATCCAATCGTCGGGGCTGCGGCGCTATGAAACTCCAGAAACCCTTAGGGTTTCTGGATAGGTTAACTTTTTGGGCCCTTTAGGCTTTATAATGTCCAGGGCTGAATTATTGGGTTTGTAAATTGGGTAGTGTTTTAGGCATTCGGGCTTTAAGTCTGGGTTTGTAAAAGAGACTGGACTATTTTATTATTGTTTTATATTTTATTTTATGGTTGTTTTTGTTTTTTTATATTTTGGTTCAATTTTGGTTTTAAAAAGGGGCCAGACGAAAATTGGGTCTTACAGTCGATATAGAACATGACCTTTAGCGGCGCTTTTTCCACAAACGCAGCTATAGTGCATGACTTTTAGCGACGCTTTTCTCACAAACGCCGCTATAGAACATGACCTTTAGCGGCACTTTTCTCACAAATGCCGTTAAAGAACATAACCTTTAAAAGAATTATTTTAATCAAATAATATTTATTTTAATCAAATAAAGTTTTCTATGAAAATTTTAACTTTAAAACTAAATATAAAAATTAATGAATTATGAAAATTTTAACTTTAAAACAAAATATAAAAATTAATGAATTTAAATTTAGAATTTAAAATAATAAATTAATAACACAATTAAAATCCAAAAGTTAGAACCAAGTTATCGTAAATATTAAAATAAAAATAAAAAATTAGAATCAAAACTAAAATAAATAATAAAAATTGGATTAAATATAAAGATATCAATAACATAAGATATTATAATGATGTTACTTAAATGAAATAATAACTTAAATCATAACCATGTAAAATATAAGATTTGAATCCATTCCCATGTGAAATATCAACATTGATTATTTAAATTGATTAAGCTGCTAATGAATATTCTGCTAATGAATACTCCTTTGACCAAATCGACAGATTTGAGAGGATATGGATGTACTGGCTTTCTTTTAGGACAAGGAGGCGGTATCACTACTGGTTTAAGGGAACCATCAAAGCCACCATTTGACTCTCGGACAACCTAGAACCACAATCGGAAAGTATGCATATGAGAAATAGGTGACTAGGAGAACTCGCCTATAACTATACACATTGCGAGGTAATAAAACATACAATGCATTTTCTTAATCAAGTAAATCTTGGTAATAAAAGATATAATACATTTACTTAATTAATGAAATCTTGTAATGAACTCAAAGCAATGAACCTTAGAGAAAAACTTTTAAGCATGGCTTCGAATTTGAACTGTAGATTTAGTGTCTACATGCTCTGCATGAAAATAAAAGTAACTTAAATTGTTCAAATCATAGTGAACATGGCAAAGATAAGTAAACCAGTTCAACTCATTGTGCACTTACCTTCTGAAACACCCCAAACCCGGCCCACGAGCCTTGACCGAATCTGGTATGTTCCCCGGTGTAAACCATTTCAAATTATTTTGTTACTTAGGAAAAATTTGTGTGATTTGGAAGAAAGAACGTTTTGGGTTGGGCTTGAGTTGAAAACAAGTTTAATTCATTGTTAAAAATCCTTTACATTAGGTGACAAAACATTTGGGCTTTGTTTTTAAAATAAATTTACTTAATCTTTTAATAAATAAAAGTTTGTAAAATAGAAGCAAAGTAAAGTAGTTCTACTAAGGCCTTATTACATCAAATAATTCCCAAATTTAAATTCAAAATACTTAAAATAAAATAGTCCAAATAAAAGAAATCTGAACTTCACATGGCCTCCACTAAGCATCTGCCAGGCCTTTGGTCCATCACTTGGTCATCACCAAAAGTAATCCCCAAGCGGGTGAGTCAACAGACTCAATGTGTAACCAACACTAAAATTTATTTCGAGCATACAATATCATACATGTTCATAAAGCATTTAAACAATATGATGCAATCCAGAACCCAAACCTATATGCCATCCGCTACACTCCACCGTACCATCCGCTGCAAGTGGGACTACTAAGTCAACCCTCCATCCGCTACACACCATCAAGGCACATTTGTAGTCAACGTGCTCATTGCCCATATAAAATTCGTGGCATAGCCACGGATAATTGTGTCATGAGACACCACATTCAGATAATGTAACCAAGTTACCACATTTAGATAATGTGACCAAGTCACCACATTCGGATAATGTGACCGAAGTCACCACATTCGGATAGTGAGACCAAGTCATCACATTCACTTTCCCTTTCTCAAATAACCGAATGCCCCATATTATTCATATCATGCATATCATACTTAAATTCACATTCATGTCACTTTTCACATGTTAAGTATAACATATTTCGTAATCCTAGTAGGAGTAGGAAAACGTACCTGAGTACTTTGTACCATAACATGGTACTTTAGCCACATTCTTACACTTTCATATTAACACATATATCAAGTTTAAGCCATAAATCTATTAAGATTAGTGTGGGGTACACACGGTACCTTAGCCATATTCTTACACTTTCATATTAACACATATATCAAGTTTAAGCCATAAATCTATTAAGATTAGTGTGGGGTACACACGGTACCTTAACCATGCTTTTCACATTCTTAATAACATATTTAATTTAAAACATAGCAATGAACGTATTAAAACTTAGGGTAGGGTACACACCTGATTCGCTTAACAATTTCACTTGAAATCCCAAAATCCGATCTACTGCTTTAGGTTTTTAATGCCTTAATACCGATTGAATAAAAAATCAAATCCCGAAAACTTGTATTCTTCCCCTTTGAAATCTACAAATCACTAGATCCCTTGAATCGGTTAGTTTTCAGCTTAAAACACATAATAATAGATCTACTACAAAAATAGGGTCTTGGCCGAATATTCATAGTCACTTACCTTAAGGATCTTAAATCCCAAAATTCACCGAATAACTAGGGAACACGCGGCCTATGGTGTACCTTCGAGAAAAGAACTTCCTTATTTGAAGGAATCGATTGCACCTTCACTTCAACCTTCAGAGATTCGGCTATGGCTAAATGATGCTCTCACAACTTTCGGCTTTTGGAGGGATTAGAAAGAAAGAGAAGGAAGAATAAAGCAGAGGAATTTTCAGAGAGAGGAGAATCTGCTTAAGAAATTTAGCAAAGGAAGAGTGAATGAATGAATGAATGAATGAATGGCCTTCTCTTCCTTTTATAGTCGAAATTACTAGCTAGGGTCCTTAACTTGGCCACCACTCTTCCTATGTGATAATTATCACTTTATCAAAAGAATTAATCCAACAACTATCTCCTAATTAGCCGAAATTTTAAAGGAAATAAAACTCCTCTTTTAAGAGCCCACATGCCGTCCACCTATCTGCTCTTTGTAGCAAAATAAAACTTCTTTTATTTGCTTCCTAAGTGACTCGATCCCTGGCCCAAATACACTTGCATGTGGCGCCATTTCCAGAGGCCCTAAGTGGCATCTTCAGGCCACTTTTTCCAAGCCTGTTTGTGTGTCAATTTTCACATGCTTTTTCTCTTAAGGCCACCTTGCCTTAATTTCCTCTTTTAAACTTGAAAACTTGACATTTCTAGGTCATTTCTAAGTTTCCAAAAATTTTCGTTTGGCTCTTTAAGCTTGACATTTCCTAGGTTTCCAAAATGTTCACTTTCCTCTTTTAACTTAAGTTTCTAAAATGTTTACTTTCCTCTTTTAGCTTAGGTTTCCAAAATGTTTACTTTCCTCCTTTTGAAACTTAACATTTCTAAATCATTTCCAAGTTTCCTTACATTTCCTTACATTTCCTTACATTTCCTTTCATTTCCTTTCATTTCCTTTCATTTCCTTACATTTCCTTTCATTTCCTTACATTTCCTAATATTTCCTTACATTTCCTTACATTTCCTTTCATTTCCTTGCATTTCTCTACATTTCCTTACATTTCCATACATTTCCTTACATTTCTATACATTTCCATACATTTCCATACATTTTCATACATTTTCATACATTTCCATGCATTTTCATATATTTCCATACATTTCCTTAC
Source organism: Gossypium rotundifolium (assembly GCA_025506655.1). Lineage (NCBI taxonomy): Eukaryota > Viridiplantae > Streptophyta > Magnoliopsida > Malvales > Malvaceae > Gossypium > Gossypium rotundifolium. Next base: position 7,689,267 of record CP106723.1, on the reverse strand, counting down.
ATTTCCAAGGTTCTAAAATGCACACCACATATCACAATAAACATGCTATTTCATAAAATTAAGCAAAATGCACACAATGGGATTCGAACCTCTTCCTCAAAGTACTTCACTTGATGTCATAACTTGCACCTTGGGTGGCATCCTTGCCACTTTTCCACATCACTTCTTGTTTTTAACTTAAAACCAATAATTGTCCAAAGCTTTCTCTTCCATCCTAGGATTTTAAAACCCTTAATTCACTTTCAAACACCGCCAAAACCTACTACTCATGAATTATGCATGACGCATAACCCTAATCTAGGATGTTACGCTTTACCTCCTTAAAAATAATTTCGTCCTCAAATTACTTACTAACAATCGTACAATCATTCTCACCGCAAGACTATGCTTACGCTGCAAGCTCGATCTTAATAGAACCATCATACTTTCCAGCACAATCTCTAAGTTCACGTCCCTTAGAACTTATTTCTAACGTCATGATTTAATCGATTAAGAAGTTTTATGTATTAAAAATTTTGTTTCACCGATTAACCGCGAAGAAGTTTTATGGAAAGAATTTTTAAAAGTGGTTCTTTCAGTATTCATACATGCACACAGTCTTTACATTCATACATCCATCAATCAATTATGAACTTTCGTTCATTCAGAGAAATGTTGTAGTTTTCATTGTTGTTGTTTTTCCACTACCTAGGGGTATTTTCGTAATTTGCCCTACAGGGGCATTTTCGTAATTTGTCAAAATAAGGTTCCTTGGTGATGTTGTCAATAAGGGTATTTTGGTAATTTTTGAAATCCTCGGGCTTTTCAAAAATTTTGAAATTATAGGGGTATTTCGGTAATTAACCAGGGTAAATTTGTAAATCTCAATAAATCAAGGGTATTTCAAAATTTGCAAAACTTGAGGTTCTTTTGAGAATTTGTTTTTCCAAATCGGTGATGTTGCAAAATTTTGAAAATCGAGGTCATTTTGGTAATTTTGTCAATAGGGGTAATTCCATAAATTTTCAAATCGGGGTATTTTGGACTTTCACAAAATAGGGTTTTTAAATACTTTACAAAGTGAGAAATTTTATTGAAATCAAGGGTAATAAGGTAAATTTAAAACCAAGGCGCTTTGAAGATTTCTAATTTGAGGTACTTCGTTGATTTTCCCTTACGAGGTATTTTGGTCATTTTGCAAATCGGGGATATTTTAGTAAATTTCTTTCCATAATCAAGGTATGTTGATATTTTGTAAATTTAGGGTTCCTTTAAGCAAAGTAGTGAAATTTTGATAAGAATGTGGTATTTGGAAATTTCATAAACCAAGGGCATTTTGTAATTTTACCACTAGGAGTATTTTAGTAAATTTGTAAATCGAAATATTTAGGAAAATTTATAAAATAATCTTTTTCAAATCAAGAGGGTAATTTAGAAATTTTAAAACTAGGGTTCCATAAAAATACGGCTAGTCCCTTTCGGGTTTTAGTTGGGGTTTAGCTTTGTGTAAGTCCTCTTGGTTAGAGTGAACCGTAGCTACGCACCAGGTAGGATTCAAGTGGAGAGGATGTAAGTCACTCAGACTGCTTAAATACCAAGCTCCCATCGAAACCAATCCTAGACATGCAGACCATGGTTGCCACACCCTAACTCGGTGACTCAACCATAGGTTTGTTCAATTATATATTTAAGTATTATGTATTTGTTGGGGTACACTAGTCCTAGGGTTCAAATACTTATCAGACTAATCTACGTTGCCATAAAAGCCCATACATTTCACATATTCAAATCACTTCAGAAGTCAAAAGTACTTACCTGGTGGACTGCGGGTCTGAGACTTAGTGGACCATGCGGAAAATCTGCTTAATTCACAAAATTCTTTTTGGGCTTAACTTTGAAAACGTTTGGGCCTTAAACCCAAGGCCAAGAGTTTAAAACTGGCTCGATACCAAATGAAACACCCCAAACCCTACAAGACGAGCCTTGGCCGGATCTGGTATGTTCCCGGTGTAAACCTTTTCAAATTCTTTTGTTACTTAGGAAAAACTTGTGTGATTTGGAAGAAAAACGTTTTGGGTTGGGCTTGAGTTGAAAACAAGTTTAATTCATTGTTAAAATCCTTTACTTTAGGTGACAAAACATTTGGGCTTTGTTTTTAAAATAAATTTACTTAATCTTTTAATAAATAAAAGTTTGTAAAATAGAAGCAAAGTAAAGTAGTTCTACTAAGGCCTTATTACATCAAATAATTCCCAAATTTAAATTCAAAATACTTAAAATAAAATAGTCCAAATAAAAGAAATCGAACTTCACATGGCCTCCACTAAGCATCTGTAGGCCGGTCCATCCTTGGTCGTCACCTTAAAAGTAATCCCACAACGGGTGAGTCAATGACTCAATGTGTAACCAACACTAAAATTTAATATTTGGGCATACAATATCATATATGTTCATAAAGCATTTAAACAATATGATGCAATCCCAAACCCAAACCTATATGCCATCCGCTACACTCCACTCGTACCATCCACATATGCAGTGGGGACTACTAAGTCAACCTCCATCCGCTACACACCATCGAAGGGTTTGTAACACCCTTACTCGTGTTCGTGCAGGATGAGTATGAGGCATTAGAAGAGTCTGAAACACTTCAGATTATTTAAACCATTTATCACTCAAATATCAAAATTGATTATAAAAGTTCCTTTAACGAACCCTTGAAGTCCAAATCATGCATTGGGATTTGGGTGGGACTAAATTAGAATCGTATAATTTTTTTTTTTTTTTTTTAAGATATTCAATCGAGCCTTATACTTAATACGATTTGTTAGTCGTACACTTCATATAAATAACAAGAAAGCGTATATAAGCTCAATTCTCATTAAATTTCTCTTGTACTTGTATTTTTCATCCTATGTATTCATATAGCATATAACAATCACACTCTGCTTTTTCATATACATTTTATAACAATTTGTCTTGGTTTCAAACTACTTCATATTTGAGTTTTACTTATCCAATCATTTGAAACATCATCTTTATACATATAGTGCACTTGAGATGCAAAATTCTATAATTATGAATGAACACATTTATCAAACACATTCCATGTTTTTATATATTATAGTCTCATATTTCCATGTATCATTTACCATCATTTTCTCGTATTTTTGACAAATACATATAACAACTCATAATCATGCAATTCACTAACTCTTCCTACCAATTACAATTTAAATTGGCAACTCACTTATTGAGCCCAATTTCAATGTTCACTACAATCTATCATATAAATTTGGATGTACGTATCCATCAATAAATTCCATGTACAGGTATCATCATCTCATATTTCTACATACATTACTTTACATATTATGAACTCAAATAACATATACAAGACATACCAATGTATTTCAAATACGTTTTCATAATATTTCATTTAAATTAAGATTATTTTATATTAGAACTCTTCTCATTAACTCATTTGGAATACCAATTCATATAGATAATAGACTCAAGGATGTATAAATATATAATCACAAATGAACTCATTAAATCAACCAAGTTCTACGTTCATGTCTCATCAACTCGTAATTCCTTATATCACATAATATATATATCATGATTTCCATTCCCTTAATATTTTCCATATTTATCCGTTGAATTTCTTGGAATTTTCGATGGATTTTCAGAGGTACACTTTAGTGTACAAATCTAGATCCGTCAATTCGTGTTCATGTGGGCACATTTCCATTTGAGAGAGCACACTCCCATGAACCTCATCCTTACTGGTGGGATTACGGTCCGAGCTAAATCCTGTGAAGAGCACACTCCTTGAACCTCATCCTTACAATGGGATTACCAGTCGAGCTAAATCCCATAATATAAACTCATAGAGTATTGTCGGGATTACCGGTCCGGCTAAATCCTCAGCGACAATTACTCTAATGAGCTTGGATCCGAATTACAGTCGAGGCTAAATTGAGACCCTAATTGGATTACCCGTCCGGGCTCAATCCATTTTCCACATATTCTTGGAGGGCTATATCGGGATCACCCGTCCGGCTAGATCCTTTTCACACATATTCTTGGGAGGGCTATATTGGGATAGGATCACCGTCAGGGCTAGATCCTTTTAAATCAATTCCTTTCGAGAGATCCATCAATTTTCCTTTCATTCAACCGGATTTCTTCCACTTTTTATCAAATATATCAATGTTTAAATCAACTTTTATACAATGAACATTCAAATTATATTCATATCAATAACATACATTCCAAGCATTTAAGAATATAATTCAAGTTACATGAACTTACAATTCGATTTTGATACCATAACGATAATCTTAATTTCATAATAAATATTCCAAATAAAACATTATATCAATTATAATCGAACATGTAATCAATTTATACACAAGTCATTCATATATTATTTTCCCTCCTCCTCCTCTCCATCCATATCCTTAGTATAAACAACACACTTGGAAGTAACATTTTCTATAATTTTCACTATTTACTCATGTGAATGTTCAAGCTGTCCATCTGTGTTATATTCACTAAAATATTTTTATCTCGAGCTACAGAGCTCTAAATTTCAAACCGTTAATTTTCTTTGAAACTAGACTCACATATCTTCTTACCATAATTTTTCCAGAATTTTTGGTGTGGCCAATTAGTACAGTTTATTAGTTAAGTTCTCCCTGTTACACAGTCCTACTGCTCTGACCTCTCTTCACTAAAATCAATTATCTCATAGTACGGTTTTCATATAGTGTTTCTGATTATTTCTAATGAAAATAGACTCACTAAGGAATACAAACATATAAATTATAACTCATAATTATTTTTGTACAATTTTAGTGAATTTCTAAAGTAAGAACAGGGGATCACGAAGTTGTTCTAAACCAGTCTTACAAAATTTAAATATCTCAATATGTAGACTTCCTTTACCTGCTTTGTTTCTTTTATATGAAAATAGACTAAACAAGCTTTAATTCTATATCTTACTCAGCTTCTAATTCGATTTATACAATTTTTGGTGATTTTTCAAAGTTAGACAACTGCTGCTGTCCAAAACTGCTTTAGTATAACATGTTGATTTCTATTTTGTCCCAAATTCCACATTTCATACAATTCAATCCTTGCTCAATTAACCCCTCAATTTAGCTAATTTTCTCATTTAATACTTTTCTCTATCATTTTAAACTACTTCATAACCTTTGAAAATCAGAATTTTAACTCTAGGCCTTAATTTCAACTCTTTTACAATTAGGTCCTAAAATCAATTTCCATCAATTTTACTTAATAAAATCATCATATAACAAAATTAAAGCTTCAATTCAATATTTATTCATCATATTATTCCAGCACTAATCCACATAAACTTTAAAAATTAGCTATAGAATCAAAAACTAATGACATAGTAAGTTGGACCCAATTGTAAAAGTCCAAAAATATAGAAATTTCAAGGAGAAAGTAAAAATTAAACTTACATGAAGCTTGAGTATGAAAACCAACTTGAAACTCTCTCCCATGGCTGTTTTTCAGCTGAAGAAAATGAAGAGAAATGAAGAGAAATCTAGATAATTCCAATTTGGTCCCATACTTATTTTACTAATTTTGGCAATTTTCAATTTTACCCTTATTTCATTCATTTCCTGATTTTTCTCAGCTATTGCCGCCCAAAATATCTCCTTTGGGCTTATTTTCACTTTAGGTCCTTCCTCATTTGACAATCAGACTATTTAATCTTTTTAGCAACTTTTATACACTTTTCATTTTAGTCCTTTTATTTAATTAACCACCCAAGCGTCAAAATTTTCTAACGAAATTTTAATACTTCCTTATTGACATTCCTTAAATATTCATAAAATATTTATGACTCGGTTTATAACACGAGATCTCGATACTTCTTTTCTCGATTTCTTGACCAAATAAATCTTTATAAAACACAATTTACTATTTTAAAACATTTTAAAAGCTACATTTGACTCGTAAATATTAAATAAATATAATCTACAAGTCCATTTCTCATATTTGGTCGTCTCGAACCATTATTTTTAATATAAGCGAAATTTGGGCTATTACAACTCTCCCCTCTTTAAGAATTTTCGTCCTCGAAAATTCCTTTAGTCAGAAAGGTTCAAATATTTTCACTACTTATACCTTTTCAATGTCAATTCCTTACACAAAATTTAGAAATCCGGATACCAAAATCACCACGTTTCTATGATTAAACCAAAAGCATAATCATATCGGACATAGTTATTACAAATTTGAACAACACACTTTAATGATAAGCCATGATTAATAATTTCTGAAGTATGAATGATAGGAAAACCAAGATAAGGAAATTCAAGATACAATACCATACCGAAATCCGAGAACATAACTCATAAAAATAATAATAATAATAATAATAATAATAATAAAGATATTGATGATTCCTCGAGAAGGCCGGAAGAAAAACACTTACCAACTTTGGACTTCCATCATAACGAGAGATAATATATTTCAAATATTTATATATATAATGAATAATATCCAATAAGAGCGGAAGAATAGTCCAACATAAATTTTACTATCGACTTTATTCCAACATAATAAAATAAATTTGAATAGATAAAGAAATACCGATCATAAATCGACCGACCAATAGGGCTTTCATCTAACATCATAGTTAGTTAGCATTCTCATAACATAAGAACTCCATCAGAGTGAACAGTCACACACATATCTCTAAGGATAAAAGAATATATATAGAATACCGGAAAAATCATCATATTCATCTCAACTATAACTATCACACAGACATCTTTATTACTCAATTATTATTTCTCTAACTAATTACATCATCATGTTCCCGCATCATTCCATTTACCAACGAAAACCAATTCGAGAAGAATATCAACAACTCATACTTTAAACTTCACACTCAATTGAGTTGAATAGTCGAGACTAGCTTCTTCTTTATCCGTGACATTGTATAATCTGTGTAATCTTTAAAATAATCTGATATTTCTTTTTAAAAATGAGTTCATTTGTCGCACTATACTCAACTCTCTCTTCTTTTTTTTTTTTCCCACTTTGGACTCTTTAGTTTCTCACTTATGAACTTATTCAACATAATTCTGAACTTTCATCATAAAGCAATATTAGTAAGGGGTGAGGTCATAAAGCCTCTAACTTGACTCTCATAAATACACATATATGACTTAGCATTCATCATCAATGTGACATCATCATAATCACATAGTTCACTCTAAGCAATTTTCATACTTAGTCATGTTACACGAACTTTTCGATTATCTTATTCAAACAAGCGTACTTAAACATACATTCCATGAATTTTGAGTAAATTTACTCATAACATTCACTTAATCAAGCATGTTAGACACATAACATCATATGAATACTAACATACATGAACGAGCTTATCACAATAAAGGCTTCCGTTTCATTTCACTTTTCCACATTTCCCAACATATGGTTATCTCATTAAGCACATTAACACATGCTTATCATGAACTTCTATTAATACCTTTCCACATTTCAATACATCGTAAGCACATTTCAATCATCTCAATATCATTTTTAGCATTATCGACAATAGTTCGATTGGAAGTCATTACATCTTAACAAAATAATTTCGTTAAATAGGAGATATAACACTATCACGGTTCACATATGGCATGTATAGCAAGATCATTACACATGCTATGTTAGTCAGAATCGACTAAACCATAGCTCGATACCACTAAATGTAACACCCTTACTCGTGTTCGACGACGGAATGAGTATGAGGCATTACCAAGAAGTCTCGAAACACTTACTGATTATTTAAACCATTTATCACTCAAATATCAAAATTGATTATAAAAGTTCCTTTAACGAACCCTTGAAGTCCAAATCATGCATTGGGATTTGGGTGGGACTAAATTAGAATCGTATAATTTTTTTTTTTTTTTTTTAAGATATTCAATGAGCCTTATACTTAATCGATTTGTTAGTCGTACACTTCATATAAATAACAAGAAAGCGTATATAAGCTCAATTCTCATTAAATTTCTCTTGTACTTGTATTTTTCATCCTATGTATTCATATAGCATATAACAATCACACCTCATTTTTCATATACATTTTATAACAATTTGTCTTGGTTTCAAACTACTTCATATTTGAGTTTTACTTATCCAATCATTTGAAACATCATCTTTATACATATAGTGCACTTGAGATGCAAAATTCTATAATTATGAATGAACACATTTATCAAACACATTCCATGTTTTATATATTATAGTCTCATATTTCCATGTATCATTTACCATCATTTTCTCGTATTTTGACAAATACATATAACAACTCATAATCATGCAATTCACTAACTCTTCCTACCAATTACAATTTAAATTGGCAACTCACTTATTGAGCCCAATTTCAATGTTCACTACAATCTATCATATAAATTTGGATGTACGTATCCATCAATAAATTCCATGTACAGTATCATCATCTCATATTTCTACATACATTACTTTACATATTATGAACTCAAATAACATATACAAGACATACCAATGTATTTCAAATACGTTTTCATAATATTTCATTTAGAATTAAGATTATTTTATATTAGAACTCTTCTCATTAACTCATTTGGAATACCAATTCATATAGATAATAGACTCAAGGATGTATAAATATATAATCACAAATGAACTCATTAAATCAACCAAGTTCTCGTTCATGTCTCATCAACTCGTAATTCCTTATATCACATAATATATATATCATGATTTCCATTCCCTTAATATTTTCCATATTTATCCCGTTGAATTTCTTGGAATTTTCGATGGATTTTCAGAGGTACACTTTAGTGTACAAATCTAGATCCGTCAATTCGTGTTCATGTGGGCACATTTCCATTTGAGAGAGCACACTCCATGAACCTCATCCTTAATGGGATTACCGGTCCGAGGCTAAATCCCAGAAGAGAGCACACTCCATGAACCTCATCCTTACAGTGGATTACGATCGAGCTAAATCCAGTAATATAAACTCATAGAGTATTGTCGGGATTACGGTCAGGCTAAATCCACAACGACAATTACTCTAATGAGCTTGATCAATTACGAGTCAAAGCTAAATTGAGACCTAATTCGGATTACCGTCCGGGCTCAATCCATTTTCCACATATTCTTGGGAGGGCTATATCGGGATCACCCGTCGGGCTAGATCCTTTTCACACATATTCTTGGGAGGGCTATATTGGGATAGGATCACCCGTCGGGCTAGATCCTTTTACCGTCAATTCCTTTTCGAGATCCATCAATTTTCCTTTCATTCAACGGGATTTCTTCCACTTTTTATCAAATATATCAATGTTTCATCAACTTTTATACAATGAACATTCAAATTATATTCATATCAATAACATACATTCCAAGCATTTAAGAATATAATTCAAGTTACATGAACTTACAATTCGATTTTGATACCATAACGATAATCTTAATTTCATAATAAATATTCCAAATAAAACATTATATCAATTATAATCGAACATGTAATCAATTTATACACAAGTCATTCATATATTATTTTCCCTCCTCCTCCTCTCCATCCATATCCTTAGTATAAACAACACACTTGGAAGTAACATTTTCTATAATTTTCACTATTTACTCATGTGAATGTTCAAGCTGTCCATCTGTGTTATATTCACTAAAATATTTTTATCTCGAGCTACAGAGCTCTAAATTTCAAACCGTTAATTTTCTTTGAAACTAGACTCACATATCTTCTTACCATAATTTTTCCAGAATTTTTGGTGTGGCCAATTAGTACAGTTTATTAGTTAAGTTCTCCCCTGTTACACAGTCCTACTGCTCTGACCTCTCTTCACTAAAAATCAATTATCTCATAGTACGGTTTTCATATAGTGTTTCTGATTATTTCTAATGAAAATAGACTCACTAAGGAATACAAACATATAAATTATAACTCATAATTATTTTTGTACAATTTTAGTGAATTTCTAAAGTAAGAACAGGGGATCACGAAGTTGTTCTAAACCAGTCTTACAAAATTTAAATATCTCAATATGTAGACTTCCTTTACCTGCTTTGTTTCTTTTATATGAAAATAGACTAAACAAGCTTTAATTCTATATCTTACTCAGCTTCTAATTCGATTTATACAATTTTGGTGATTTTTCAAAGTTAGACAACTGCTGCTGTCCAAAACTGCTTTAGTATAACATGTTGATTTCTATTTTGTCCCAAATTCCACATTTCATACAATTCAATCCTTGCTCAATTAACCCCTCAATTTAGCTAATTTTCTCATTTAATACTTTTCTCTATCATTTTAAACTACTTCATAACCTTTGAAAATCAGAATTTTAACTCTAGGCCTTAATTTCAACTCTTTTACAATTAGGTCCTAAAATCAATTTCCATCAATTTTACTTAATAAAATCATCATATAACAAAATTAAAGCTTCAATTCAATATTTATTCATCATATTATTCCAGCACTAATCCACATAAACTTTAAAAATTAGCTATAGAATCAAAAACTAATGACATAGTAAGTTGGACCCAATTGTAAAAGTCCAAAATATAGAAATTTCAAGGAGAAAGTAAAATTAAACTTACATGAAGCTTGAGTATGAAAACCAACTTGAAACTCTCTCCATGGCTGTTTTTCAGCTGAAGAAAATGAAGAGAAATGAAGAGAAATCTAGATAATTCCAATTTGGTCCCATACTTATTTTACTAATTTTGGCAATTTTCCAATTTTACCCTTATTTCATTCATTTCCTGATTTTCTCAGCTATTGCCGCCCAAAATATCTCCTTTGGGCTTATTTTCACTTTAGGTCCTTCCTCATTTGACAATCAGACTATTTAATCTTTTAGCAACTTTTATACACTTTTCATTTTAGTCCTTTTATTTAATTAACCACCCAAGCGTCAAAATTTTCTAACGAAATTTTAATACTTCCTTATTGACATTCCTTAAATATTCATAAAATATTTATGACTCGGTTTATAACACGAGATCTCGATACTTCTTTTTCTCGATTTCTTGACCAAATAAATCTTTATAAAACACAATTTACTATTTTAAAAACATTTTAAAAGCTACATTTGACTCGTAAATATTAAACAAATATAATCTACAAGTCCATTTCTCATATTTGGTCGTCTCGAACCATTATTTTAATATAAGCGAAATTTGGGCTATTACGATTATTTGCGATCGGCGTGCTCATCGCCTATATAAAATTCGTGGCATAGCCACCAGATAATTGTGTCATGAGACACCACATTCAGATAATGTAACCGAAGTTACCACATTCAGATAATGTGACCGAAGTCACCACATTGGATAATGTGACCAAAGTCACCTCATTCGAGATAGTGAGACCAAGTCATCACATTCACTTTCCTTTCTCAAATAACCCGAATGCCCCATATTATTCATATCATGCATATCATACTTAAATTCACATTCATGTCACTTTTCACATGTTAAGTATAACATATTTCGTAATCCTAGTAGGAGTAGGAAAACATACCTGAGTACTTTGTACCATAACATGGTACTTTAGCCACATTCTTACACTTTCATATTAACACATATATCAAGTTTAAGCCATAAATCTATTAAGATTAGTGTGGGGTACACACGGTACCTTAGCTATATTCTTACACTTTCATATTAACACATATATCAAGTTTAAGCCATAAATCTATTAAGATTAGTGTGGGGTTTTACGGTACCTTATCCATGCTTTTCACATTCTTAATAACATGTTTAATTTAAAACATAGCCATGAGCGTATTAAAACTTAGGGTAGGGTACACACCTAATTAAACAACAATTTCACTTGAAATCCGAAATCCGATCTCTTTGCTTTAGGTTTTAATGCCTTAATCTTGATTGAATAAAAATCAAATCGAAACTTGTATTCTTCCCCTTTGAAATTGGCAAATCACTAGATCCCTTGAATCGGTTAGTTTTGACTTAAAACACATAATAATAGATCTACTACAAAAATAGGGTCTTGGCGAATATTCATAGTCACTTACCTTAAGGATCTTAAATCCAAATTCACTTAGAATAACTAGGGAACACATGACCTATGGTGTACCTTGGAAAAGAACTTCCTTATTTGAAGGAATCGATTGCACCTTCACTTCAACCTTGGAGATTAGGCTATGGCTAAATGATGCTCTCACAATTTTTGGCTTTTGGGGATTAGAAGGAAAAGAAGGAAGAATAAAGCGTAGGAATTTGGAGAGAGGAGAATCTGCTTAAGAAATTCAGCAAAGGAAGAGTGAATGAATGAATAAATGAATGAATGGCCTTCTCTTCCTTTTATAGCCGAAATTACTAGCTAGAGTCTTGGCCACCACTCTTCTTATGTGATAATTATCACTTTATCAAAAGAATTAATCCAACAATTATCTCCTAATTAGCGAAATTTTAAAGGAAATAAAACTCCTCTTTGGGCTTTGTATCGGATGCCATTCTTGGCATCGCCACCCACCAACCATATGTATATCCACTAGTAAACAGTGATGATAAAATATAATTTGCTATTGATTGATAATTTATTTATATTGATTATATTTGACTTAAAATTTATTTTTGTAGGTGGAGCATTTATCCGGGTATCGGAGGTCGACATCGTCGATATACCGGCTTATGATTGAGCAACATGCCGGGGAAGGGGTAAGTGATTCTAATATTGGTTACTTGTTAGGTTGTATATCATATGCACACCGTGTTAAATTTTGACAATGTTATTAATCGTGCAGTTTATATGGACGCCATATCGTCGACCAGAAATTACAAACGTTGTACCCTCGGCCGCTTATATTCATTCGTACATGTGGTGTACAAACGCACTAATTGTGTGTTTCCATGTAGTCGAGTGGTATCACGGGGACCGAATGCTGCGGCAATTTGGTTCGCCCAATATATCCCTGTTCGCCATGCCATGTGGGAGCGGTTCACGGTAAAAATAAGAGAGGAATCAAGGCTTGGATTGGGGGTTAGGCATAGGCAATTTATTGTGTGGAATGACCGCATGTCCCATATACCCCGATGGATATGGCTTCGATTTTAACCTTCATTAGAGTACATGCAATGGTACTCTAGTATGGAGAAGCCATATATACTCAGGGGACAGTCGACTGTAGTCCCCCAAAACGTGTAGCGAGATGGGGCATACGAGGCAGCGGTCGATATGGAGGTCGAGGCAGATGCAGATGCAGATCCTGATCCCGAGCCGGAACCCGAGCAGGAGCCAGAGCCGGAGCCCAAGCAATCACATTCACATTCAGATGCACATTCGTATCATCCGAATGTGCCGGGCTATGACTACTTCCCGGGCTCTTCAGGAGGTGGATATCAGTCCGGGTTTGATATATTTGGATCGTACACACCGCAAAGACAAGATTCGCTCGTATCCACTACATGACATCGCCTTCGGGTCGATCAAGTGCATCGTGGCACTCCTTCCGCTCGAGTTCATCTATACCGCTCGAGCCACGATTTTACTACCATGTTTAGCACACCCCCACCTGAACCCCCACCGGGAGCTGAAGAGGATATTGGTCGTCGTGAGCACCCACGACGTGATCGTCGACCACCACAGAAGTATACACCTAGGACTACACCATCGAACCATCAATTTTAGGTGTTTCTTGCAGTTTAGATGGTCTTCTAATTTGTATTTGTAAATATTCACATCTAATGTAATTTGTAAATATTCAGATTGATGAGAAAGCAAAACAAATCCATACATGTAATTTTTTTTTTTTGCAATTTAGCCCTAATTAATCAAAATCACAAAAAATCTGAATATTTAGCCCTAATGTAATTTGTAAATATTCACATCTAATGTAATTTATTATACTACCCATATCGCACAAAATATAATTCAATACAAATCAACATTCATACAAATCCATACATGTAATTTTTTTTTACAATTTAGCCCTAATTAATCAAAATCACAAAAAATCTGAATACAAAACATGTTAATCTGAATAATGCCAAATCCCACTCCCTCGTGACGATTGGCCAACATGGTAGTTCCGCTGCGGGCATTTACTTGATTATGACCACCTAATCAGATATTCCACAACGCCTATCGTCGGATTTCTCCCTAATGTCCATTTCATTATGGATTCTAGATGATTGCGGACGACTCTCTGATTCTTGCGTAGCGCCTCGTCGGGACAAGCTCGAAAGTCATCTCGAGGTACCTCCCATGTAGCAAGTTCGGGCGGGACAGGGGAACTCATTTTCCCGGACACGTAACGTATGCTCCAGGTGTGTACACATCATTCACAAATTGTTCAACATTAAGGTTCGCTTTAGCACGCCGCCACGACATGTGCGCACGGATAATGAAGTGTTTGGAACCTCCCTGATTCAAGACTTTCTATTCCAAGATCGACTCCATAAGATCTAGGTGGCAAACCAGTCGACGACCGATAGACTCGTAACTCGAAAAGTTTCCATACGTCGTGAATATATTTCTATCATCGACCTTGTAATCCGACGGTTTACAATCAATGCATCCTCGATATCTTCCACAAATACGTGTCCCAGCATCCATCTGGTTGACTTGTTGTTCATCCATTCTTGGCATCAACGTGGCCAACTCAGAATGTAGTCGAGAAGGCAGATGAAATTGGAAGATGTCGTGTTTTCAACAACACGCGCTGACCCCTCCACCAAGTTTGTGGTCATTTGACCATACCGAAAGTCGTCGTCAAAACTTTGAGTCCATTGCCACGGCTCCATTGTGCCTAACCACTCTCGAAAAGATTTGTTCGTTTGACCTTCCATTTGACTCTCAAGTCGAGTCATTCTTTGGTTAAAATATGTGGCTCTAACTTCTCAGACTGTACACATTTTAATAAAAGATAAGTTACAAAAATATATAACATAAAAATATTAAAATTGAATGATTAAAAATTTAAGGCTATCTTTTACCCATTTTTACCACTTGTCTCTTCCACTCTGCATTCTTATAGTCTCGAAGGAAGTTACCCGCAATATGACGGATGCAATAAACAGATCTCCGTGGCACACCGGAACGCCTAATTGCGACAAGTAATCCTTTCCCTCTATCAGAAATGATACAAATATTATCGTTGCTGATAACATACCTCCGCAGGTTGGTAAGAAAGAATTCTCAAGATTCCATGTTCTCCTTATCTACTATGGCAAATGCTATTGGGAGCACGTTCCTGTTGCCGTCTTGAGCAACCGTAATAAGTAGGATCTGTGTATATTTTTCAGATATCCATGTCCTATCAACATGCACAAACGGCTTACAGTGTGGAAATACCCGCACATTGATCAACGTCCGAACATCCGATGAAAAATTCTTTTCCCTACTGTAATTGGTCATCCGGCCGTAATAAGGTCGTGGTTCGCAACTCAATCACAATTCCAAGACGTACTCTCTCATAGCACTATCCATCCTCGCAGCTCGTTATCGATGAGTCGTAATCTCCATACAATTGCTCCATTGCCATCTGCTTAGCTATCCAAGCTTGACACGATGCTCGACATCGAAACCGTGCTTGTATTTCAAAGAATTACCAAAACTTTATTGGTTGGCATGTCCTTCACCATTGGAAGGATACACGACAGATGGTTTTCAATCAAGTTTTTATGATCTTCATCATACGTGTCGATCCGCATGTATGCGGTCCAACCAATTTCAGATTCTCACATCTGCGAATCTTGAATGAACGCAGCTTGTACTCCACCAATTGCGACCTTCCGCCTTCCAACACTCCCAATATAAACCGTCGATTTGGACATCGCGACTTTGTAATCACGCTGATATATCTATGCTATACCGTTTAATAGCAGATACGCACTCTTCTTTACTTTCGAATCTCTGGCCTACGAATAACTCATGCTTAGAATTTATGGCCAGCCGATAAGCAAGATACATTTCAAGGTACTCCGAGAACTCGGCTACATCGCTGCAAGGTCGGGTCTATGAAAGCGACATGTGTGGCCTGTGATTATTGTGTATCATAATACATCCCATCCGGTTCCCGATCAAGATGCGCTAATGTTTCCATTGTCATTCACGCCTTCATTGTCAATATCATCGTATATCGTCCATATCGGGATCGTTGTCACTATCGACCTCTTCCTCACAATGATCACTACTATCGTGTCCATCATCACCAACCACGTCAATATCCGTGTAATATTAAGATCAATATCGATCCCACGATATTCGAATCGGCATCAACATACGATATTGGAGGTACTATGCACGCTTCTTGAGCTCCACGTTCTTCACCATATGCATTGTTTCTTCATTTGCCTCGATACCAATACCGCAAACTCAGCAAATAAGTGAATTGGTGCATTTCTATTACTCCCATTCCCACAAGAAAGAGCGATCATTGTCTCAACGTCTTCGCTGCTCTACAAGTTCTATTTCGTGAATTTGATCGGATCCGTTAAATTGAAAACTTGTAGAAAATTCTTGAGATAGTTCTCCCACAACGCCTAACAATTTTTGCGTTTATCCTTCGCTTCATATCATCCAACGAGACATTTCTATTAAATCTCATTGCTATTTGTTGCCGACATTCAAATATGCATCCAACGGTTGTTGTCAGATGATTCCATCGAAATAAACACACATAAAAAACTCGATCATCCATCTTCAATATTCAATCATTAAAAAATAAAATTTCTCAAAAATTTCGACTCAGATATACTATTCTTAAATAAAAAACATAATGTTTCAATATGTTATTTTTTCATTCTTACGCCACCATATTACAATTATCATTCGTATATGAACAACATTTATCTTTACATCTAACCACTTAAAGTCGATCTACATTTTATTCCATCTCGAGCTTGTATCTTCCTCCGAAAATACTATACAATCAATTTATAAATTCTTGATTCTCTTCATATTGATCTTCTACAACATATTAAATACTAGCATGTTATTAATATACTAGCATATTAACATACTAACAACAACAATATACTAACTATGTTACATATTAAATAAAATACTAATATACTAACATATTATTAATATACTAATAATATATTATTTTAGGGTTTTAAGATTTTTAACTAACATATTAGTCTAATAACAATTTATTAACTAACATATTATTAACTAAATATTAATATATTATAATAACATATTAATACACTAATAATATTTTAATATTTTATTTTAGGGTTATCAATACTACTAACTAAACTAAAATATCATTCTAGGATTTCTAATTAAAAATATTATAGTTAACTAACTATATTATTAACCTATTAGTTATAAACTAAACTAACAACAACAACAAATAATAAAAATAAAAATCAATATCTTCCTTATTAAAAAAAAAAATTATACATACTCTTATTTTTCTTCTTTCTTTCTCCTCCTTTCTTTTCTTCTTCTTCTTCTTCTTCTTCTTCTTCTTCTCAACTGATAAATTTCTGATAAAAAACCACGGCACGAGTTTAAAACGGGCTGGTGACGCCTCTGACAGTGGCACCATTGGTGCCGCCTCTGCCAGAGGCACCATTGAATCTTGCTGTGGCGTAGGCTTCACCAATTTACTCGCCATTTTTTACTTTTTCAGTTTTTTTTTTATATTTGCAATATTTTTTTTTAACTTGAGTGCCTAGAGAGGGTGGTGTCGCCTCGTAAGCGCCACCACCCTCTTTGTATCATTTTGGTAAATTTTAAAAGGGACCCTATTTTCGTATTTTATTTTTTTTGCATTATTTTAGTAAAAAGCCGATTAATCACAAAAGTAATCATTTTAGGACTAAGGCTTTTTATCTTAAATGCAACTTTTTTTAATAGTAGGGCAAGAAAAAATTAAATATCATTTCACTGTTTGATTTATTTTAAAATATAAATTAAAAATACAATTATCTGAATATTATCGAATCTTGTTTTTATTTAATTCATAATTTATTTTAATTTCTATGATATAAAAATAAATACGTTACATTTGAATTAGTGAAAATAATTTAACAATTTTATATGAAAATATCTTTTAAATATATTATACAATAATTATTTATTTTATTACTACAAAGAAACATGTTTTCAGCAGTGTTTTTCTTCCAAGAACGTATTTAAAAAAAAGCGCTATAGCTAACGCCACTAAATTTGAGGCATTTATGTGAAAAACGCAATTGTTGAAATCATTTTTTTTTTTGGAATGTTGAAAAGGGGAATCGACTTTAAAAATATGGAAATGGAGTCGCCACCGATCTTTTATTTAAGATGTGATCGAATCAACTTGAGATGGATTATTTTAATAAAACATTTTGATTTATTAAAACAATAATTTTGGTCTACGAAATCCAGAAAACGAGTTCGGGAGTAGGTTACGCACGAGAAAGGGTTAGCACCTTCGATACACCCAAAATTGGTACCTAATTAATTAATTAATGTCTTGATGTCGAAAATTTGAAAAGATTCTAGATTACAATCCATTTACTTAATATATATTTGGACAAAATCATATTGGATGCCAAAGCATCTTATTTCGAAGAAATAAAATGCCGTACTCAGTAAGTTAGGGCACCACATCTTATATTCTCGAAATTAGGTTTATCTTTCGACATTCAATACTCGTACATTTAAAAATTGAGAAGGATATTCAATTATTTGGGTCAAATGAAAAATCGCAACCCAGTAAGTTAGGGCACTATTTCTCAAAATTCTCGAATACTGAATATTGCCTTTGTTCTTTTGAAATTCTTATCTCGAGATGATGAAATATCACACCCAGTAAGTTAGGGCGCAATATCTCAACTTCCTGAGAATAAGTTTTTTATTTAAAATTATCGTGCATTTTGATTTAAGAGAGAAAGGATACTCGGTTACTAGGTTTTAAACGAGGAGAATCGGAACTCAGTAAGTTAGAGCACGATTTTCTCGAAACCCCTAAACACAAGCATTGCCTTGTGATCTTAAAATCGAAATGACATTAAAACACTACATTTTTCATATGATACAATGGAATACTAATATACAAAGTGAGGTATTAATCCATACATCAAATATTACAACGATGAATCACAAATAATTAATGGCTACGAATTAACAATTTATAATCCATGCAATAGCAATAATCATAGAACACAATTTCGACATTAGCAATTGAAGAAAATGGGGCAAGATAATATATAAAAAGAAAATTATGATGTACATCAATTTTAAAGGAATAATATATAAAACTATATAAATGAAAGTTTAAAACTAATTAAAAGTCAATGAAATAATTAAAAATAATTTATCAAAAGCAGATTTTGAAAATAAATGATGAATAAATTTATTGACTAAAAAATACCTAATTGAAATTAAAATAAATTTAATAGGATATATTAAAAAAATTTAAGCAGAATTAAGGACTAAGTTACAATACGCATGAATAATCAAGGGCTGAACCCGCAAATATTACAAAATCAAAACGGAGCACATCAACGGGACTAGATTAAAAAGCACACAATATTTAAGAGAAAAAATTAAAGAACGAAAGAAATAAAATTAGGACTCAATCGATTGATATCGCAAAAATCTAGGGACCAAGCGCATAAATATTCCCTCTCCGTAAAAACGCGCGGATCTGAAGGCGTCGGGTCGAACTGAATCGGGTCACCCTATGCTGTGTCGTTTTGAGGCTATTGAGATAAACCCCAAACGACGTCGTTTCTTTAATAAGGAATAATCCCCTTAAAACTGAATTAAAAAAAATCAAATCAACCATTTCCCTTTTATCTAAAACAAACAGAATGAAAAACCTAGTCCTATTCCCATTTTCCTCTCAGCCGAATCCAAAGGTCGCGCCGTCCGATCACCATTTCCATCGGCGTATGGTGGCGTATAGTGACCCTCCTACCCTAACTTGGAACGAAACCTAAGGAAGCGCCCGTTTCAGCTTCGAAACCCCCATCTCATGCTTCGATTTTGACGAAGGAGATGAGGACTCCGACGACAGTAATAACGGTAAGTATTCTTCTCTTTATTTCCTCACACGCAATCAACTTGAAATGAAAAGAAAAGAAACTAAATCGCCAGTCAAAATAAAATCAAAAATTTGTAAGAGGCTCGAAATTGGCAATCACCTTGAAGTCTGAACTATTCTCTTTTTTTTTTTTTTTGTATTTCGTTCTATATTCGTAAATTGTAAAAACATGAAGACCCCCTTTACAATCGTTTGTTTCGGTCTTTTATAGCAGAAATCGAAAATAGAAATAAAACAAAATACAATGGTTTTTTTGTGTTTGTTTTTTTCTTCTCTCGCTTCTTTGTCGTCCTTGTTGTCTTTCGCAGGTACAAGGTGGACGTGGCACACTAAGCTTGTTTGGCAGACGGAGGCGCGTGGGGTGACGTGCGTGTAGAAGCGTGTGAGAGACGAGGTAGTCCAATCGCTTGGTCATGCGCTATGAAACTCGTAAACCCCTGGGTTTCGGATAGGTTAACTTTTGGGCCCTTTGGGCTTTATAATGTCTGTATGAATTATTGGGTTTGTAAATTGGGTAGTGCTTGAGCATTGGGCTTTAAGTCAGGTTTGTAAAAGAGATGGACTATTTTATTATTGTTTTATATTTTATTTTATGGTTGTTTTGTTTTTTATATTTTGGTTCAATTTTGGTTTTAAAAGGGCAGATTTAAAATTGGGTGTTACAATGCTATAGAACATGACCTTTAGCGCTTTTCCCACAAACGCAGTTTATAGTGCATGACTTTTAGCGACGCTTTTCTCACAACATGCTATAGAATATGACCTTTAGCGGCACTTTTCTCACAAACGCCAAGTAAAGAACATAACCTTTAAAAAATTATTTTAATCAAATAATATTTATTTTAATCAAATAAAATTTTCTACTAAAATTTTAACTTTAAAACTTAATATAAAAATTAATGAATTATGAAAATTTTAACTTTAAAACAAAATATAAAAATTAATGAATTTAAATTTAGAATTTAAAATAATAAATTAATAACACAATTAAAATCCAAAAGTTAGAACTCAAGTTATCATAAATATTAAAATAAAAATAAAAATTTAGAATCAAAACTAAAATAAATAATAAAAATTAGATTAAATATAAAGATATCAATAACATAAGATATTATAATGAAGTTACTTAAATGAATTAATAACTTAAATCATAACCATGTAAAATATAATATTTGAATCCATTCCCATGTGAAATATCAACATTGATTGTTTAAATTGATTAAGCTGCTAATGAATACTCCTTTGACCAAATCGACAGATTTGCGAGGATATGGATGTACTGGCTTTCTTTTAGGACGAGGAGGCGGTATAACTACTGGTTTAAGGGAACCATCAAAGCCACAATTTGACTATCGGACAACCTAGAACCACAATCAGAAAGTATGCATATGAGAAATAGACTGACTAGGAGAACCTGCCTATAACTATACACATTGCAGGGTAATAAAACATACAATGCATTTTCTTAATCAAGTAAATCTTGGTAATAAAAGATATAATACATTTACTTAATCAATGAAATCTTGTAATGAACTCAAAGCAATAAACCTTAGAGAAAAACTTTTAAGCATGGCTTCGAATTTGAACTGTAGATTTAGTGTCTACATACTCTGCGTGAAAATAAAAGTAACTTAAATTGTTCAAACCATAGTGAACATGGCAAAGATAAGTAAACCAGTTCAACTCATTGTGCACTTACCTTCTATTTGGCGCCAGCCACGACCATAGAACCTTAAAGCTTCAAGAAACCTCTGATGCTCTTCCTCAATCCATTTCTCCCTCTGATGCTCTTATTTTCTAATGCTATAAGATAACTTCAAATCACTTCAAATTACTTCTGAAATTATAATTGTCTTACTGAACAAGAAAATATTTATTGGGTTTCCTTTAGAGAAGAAAATTTTTGTTTCAGTGAAACAGGATAAGGGTAAATAAAAAGCCAAACATATGATTGAAATAAACACTCAATGGGAATATTTATATTAGCATATCCCTATCATTAACTTCTTAGATACCACTATTCCATCAAAATCAAGAGAAAAGACCATCTAATTCAACCAAAACAAAAGCTAAAAACAACAACTTAAGTTTTGTTGAAGTTTAAGTTTAATATAACTGGACCACTAGTTAACTCAATTTGAATTATACCCAGATTTTAACTTCAGCTATGAAGATTAGTCTGAATGCCATCAGTACTGTACCTTGGCTTAATCAGTTAGGAATAAGAATTTGCAAGTATTATGTAGATGATTTCATGATACTATATTCGTAAAATTTGGTTGTACCTAGAGGCTAGTGCACTTCATTTTGTAAGTTTCAGCAAGATCAGTTTCATATTACAAGTCATTTAGAGCCCCTATAGGCCCACATAAAGGCTTTCATGACTGAAGCCTGAAACTATAGAAGTTGATTCTAAGGAAGCAAATGAATATATTCATTTCTGTTATTGAGAAATATCTATCAATAAGCAGCCATAAGGTATATAGATAGTTAAATCGCATGTTAATTTCAGAATCTATGAGAAGAAAAACATAAGTTGTTTCCCAATTCCCACCACACAAAAATGCTTAAAATTATCATCACGGCTTGACTTGTCTTGTCAAATCACCAAAATCAAACTAATAATAAAAATAATAAAGAAAACAATATCAACACTGTTTATGTGGACCTATGCAAAGGCAAGCAACAAAATTAGAAAGGGAAAGATGACTCACATTGCCCACAAAGACTGATCGAGAATCCACTTCCCCTCCATTTGCCTGAGATGTAACTGCAACAGCAGCAGGATCTAGGTGCATAGAAATAAATATAGATAATGATTCTCAATACTTGTGCTTTCTATTATATCCAACAAGAACAGATGTACATATAACTCAAATTAAATAACAAAATATTTGAAGGGAATCTTAATCTTGTATGACACACTTACCCTCTGGATTTTAACATTCCAAGTAATCTAGAAAGTCAAAAACCATAAGTAATTACTGTTACGTAACAGTTTTATTACAATGCACGTTATTACTATGCAAGTTGAAACGATGCGTTTTGACCGTGTTTTAATTATCTTTTAGTATATGCTGCGTTTTATGTTGTTTTTGCTGAAACGATGTGTTTAGACATTTTAGTGTTGGTTATTGGTTGTTACCCTTTATACCTGCACAGAGGACAAGAAAACGATTATGGAAAAATTGAATCAGATTTGAATTCTCTTTTCTCTATTCTTCTCCTACACTTTTCTATTCTCTTTTCCCACTTCCTTTTGAATTTCAAGTTTGTTCCGTCACAAAGGTATCAGAGTTGTTTCGATCCTCATGGCGACGGTGTGATGACCAGGTTGCAGAATAAATTCGGGTTGATGTGGGGAGCTCACTTAGCTCCAAGTTGAGTTCACTCAGCTTGATGCAAGGATTGATGCCCGATTAAAAGATTTTCAGGAATGAATTAAATCAGAGGTTCATTCGGAGGTAAGATCTGAACTTCGATATGAGCTTCACTCTTTGTTCAAACAATATTTTGGACAAAATCCGCCAGTTACAGCTATCGGAGTAGTGGCAGGTAAGGGGAAGGGAATTTTAGGTTCCCCTCCGGGATTTTCAACAAAGGAACCCCTCCTAGTGTCACCTATATTTGAGTTAGGACATTCAAGTTTGTCCTCTAGGGGTGGTGCTGTAGATGTTGGTAACTCCTCTTTTTGAGTGGATTATCCACATTTTGATGGAGATAATTTCAGAGGTGGTGGTCTAAGTTGGAACAGTATTTCGAGGTTGAAAGGGTAAGTGAGCAAGCTAAGGTTAGGGTGGTTATGTTGCATTTAGAAGGGAAAGCCTTAGATTGGCATCATTTCTTTGTACGTAGATATGGGAGACTGCATCAGTTGACATGGAAGATGTATGTTAGGGGAATTAAAGAACGTTTTGGGTCTGATTCTTTTCTTGATCCTGTGACAGAATTAGTGACCCTTAAACAATAAGGATCCGTCGACCAGTTTCATGATGGATTCTTGAGTCTGCTTAATTAATTGAATGTGCAAGAGTCCTATGCCTTGAGTATCTTTATAAGCAATTTGAAGCCTAAGATAGGACAGTACCTTAGGTTGTTTTCGCCTCAAACGTTGGTGAAAGGTTACAAACTCGCTAGACAAGTTGAGAATATTGTGTTGGGGCCAGTAAAGAAGGGATTTGTTGCTTGTAATGGAGTTGGATCTTCAAGGTTATTATTCCCTAGTCATAGAGCACCACAAGGATTGAGGCATTCTATAACTGTGAGTGGGTCGGGCATAGTAATATGGGACAAAGAGTAACCTCAAAATTTTTATCTCAAATAGAATTGGAAGATCGAAGGAGGAATGGTCTTTGTTTTTAGTGTGGCTCAAAGTATTCCCCTGGTCACAAGTGTTCAAAATCTCAAGTGTTCCAACTCGTCATTGAGCCCAATTGGGAGCAAGGTTCTGAGTTGAAGACTCATTCTTTGAAGAGCTGTAGGACTATTTTGACAATTTGGAATTGGTAGATCGGGCTTCTAGCAGTCCAGTATTGTCGTTACATGCTCTTCAGGGGTTACAAGGTCATAATACCATGAGATTTTTAGCTATCATAGATCATACTGAGGTGGTTGTGTTGGTTGATTCAGGGAGCACGCATAATTTCTTAGATTGTAAAATGGCTAAACGACTACAGATAACAGTTGAGTTGGGTTGTTCTGTAAAGGTTTTGGTGGCGAATGGGGTTCAATTGTCTACTCAATATCTGTGTAGGAAGGTCTTATGGGAAGCACAAGGTTACCAATTTTCCACTGACTTTTTACCCCGACAGTAAAAGGTTTGATTTAGTGTTTGGTATTCAATGGCTATTATCTCTTGGGCCGATCATGTAGGATTTTTCCAACTTAACCATGCAGTTCCAGTATAGGGGACAAGATTGTACTCTACGTGGCATAGTGCTAGGTTCCCTCCAATTGGTTCCTAGCAATCAATTTTCCAAATGTCTCAACTTGGTTTGTAATGGGCCGTTTCCTATACTCTTAGCTTCTGGTGAGCAGACTACTATCACACTGCAGCCAACTCAGTTAGCAACTAATTTGCAAACTCTCCTAGACGAATTTAGGGATATTTTTGTACTCCTGTTAGCCTACCTCCCTCACGGCTACATGATCATAGAATTTCATTGATCGACGAGACCAAGGTTGTTAATATGAGACCCTATAGGTATCCTGCGGTTCAGAAGACTGAGATAGAGAAGTTGATCCAAGAGATGTTGCAAGTTGAGATAATTCGTGATTATAACAGCCCTTTTGCCTCTCTGTATTAACGATCAAGAAGAAAGACGGTAGTTGGAGGCTGTGCATTGACTATAGGCAGCTCAACTAACTGACTGTTAAGGATCGTTTCCCTATTCCAATTATTGAGGAGTTGTTGGATGAGTTGGGGCAAGCACATTTATTTTCTAAGTTGGATTTGTGTTCGAGTTATCATCAAATCCGGATGTGGGAGCACGATGTGTACAAAATAACTTTCAAGACTCATGAAGGCCATTACGAGTTCTTGGTTATGCCATTTGACTTGACCAATACCCCTCGAGCTTTCAGTCACTGATGAATTCTATTTTTCGACCCCTCTTGCGACCATCGGTCCTTTTTTTAATGATATACTCGTATACTCACAAGGGTGGGAAGATCATTTGGCCCACTTACGAGAGGTGTTTCAGGTATTGAGGTCGAACCACTTGTATGCTAAACATTTTAAGTGCACATTCGGAGCTACCTAGGTGGAATACTTAGGATATGTTATTCTCAAGATGTAGTCAGTATGGACAGGAACAAGGTAGCTGGAGTTGCGGATTGGCCCCCTCCCAAGTCTATTAAAGAATTACGTAGTTTTCTTGGGTTATTTGGATATTATCGGCGGTTCATTAAAGGTTATGACATTATAACTAAGCCTCTCACTGCTTTACTTCAAAAAGATGTTGTATGGCAATGGACAACTGTAGAACATGATGCTTTTGATAAACTCAATGCTACTACTTGTGAAGTACCAGTCCTTACCTTACCTAACTTTTAAGAACCTTTTTGTGTAGAAACAGATGCCAGTGCACAAGGTGTTGGAGCAGTTTTACAATAAAGTGGTCAACTGTGACATATTTTAGTAAGGCATTGGGAGTGAAGTACCAAGCCTTATCCATCTACGATAAGGAGATGTTGGCAGTTCTGTTAGCTATTAAAAATGGCACTCTTACTTAGTTGGTCGGCATTTCCTTATTAAGATTGACCATTAAAGCCTTAAATTTCTAGATGAACAACAAGCTATTACACCCTACTAACAGAAGTGGGTTGCGTACTTAGTTGGTCGGCATTTCCTTATTAAGACTGACCATCAAAACCTTAAATTTATAGATGAACAACAAGCTATTACACCCTACCAACAGAAGTGGGTTGCGAAGATGTTAGTGTATGACTACTCGATTCTATATCGAAAAGGGACTCAGAATACTGTGGCTGATGCCTTGTCTAGGAGAACTCATTAACCTTCACCTTAGTTGCTACAATGTATAGGAAAGGTTGACACTTCTTGGTCTAAAATATGGACACGTATCGAGGCATCTTACGCAACCGATTTCAAACTCTCTAAACTATGTCGAGAGGTTCAGGAGCACCCCCATTTACATCCAAAATATTCCTAGCACGATATATTTTTACAACGTTCGGGCAAAATTGTGGTGGGAAAATATATTCAACTCGCAAACAAATATTTTCTCTCTTCCATGACAGTGCCTTGGGGGTCATTCGGAGGTTTATGCCACTCGCCACAGAATCTTCGACCTTGCTCTATTAGAAAGGTCTTTCGAATGATACCAAACACTGGGTTAGGGAGTGCATGGTATGTCAACGTTGCAAGAATGATAATTCTACTTCCCCTGGGTTGCTACAACCACTGCCAATTTCAGATCACGCCTAGGCAGTTATTAGCATTGATTTCATTGAGAGTTTGCCAGTATCTCAAGAAAAATTAACTATTCTTATTATAGTTACCGTTTGACCAAATATGGTCACTTTCTGTCTTTAGCTCACCCTTATACTGCCTTCATTGTTGCTCAAGAATTTCCTCATCACGTGTACAAGCTGCATGGGGTACCTGAAGCCATTGTATCCGATAGAGACAAAAATTTTTTGAGCAATTTCTAGCAAGATTTATTTCGCCACTTGGGAGTCAAACTTAAGCTATCCACTGCCTACCACCCTCAAACGGATGGTCAAATCGAAATTCTCAACAAGGGTTTGGAGACTTATCTACGTTGCATGACTGGTGAGACACCTTCAGCCTGGGTATCTTAGCTCCCTTTAGCTTGGTGGTATAACATCACCTATCATCTGGCTATTCAGTGCACACCGAATGAAGCTCTCTATGGTCAAGAAACCCTTCTCCACTTACCCTA
Organism: Gossypium rotundifolium; assembly: GCA_025506655.1. Lineage (NCBI taxonomy): Eukaryota > Viridiplantae > Streptophyta > Magnoliopsida > Malvales > Malvaceae > Gossypium > Gossypium rotundifolium. The sequence continues at coordinate 7,661,783 of CP106723.1, read as the reverse complement.
CCTGGCTGGTGCTTCTCCAGTGGCATCTATCAACCGTTCACTACAACAACGAGAGGTTATACGTCGAGTTTTGAAATTTCATCTCACTCGTGCTCAGGATCGTATGAAGTAGATGGTAGATCGGTATTGTTCGGAGCGAACATTCCAAGTGGGAGATTTAATGTATTTAAAGCTACAGCCTTATCGCCAACACTATCTTCGTCACTTCAAGAATCAAAAACTGTCTTCTCGATACTTTGGTCCATTTCCTATCGACACTCATGTGGGAAACGTGGCATACCGTTTGCTATTACCATCCTCAACTCGCATCTACCCTACTTTTCATGTTTCTCAATTGAAAAAACACATTGGCTCTGCAGTGAGTGCTTCTACATTACCACCAATGGGTACTGATGGAGCTCTCCTTAAAACACCAATCCATGTATTGGACAGGCGCATTGTCAAGAAAGGAAATCATGCTGCTGTAGAAGTTCTGGTGGAGTGGGCGGACATGTTTCCTGAAGACTTCACTTGGGAGAATTTGGAAACTCTTCATCGTCGATTTCCTCTGTTTGATCCTTGAGGACAAAGATCCTTTTCAGGAATAGAGTATTTGTTACGTAATAGTTTTATTGCCATGCGTTATTACCATGCAGGTTGAAACAATACGTTTTGACCGTGTTTTAATTGTCTTTTAGTATATGCTGCGTTTTATATTGTTTTTGCTAAAACGGTGTGTTTAGACATTTTAGTGTTGGTTGTTGGTTGTTACCCTTTATACCTGCACAGAGGACAAGAAAACGGTTATGCAAAAATTGAATCAGATTTTAATTCTCTCTTCTCTCTTCTTCTCCTGCACTTTTCTCTTCTCTTTTCCACTTCCCTTTGAATTTCAAGTTCGTTCGTCACATTTGCTTTCAATTGTAAAGCAATTTTCAGTATCTAAATAACATATATAAAACAAAACGAAAGGATTTCTCAGATAGTTTAGCAATCATTGAAGTTATACATCACACCATTATAAATCAAAACCCAATTATAAGAATCCACAAGAGAAAATTCAAAGCAAGTCAATCAAATTATTATATTCAAACTATTTTTTTTAAAAAAAACCCAAATCGTGCAACAAGGAGATAGGGGAAAGAACCTTGTATGGAACCCATATCTTTCCCGACCTTAGCTTGCATCTCACGAAGTGCAGCGGCTTCTTCCTCCATCTCTTTTAACCTTTTTTTCATGTCATCAATATCCTGCATATTACATAGAATTAGGGTTTTATTAAAATAAGGGGAAACCCCTAACACTAAAAATATAAATGTAAAAAAACAACAACAAATGTTGCTAAAATTCTCGATTCAAGGATTCAAAGAATTGCCATGTCTACATTGTCTCCTTCCATGTTGTTTTTCAAATTAAGTTTTGTTTTAGAGCAAACGTTGAGAAACTTTGGCCTCAGAATCGACAGAACCAATTGCTCTTGTCGAAAACATCGTCATTGTTAAGACGCGGCGGTTTCTTTTGTGAGATTAAAAAGAAAGAAAAAAGAGGGTATAGGGTACCTTCGAAAGAGAGAGAAATGAAGATTGAAAGAGACTTGGGGAAAATAAAATTGGGAAAAAAGTAAGGGATTTCGGGTATTAGGGACTTCTGTGTATTAATTTGGGCAAAACAAAATGACGACGTTTTGCTAAATTTTTTGCGGGGTTTTTCAAAAAGTGCCGCTAATGATCGATCTATAGCGGCGTTTTTCAAAAAGCGTCACTAATGATCGATTTATAGCGGCGTTTTTATCATAAATGTCGCTGTAGCTCTAACCTTTTACGGCGTTTTCTTTCTAACGCCACTAATATATAACTTTTGCGGCGTTTTTAGTCTAAACGCAGCTAAAAACATGTTTTGCTGTAATATGTGTATATAAATTAAAAATCTTTCAAATAACCAAAAATCCAAAAAACAAACCCTTCTATTAAAATATGTCTAAAACCCAAATTAATATAAAAATGAGAATTGAGCTGAATGAAATTATGATGAATAATTTGTAAAATAAAAATATTTAATTTAGGATAATTTTATCATTTCTTTTAATATGAATTGCTATGAAATTGATATTTTATAATTTATGTTTAGAATTTGTATTTTTTATTTTTAAAATACTTTTTAAAAAATTATTTTATGATAATTTTAAAAATTTTCGAGAATATTTTATTTAAAATTTAATATTGATATAATTTTTTTTTCAGATCATTCTCAAAATATCCTCTAAGCTAAGGAGAAAAACAAAGATTATGGTCTGAAACGGAAGGCAGGCTATTGATAGGATACGAATTCATTGAACAGAGTTCCCCAAATTGTATGGGCATCTGTAGATCATCAGCAGCAACCGGTTTTTTCCTAGAAACCAACGCCTTTGTTCCCCCGCATTCAAAGCCGACCGCCTCACCTTTGCTTACAAACTCTCCTCTCCTACCTATTGCCAATAAATATCTCAGTCATATTCCCAATAGATTTAAAAGCCGGCCACCACAACTCCCCTTTCTTGTACGGCAAAATCACTCCCCTCTCACACACATTGCACATATCATAATTTTAACTCATACAGTGCAGGTCTTATCCTGGCTGTTCGATATTAATATATGAGTTGGACGGTGATGATAGGTGACATAGTTGTATCGAAGTTGATGCCCCCACCACCGCCAGTAAAAGGGGTCCAATCAAAGAGATTAATGGGTGATGGCATATGAGGCAGGCAGTCCATGTTAGAGAGCAAAGAGGAACCGTGCGAATAGTGTTCAGTATTTATTCAGATTCGATACTTGTTACTCAAGTTTGATTCCGTTTTTAATACTATTTTATTTCAAACATTATCCCACCTTGACGAGTTGAAGATGCAAACATTATCCTAGCGGTAGATTACTCACCCCATCAAATTCATCCTTAAAACCTAAGAAACTATTTCTTTCACAACAAGATAAACCGAAGGAAAAGCAAAAGAGGGGCAATGATTGGCCATCATCGCCTAAACACCCTAAGCCACATCTATTCCAATAATACTCACTACAGCGTGAAATATTGAGTCTCCCATTGCAAGATTTTCCATTCTAAATTTGATATTAAAAGGTTTTCTTTTACAAGATTTTGTTTTCATGATTTAAACTTCTTTCCTTTCTTCATCTTTTATGTTATATTTGTTCTGTTTGTCTGTTGATTTAGGGTTAAATTGCATAAATAATGTGACTTCTTTGAAATTAATCCTTTGTCTTCTTTTTTTACTTTATTGGGTTGTTGGGACGAATTATCATGCTAGTCCCTGGACTTCATGTTTATATACAATATGTTAAGAAAACATTTAGGATGTAAATATATACAATTAATTTCATGTTATCAGTTTGTATTGTGTGATGTGTCAATATACGAGTACAAGTGCTTTGGCATTTCATATTATATATTCAAAGAAAAGATTGTATGTCATCCTTATTTTTTGATGTGAGAATGAGAAATTAGATTTTTCTCTTGATTTTTAGTATTTTAGTTGAATTTAAAATTTTTATGTGGAAAATTTTGATTTGTCATTCTCTCATTAAAAAAAAAGAATGATATGAAATCACAATTTCATACTATTCTTAGATTTGTGATGTAAAATTTTATTTTGTTCCATTATGTATTACCATGTTTCTATTTACAGTTTATTGATTCGTATTATTCATATATATCAAGTTTTTATTTGAATTTTAATTTTCAATGAAGAAAAAACAATTTTAAAAATAAGCTTTAATTTAATTTTGAAATTTTATTAAAGGAATATATTTTTAGGTCATCAATCAGAATAAAAAGAACAATCGCAATTTCATATTTTCTGAAAATTCGTCCAGCGAACCTATGAATTGTTACGACAAACACATTTCTACATAAAAAATTTATTAAATCAAATATTAAAATTAAACACTCGAAATCTTACTTGCTTCGATTAAAAATAAAATATCATTAATATAATTTATTATTGTTATTATTAAAACAATTAAAACCAGCTGAGCTCAAAATTACTTAACACGTAGAATTTAGGGATGGGAAGAAACAAAAATTCTACCATATTAAAATGGGTAAAATATTTAAATATATTAAAAAAACTTTATTTAAAGAAAAGGGTCAATTTTTTTAAAATTTACAGAAAATGATTATTTCTCCACAAAACGCGTCACGTCAACGCATTTTGTGGGGATGCAGCAGAAAATGCGCCCTTGGGAGAGCGCTTTTGCCACATCAGCCAAAAACGAGTCATTTTTTAAGGTGTCATCAATTAATAAAAAATATAACTTACAAAGAAACCTTTATATAGACCCAAACTCTCATTTCTCTTATTTTTTGAGCAAAGTGGGATATGAGATATGTGTATATATAGACTCATGAATAGTTTTGCAGCTTGTTTCTAAATAATGTGAGATTCCTTCCTCTTTAACTAATAATATGAGATGAAATGCTACACTATATTTGATATTTTTACTTAGAGTTTAATTTTTTTACAAAAGTTAAACATTTGTTACATTATAAATAAAACTTTTAAACTCCATAAGTAAAAAATATATAAAATATAAAATGAGTATGGTAAAATATTAAAAATAAATATTTAAAAATTATTAATAGTTGAGTGATAATTTTGTAAGTTTTATAATTCGATAACTAAAAATATAGTTAAGTGACTACTAATGTAATTTAATCTAGATATAAAATATGAAAAATAATATTATATTTTATGTATATTATATATTTCTATAAAAAACTTATTTAACATAATTATATACTATGTTTAAATAGATTATCTATTTAGTCAAAATATATCTGAAATAAATTTATCGGCATTCATTAGGTGATAAAAATTAAATTAAATTAAATTAAAAAATTAAGTATAACCAATTTTTTTAAATTAAAGAGTCCCTTGAAGAACCAAGAGTGCTCTCCACAGAGTCCTAGAGAGAGTGGTATCTACTGCAGCTTAGGATGGAGGAGAATGGTGGCGATGAGGGGGACAGCAGGGAGGAGATCTCACTTTTAGCAGAAGAGCTCATTCAACTTTCCATCAAAAGATCACAAGTGGTGCCGAATGAAAAACCAACTCTGATCTGTTCTGTTTGGACCAAGAAGTATTTTAATCCGGAAAGCATGAAGGCGCAACTGAGAAGCATCTGGAAAACAAAAAGAAAATTCGACATTCAAACAGCATGATAGAATCTATTTTTAATAGTCTTCGATTTGGAGGAAGATCTAGAGTTGATTATGGAGGGGAGACCATGGCTATTTCGAAAACACTTGATTTTGTTTGAAAGACTCAGTAATCCAATGGAACGAGATCAAATCAAACTTACTTCTTCGCCGCATTGGATTAAACTTGGGTCGATTTTACCAGAATTTGATAAGAAATATCTTTTGCATGCAATTGGGTGTACATTCGGTGGAATAATCAGGTCAGAAATAGATGGTGATATGTGTAGACTTAGGGTTAATTTAGATATACAAAACCCACTTAGAAGAGGTATATTTGTATCAAGCGAAAATAGTGTTAAATCCTGGATTCCATTCAAATATGAAAAACTACCAGTTTTTTGTTTTGGGTATGGTAGAATGAATCATAGTCTTAATGATTGTTTGCAGATAGATCCTAGAGAAAAAGATAAAACCAGGGAGGATCTTCCTTTTTCTATTGCATTAAAAGCTGAATCAAAAGCAATGGGAAAAGAAAGTATGAAATTTAATATTTTTGCAAAAAGGATAGGTAAGTAGCAATCCTACGCTGGGAATTCTAAGGAGCAATCTTGGCTGAATATAGAGAATAATGGAGTGGTGACAAAAGGAATAATTCCAGGGGGAAGATCCTGGAGCACTGGGAGGAAGGCTTTAAAGAACTGGGAGGTAGTTTAAATTCAATGGAGTCAGGGGAACCAATTGGAGAAAAGAATAATTTAGAGAAAGCTACAAAATACTCTAAAAAATCAAGCTGACAAAAGGTCAGCTGCAGTAATTCAAAAAGAGTGTCGGAAGTACACAAGTGGAACGGGAAAGAGGAAATTATCTTATGAAAGTGACAGCACAGATAGCTCGGGCATGATAAATAGGGAAGCAAAAAGGCTAAAAAATAGACATTTGGAGGGTCACGTTGGGGACAGTATGGAGGTTACAATCGGGGTTGAGGGACAATATATGGCTACAAACAAAATAGGATTGGCGACTTCCAATGGGCAAGCTGACCGAACACAATGAAAAGCATATGCTCGAATGTCCGTGGGTTAGGAGCACACGAGCAGTACGCAGGCTACGATATCTACTTAAGCAGCAAAATATCCAATTGGTCTTCTTAATAGAGACAAAGTTAAATCAAAAGAGTATGGAAAGGGTCAGGAAGAGCTGCGATTTTCCTAATGGAATTGATTTAGAAGCTGAAAGGGTCTAAGGGGGACTATGTTTAGCATGGAAAGGTGAAATTGGAATTTCTTTGATGAGTTTCTCTAAATGGCACATTGATGCAATAGTAGAAGAAGAGGGTGTTTGAGAAAAGTGGCGATTCACAGGATTCTATGGATCACCATATTTGAAAGAAAAGAACTTAGCATGGGATTTGCTTAGAAGACTCAGTCAAGAAAGTAACCATCCATGGCTTGTAATAGGAGACTTCAACGAAATAATGAATGGTTGTGAGAAAAAGGGTGGAGTGCAAAGGGATCAAAGGGTAAAATTACTGGATATAGGGTACTCGGGGACTCGGTTCAGGTGGGAAAGAAGTAACATTCCAGAGACAAATATTAGAGAAAGGTTGGACAGAGGAGTCGCAAATGAAGAATGGATAACTTTATTTCCAATGGGTAAAATTCAACATCTTCCCTACTCAATGTCAGATCATTGTCCCCTTCTTCTATGTACATATCATGCAACTGAACATTTAAGAAACCAGCGTTTCCACTTTGAAGCCTGGTGGGCATTAGAGGAGACTACGGAACAAGTCATTAAGGATTTTTGGGAGTCAGATTCAAAATCGCTGATGGTGAAATTAGAGAAGCTGCAGGAAAAATTAAAAACATGGGCTCGACAAAACAAAAACAAGAAGGAGGGTAAAAAGAAAATACTAACAAGGGAACTTGAGATCTTGCTGAATAAAGAAAAAGACGACGAGACAATGGCAAAAATAATTGACAACAAAATTTATTTAAACATGGAGATTAATGTATTGGGAGCAGAGAGCGAGAGCAAAATGGCTTCAACTTGGAGATAAAAATTCAACCTTCTTTTATAAATGTGCAACAGCGCGAAAATGAACGAATTCAATTACCAAATTAGTTACGGAGGATGGGCAGGAGATCACTGAAAGGGCTAAAATAAATGAGATTGCAACAGAGTTTTTCAAGGAGCTTTTTACAACAAAAGGAATAGCAAACCCATAAAAGGTGCTGGCAGGTATCGAAGAATGCATTAACGAAGACGAAAACTCAAAGTTATTATCGCCATTCAGAGAAGAAGAAATTTGGAGTGCACTGAAGGGGATGGGGCCAACAAAAGTACCAGGACCAGATGGTTTCCCAGCAATGTTTTTTCAGAAGTACTGGCATATTGTTGGTAAGGAGGTTTCAGAGTATTGTTTAGGTTTTTTTAATGGAAATAATGGGGCAGAAGCAATAAACAGTACAGACATAGTCCTCATTCCAAAAGTTTCACATCCCTCCACTCTGGTAAATTTTAGGCCTATTAGTTTATGTTTAGTCGTTTACAAAGTAATAGCAAAATCTATAGCTAACAGATTGCAAGATGTAATTGGTAACTGTATAGATGAGGTGCAAAGTGTTTTTGTCCCAGGCAGATTGATTTCAGATAATATTCTCTTAGCATATGAAATTCTGCATACTTTCAAACAAAAAATAACACGGAAGTAAGGATATATGGCGGTAAAACTCGACATGAGTAATGCTTATGGTAGGGTGGAATGGGATTTTGTTAAGAAGGTAATACTTAAGATGGGGTTTGCCAAAAAATGGGTGGATTTAATTATGGAGTGTTTAACCACAGCTTCTTATGCGGTTATACCAATAGAAGGAGGGGTAACTTTTTTCAACCTACAAGAGGTCTAAGACAGGGAGATCCCTTAAGTCCATTTCTTTTTCTTATATGTAGTGAAGGCCTTTCATCTTTAATGAGAACAGTAAAAAAGAAGGGTCAGATTAGAGGAGTAAAGGCGAGTAGAAGAGGACCAGAGATATCACATTTACTTTTCGCAGACGATTGCATAATGTTCAATGAAGCTACTGAAAAGGGAGCAAGGATAATGAAGGACATCTTAAAAGAATACAAGAGCTGTTCAGGTCAATGTGTCAATTTTAACAAATCCACGATTTTCTATAATTCAAACACAAGAAGAGAGAACAGAGAAGAAGTGTCAAGCATGCTTGGAGTAAGGAGCTCTACAAGCCCGGAGAAATATTTAGGGCTCCCTAACGTAGTGGGGAGACGAAAAAAGAGGCTTTTCAAAGCATTATAGATAAGATAGCTCAGCGGATCGATGTATGGAGTACTAGGACACTATTTCAATGGGGAAAAAAAGTTTTCATTAAAGCGGTGCTACAGGCAATTCTTACTTATGCTATGACTTGTTTCCTCATTCTGAGAGTATTATGTGAAATGATTGAAAGTAAGCTAGCTCGGTACTGGTGGCAAAAATGAGCAGGAAAACGAGGTATACATTAGTGTCAATAGAAATTTCTTTGTCGACCAAAAGAAGAAAGAGGGTTGGGTTTTAGAAGCATGACTCAGTTCAACTTTACATTGCTGGCAAAACAAGGGTGGAGGCTGTCAAATTTTCTGACTTCATTAGTAGCAAAAGTTTTTAAAGCAAAATATTTTCCCAATAGCGATTTCATTAATTCGAATTTGGGGAACTCTTGCTCTTTTGTTTGGCGTAGCATATGGGCGACTAAAGACATTTTAGTGAAGGGTCAGATTTGGAGAGTGGGTTCGGACACAAATATTTCAGTCAACGAGGATGTGTGGATTCCAAATTATGCCAATTTTAGATTAAGTTCTGAAGGTGATTATTCGCAAGTTGATAAAGTGTCAGAGTTATTTAACAGTTATCACAGAGAATGGAACAGAGAGCTGATAATGAATACCTTCCCGAAAGAATAGCAGATCTAATTCTTCGGATCCTTTTGGCGCTGGAACCTCACGAGGACCTTCTTACATGGAGTGGTGAATCATCGGGCAATTTTTCAGTTTGCAGTGCTTATAAACTATTACAAAACAGAGATCCTATATCTTATGCTTTACATAACAACTACAAGGACTTTTACAGAAAACTTTGGCGGCTAGATCTACCTTCAAATATTAAGATATTGATATGGAAGATTTCCTGGAACTATCTACCTACTAGGGTAAACCTATCAATCAGGAACTTATCAAGTAACATAGTATGTCCTTGATGTAATGGAAGAACGAAACAACGAATCATATCTTTCGTGAGTGCCCTACAACACAAACAGTATGGAAGGAATTGTTAGATCCAACTTTTTACTTGTTCCCAAATGAAGACTTGTTAGATTGGCTTACAGGGGTTCTTGCTTCTCTCTTTATGGAAAAATACAGATTTTTTTGTAGAGTTCTTTAGGCCATTTGGGGGGATAGAAACTCTAGCATACATGAAAAGAAAGGCAGATCAAGTCAGGAAATCATACATTTTGTGCATGGATATCTCAAAGAACTTGATGGGGTTAAAAATGTTGATAGAAGGTTACCTAAAGAAGAGACAGCGTGGAATCCTCCTCCTGGACAGGTAGTAAAATTAACTTTGATGGGGTGTTTGACGAAAGGGGAAAACAGGCAGCGTCAGGGGTTGTAGTCAGAAATAAGATGGGCCGCATTCTCATTTTAGCTGCAGATCTTCACAATGGGGTGACATCTGCGTTTGAGGCGGAAGCAATCGCATGTCGACGAGCAGCCCAAATTGCCCTCGAAATGAACAGAGAAGAAACCATTATTGAAAGTGACTCGCTGACTTTAATAAAGAAATGCAATAGTGTAAAGCCTGACAAATCTTTGTCAGGAACGTACATACAAGATATACAAAGAATAATCACAAAAGCCAGGAAGCTAAGGTTCAAGTTCATCCCAAGATCAACAAATAACCTTGCTCATGTTCTTGCAACAGAATCATTAAGAAGGAGGCGATTTACCTGGTCGATGATGCACCAATCTATGCAAAAGAAAGAGTGAGAGTCGAAAGTATCAGAGAGCCAGATTGAGGAGAAGATGAAATGAAACGGCAGAGGGAGTTTTTCAAAAATGAAATACAAAGAAAGTAAAAAGGGCTTTTACTCCCATCGGAAACCAAAAGCGCCATTAATGGAGGAGTGATAGACGTGATTTTTCACTGGCAGGCGTGATGATGATTTGATTGGGCAATCAAATCGGTGGCAGTTTTTCTTTTTAACTTTTTTGTTTTCTTTAATTATTTAAATTGTTCCTGTTTTTTCTAGAGTCTTCTTTTGTAATTTTATATTTAAGGCCAGTTAGATTATGATTGTCTTATTTTTGGGCAACAAAGGCCTGATTGCTTTCCTCATACTATTTTTGTTCTCTTGTAAATTAAAAGTCTAGAAATAAAAGCCCAATTTGATAATTTCAAAAAAAAAAATTAAATTAGAATTACAAAATTAATTAGTATAGTAAAATATTAAAAATAAATAAATATTTAAAAGATATATCAATTTTTAAAATTACAAAAAATACTATTTGAGTACCAAATACTCACCATTTATTTATTAATCAAACATTCATAATATAAAATAAAATAAATAAAAAATTAAAAGTATAACTTCTAAATTTAAAAATAGAAAATTATTTTTAAAATTAGAATTGCATTGATATTAACTTCAAACATTTAAAATTAAATAGAAGATTATTGCATGTACAAGTTTCATATGTGCAATTTGTTCTCTTTTTTAATAGTTCTTTTGTATATGTTAACAATTCTAAAATACAACAAGATTAAATATCTCAAAAGATAATTTTATAATATAAGAAAAATTTAACAAAATATAAAAAAGAAATTGTTTTGTAAAAAATATCAAATATAGTGTAGCCTTTAATCTTATGTTGTTAGTTAAAAGAGGAATGAATCCCACATTATTTAATAACAAGCTGCAAAATTATTCATGAGTTTATATATACACATATCTCATATCTCACTTTGCTCAAGAAAATAAGGTAAAATGAGATTTGAGTCTACATAAAGGTTTCCTTTGTAAGTTATATTTCCTTATTAATTGATGACACCTTAAAAAAATGGTGTTGTCACTTCTACCCTTTATAAATGTTTATTCTCGTAAATTTTTAAAAAAATCGAGCATTTTTTTTAAAAACACGAGCTAAAACGCGTTCTTGGGAGAGCATTTTTGCCACATCAGCAAAGAGCGCCCCCAAGGACGCGTTTTTGGTGATAATAAAAGCGCCCCCAAGGCGCGCTTTCTCTTCAGATTCCACACAAAACGCTAACAAGTAGACGCTTTTATAGAGAAATAACTATTTTCCGTAAATTTTAAAAAAAATTAACTCTTTTTCATAAATAAATTTTTTTTAATATATTTAAATATTTTACCTTATTAAAATTTGATTTTGTTATTTTTCTGAAAAAAATCAAAATTTCAATTTACTAAAAATTACTGCATTTTGAACCAAAAAATTACTGCATATGAGGTGATATAAGTCTATCAAACAACAGAAGACCAAAAGGACGTATAGAATTCATAAATAATTAATATATTTCTCAATATTAGAGTGATTTGATTTATAATTAAATACCAATCAAATGTGCTCCTCTTTTTGTTTGATATTTGCACATGATAGCAATAAAACTTCCACCAGGACACTCCTCTCCAAAATATAAATAATAAAATAAAACTAGGTTTATTTCTGATTTTAATTTTTATATTATATTAAAGGTAAACATGAGATATCACAATAAATATGTATTTGACAAGAGTTTTAATCATTACTTTATTTAAATTAAAACATGTTTTAAATTGATATATCTTAATTTTCTATTTTATAAATTTATTAGTACATTTAAATTTGTTAAAGATTGTATGACTTAAATTCTGTTATTTATTGAAAAATAAATACAATGACAAAAAAGAAAATATGTGAGGGATGAAATTGGGTTTGCAACTGGGGTCTGCCCCGCACGGGTCATATCGTAAAAGTTGAGTCTGCTATACTTCCACTATTTAACTTTGATTAATTGTGTTGGAAATGTTCAAGTTCTTGAATGTGCAAATTTGAGTCTCTCTTTTTGTAAATTATGTATTAACTCTCTCTCAATTTATAAAATTTTAAATTTCATTTTATGTGAACCATGTTCCAATTTATTTTGGTCAAAGACCAAAAGATATTGGATCATTAGTTTGTTGTACTCTATATTGATTAATATCAATTATAATTTGGTCCGCAATTAAAAATATTATCAATTATTAGTAGAATTAAAAATTGATAGACCAAATATATAAAACTAAAATAGGAAAATTAAATCTTAAACAGTTGTATAATTGAGGGACTAAAACTTAGAATTAACTATTCAAATTATTTATTTTCCCAAAGACGGCAAATTATGAGGTAAGGAGCTCATCTTTTGATGAATAAATATATAGTTAAAAATAATAAAGGCAGGGTAAATAGCTACTATGCAAAAGGAACAATCAAATAACCCTAAAACTGTGACATCAACCTACCCTGCTTTAGTTGTACCTAGAAAAAACTGGGTTTTTCTTTAGGGTCGCTAGGTTTTTAATTTTCTCTTTTTCTTTAGTAAAGAAATTCATTTATGGGGTACGTCACATCTTTCTGATGCCCTACAACTTTATTTTCATTTTTGGGGAAATGACGTAGCTACCCTGTCATGGCAACCGAGCCACTTCACTATCTCCTGCCCTGCTCATTTTTATACACATAAAATATTCTATAATTACATTAAACAGTTTAGAATTTAGATGAAATTTTTAAAAGAGAGAGATTTTTTTTTTTAAATATTTTGTTTCATCTATTTACACCATTGGAATTTAGAAATCTGAAATAAAATCAGCTCGTTCTGCGGTTGTAAAATATTTTTGAAAAATATGATAAAAATATTGTGAAAAATATATTTGTTAGCTTTTTTTTTTTTTAATACTATTAAAATTGCAGTTGAAAGCTAATATTCTTTTTTGAGATATGATAAGAGAAAGTAAAAAAATAGTGAAGTTATATGATATTTAAATAATTTAATATAATTATAAATAAAATATACTTTTTAAATAATTTTAAGTAATTAATATAAATTTATTTATAAAATTGATTATATATAAAATAATTTTTAAAATAAATATAATCTATAAGATTTAAAATTTAAAATTTAAAATTTAAAATTTAATATAATGATAAATTGTATTTAATTAATTTAATATAATAATGCATAAAATATTTACATAATTTAATTTAATGATATATAAAACATAAATTAATTTATTTTTATATATGTTTTAAAATAGCTAATATAAATAAAATATTTTAATCATTTTTACTTACAAACGAGCAAGTTAAAACACTTAAATCTCAACCTCTGTGTTTGAATAAAAAAACACTTTTAATTACAATATTAAAAAAAAGCCAAATGTTCTTAATTGATGGAAAAACATTTTTGGGTTAAGACACTTTTTTTATTTTTTAAAAAATAAAAAGATGAATTTCATATTTCGATGATTTGTTTTAACTTGATATGAAGTTTCACTTCTGACTGCCGTAATAAGTCCAAAGTAGCTGCTGAAAATTCAGTGCAAAATTTCCAGTTGTAAGACGCAAAATATCGTTGCAGGGAAACACTATACAAGTAAAATGGAAGCGAAAGCTTTCAAGTTTTCAGTTTTATTGTAATTTTTTTTATTAATTTTAAACTATTCATTTAAAAATGGATTTAATCAATTTATTGGGAATAGTTTTTTATTTAATTAAATTTGTTTGCATTTATTTTCACTGTAGATCTAATTTTTGTTCTTATTATATAGTAGTAATCAATTCATCACCCGAGTTGAGAAGACATAATTTTCCATTTATCATGTGAAAGAAAGATATCTTTTTTAGGTTTTTTTTTTCTTGGTATTGATTTCAAATGATAATTAAGTTGATTTGGATATGATTTGGGATAAATTGTGATGATTGTAATAACCATGAACAATCATAATGTCCCTAAGGGGGCATCTTCCATGCTTTATCATGAAGCTTGCTATAAGGGTTTGGGGTTTTGGAATCAAATACTATTCTATGTGATTCAAGGCATTTTAGTCTTAATTGTGTAAACCAACTTTTCCATAACCACATGATTAGATGTGCTAACTACAGAAGTGAAGTGAAGTTCTAATTCTAATCATAATTCTAGTTTTAGTCCCTATACAGGTTGAAATTTAGCATTTAACCCCTATTAGTTTGATTCAAATTGTTATTAGACATTCGACTGAATGTAAATTTATTAATAGTAACTGATTTTCGGTTGACCTTGACAACAACTAATTATGCTATTAAATTGGACCGACATTAAAGTTTTACCCATATATGAAAGAATGTACTATTAAAATGTAAGTTCACTTACAATTATTAGGTGATTCATAGGCATTTTTGAAACTTCCAGAAAATGAAAAAGAGAGCAGTAAAAGCATGTGTGTTCAAATAAAATTTCACAAGTCAGATTGACCATTCATATGCTTGACGATATGAAAGCATCAATAATAAAAATGATGGGTCCAATTCTTTGGGTATATATTTAAAATTTGCCTGACATATGAACATTGACAACCACACACTTACTCAGCTACTCATCATATAAATCCAAGAGCAATAAAGGGGGACCAAGGGTGATTGTGTGGAGTTTTGGAGAGAGAAATGCCCACATTTGATTGTCAATTAAAAGACTGGGGAACAATGTTGTCTAGTAGGCTTGAGCAAAGGTTGAAATTAATTTAAATAATTTAATCGTTAATTTTCAATCAACTCGGTGATGATTAATTTAATTTTACAAATAATTAAAATAGGTTAAACTAGTTATTATTTATAATTTTTTATAACATCGATTCAAATCACTTTTAATATATATTTGTTGATATAATAAAAGAATTTTAGTAATTTATGATAGTTCACTTAAAGAGAATGAGAGAGAGAGAGGATGATAGTAGGAGAGAGTTGGGTGATTTAATTAGGAGAGATCTTTTAGCCTCTTCTCCTAAGGTTGAAAGGACTTTAAGGGATTATCTTTGATACTTCATGAAATGCTATTTGTTGTCCTTACATTGACTTTTTTCAACTTAATCTAATCATAGATTTTTTGAGCAGATCTTAGTGTTTATGTTGTCATGTTTGAAAATAAATATATGTGATATATAACTGATAGATGTGTTCATATCAAAATAAGCGGTCTCGGTGAATTGAGCTCGCGAGATATTATGCTCTCAAATGTCTCTACTTGCAAAGTTACATGTACATGAGGTGAACTTATAAAGTATTAAGTATATAAATATTTTTAATTTTTTAATCAAAACCCAAATCGATTTTTATTATTATTTTATTTCTCATACAAATTGAAAAAAGGAGAAAAACAAACTTAAAAAAGTTAAATTAACTAACATAACCAACCAAACTGATTTTGTAATAAATTAGTTTAATTAAATCAATCAATTAATTGATTAATATATAGACATTATGAGTTAAGTCGATTTTTCAATATTTGAATTGAATTGAGGGACTCATGTCATTTATTCTCAACAATATAATCAAAGGCATGCAAATGGATTTTGCAGTGTCGCACACGCTCCAAATGAAACGAAAGGGTAGCCACGGGTAAGATACTTATTAATGGGATGACAAAATTATGAAGGTGGTGGGTTGTGGGTCATGGGATGAGGGAAAGGGGTTGGGCTGTCAAGCGTGAGCTTAAATAGGGATATCATCATCATCATCATCATAATTCAAGGTTTAACTAACTGAAGAATCATGATGTGCTCCTAATGGAAATTCCGTAAAACTTTGATGTCTTTTAAGTAAAATTTTGAATTTAAATTTTGTTAATGAAAAAATTCGAAAGAGTTTCATCAACTAAAAGTAAGAAAAATACAATGAGAGATCCAATGCTTATCATCATTTCCTTTAATGATAAAAAATCCTGTAAGAATAATTAAGAGTTTCTGAATGTGTTACTTACTGTGTTGTTGGACCCAAAAGGGTTAATGATAATGGCCGAAAAGAATAACATTTATTAAATTCTTACTATCTGGTCGGATATAGGCCTCTCGGAAAATGAAAAATACTGGACAGGCTTGAAATGTGGCTATATATATTTAACCTTCTAATTAAATAATAAATTTTGCAGGATAATGTAAAATTTCACCATATA
This sequence comes from Gossypium rotundifolium, assembly GCA_025506655.1. Lineage (NCBI taxonomy): Eukaryota > Viridiplantae > Streptophyta > Magnoliopsida > Malvales > Malvaceae > Gossypium > Gossypium rotundifolium. The sequence goes on along the minus strand of CP106723.1, from coordinate 7,645,369 downwards.
TTTTTGTAGTTTATAGAGAAATTAAACTGCAATTTTACTATGTTTTGAGGATCCCCTGCTACCCAGAAATCATCTATCTTGATGTTTCATTTTACATACCTTAGTTAATAATTTCATATTTGCACATTCTGTTATTGAAGGAATGGGTTAAAATGGCTAGTAAGTAGACCTGTAGTTGCAAATGATATCATTTGGCCCATGCATGAAGCTTTATATTGTTTACGTACGTAGAATTGTAAAGAAAAAGTTAAATCATTTTGAGACAGAGAATAGTTAATTGTAAAGCAATGGCTAATATAAGTTAGGCTGAACAGTAAAAAGTTAATTAGCCTAAAACAAACCTATTTACTTGCTTAAAAAAGTTTCCAATCCACTTTATTAAACTTTTCCCTAAGGTTTGGATGTGGGTTGTTTCCTGGCTTTCAACCGATCAATCTTCTTTGCTATCCTTGAACCCCGAATTATTTTGATTGTAGGCTCAAACAAATTTAACCAAGTGCATAGAATGAAAACTTTTCTTAACTTTCAATAAGAAAATTAATTTTCTCTATAAACCAAAAACTATGAGTATTTTCCGAAAAATAGAATTTATTCTTTAAAATAAATTGCCACTTGTTTTTCAAATGAATATCGATGCTCTAAAGTTATGTCAATAGGTTAACTCATAGTTCTTATTTGTTATAAAGAACGTATAGGAGTTTTATTCAAATAAGGTCTAATTAAATAATAATATTTTAATATAAAACATGATGTTCTGGTAGAATTGGAACACAAGGGGCAGCGCGACACACCCTAGGGAATACTAGGGTTTGCCGCCCCTCTCTTTTAACTGTGGCTAAAAGGCCTTTTGTGTATTGGTTGCAATTATATTTGTTATGTCGTAACCATTTTTTGATAAAACAGGAAACGACGCGGTCGACTCGGGTTTTGAAAATGAAAAAGAAGGGAGTCGCCACCAACCTTTTTTGATGAGGTGTGATCGGGTCACCTCGTAAAATAGTTATTTTTAATAAACAGTTTGATTTATCAAAACAATGATTTCGGTCTACAAAATCTAGAAAACAAGTTCGGGAGTCGATTACGCACGAGGAAGGGTTAGCACCCTCGATACGCCCAAAATTGGTACCAAACTGATTGATCGATGTCTTAATGTTGAAAACTTTGAAATGATTCGAAAATAGATACTTTTGATTTCCAAAACTTGAAGGGATCGAAAGGGACATTATGACTCTCTTATTTTCGAAGAGATAAAGCATTATGTCCAGTAAGTTAGGGCGCAATACTTTAGATTCTCGAAACTAAGCTTGCCTTTTAAAACTTGACTTGATATTTGAAAAGGATCTCCCGTCATTTGTCAAACGAGAAATTAGAACCCGGTAAGTTAGGGCTCGATTCACTCCAATTGCTAATACGGAATGTCGATTTGAAACTTGAATTTGTGATTTTTGAAAGGGATATCCCGTTGTTTAATTTAAACGAGAAAAACTGGAACCCAGTAAGTTAGGGCTCGATTTCTCAGATTTCCAAAACGCGGAATATCGCTTTATTCTTTAGAAATCCTTATCTCGAGATAACTAAACATCATATCCAATGAGTTAGGACACAACGTTTTAAATTCGAGAATAGGCTTTTTATTCAAAACTTACTTATTTTAAAAGGATATCCGCTATTTAGGTTAAACGAGAGAAATCGAAACCCAAGAAGTTAGGGCACAATTTTCCCAAATTTCTAAATACGGAATATTGCCTTTATGAAAGAAATTAATTTTGTATCGGGCAAAAGTTAATAAACACGAATTTGTGAAAACAAGAAAACATGAATCACGATATTTACACACATAATGAAATAATAATGATTGTATAGTGTGAATGACAATAATAAAATGAGAATAAAATAAAGCAATTCGAAAATAAAAAGAAATAACAATAAAAATAAAAGTAAAATGAGAGTAAAAAAAATAATAATAATAGTGAAAATAAAATAATAGTAGTGAAAATAATAATAATAATAATAGTAATGCTAATAATAGTAGTATAGTAATAATAAAATAAGAAAGAGTAATAACAAAATAATAATGGTACTAGAAAGAAAAATAAAATAAAAATAATAATATTAATAGCTAATAAAAACATTTAACAAAAATGTGTATATGTATACAATGTAGTGTAGTAATAGTAATAATAGTGAAGGAACAAAATAATAATAATAATAGTAATAGTATAGTAATAATAATAAAATAGTAATAATATGTACAATATAGTTATAGTTATAATAATAAACTTGAGGTAAAATATGTATAATATAATAATATAAATATAGTTATAATGATGATGATGATAATAATAATAATAATAATAATAATAATAATAATAATAATAATAATAAAAGGTTAGTTAAATTAACAAAAGGATGAAAATAATAAAAGAGGACTAAATTGAGAAAGGAATAAAATCACAGATCTAAATTAAAAAAAAGAAACGGATTAAGGGCCCAAAATGAAGCGCACAAAGAGAAGGGGGACCGTTTGGGAAATTATCCCCTCATTCCCATGCACTGCGCTTTGTGTAGGACCAAATTGGAACAGAAGAAAACACACTGGGCAAATTTAACAAATAAGAAAAACTGGATTAGAAAGGTGAAGAAATGCGGAAGGATCAAAAGGGCAATTAGCCCAACCAACAAAAACACGCGGATCCTCTGGTCGGGTCGGGTCAACACGCGGATCCCACGGGCAAAACGACGTCGTTTTGGGCGTTAAGGCCAGCCCCAAAACGACGTCGTTTTGAGGGGCTATTTAAGGCCCAAAAATCAGAAAAAAATCAGTTGAGGTGTCTGTTTTAAAAAAAAAATTCTAATTCTCCTCTCTTTTTCTCTGCAGGTCTGAGAGGAAGGGTCACTGGGGAAGCTCGGTCAAGCATTCCTACGACGCTGTCACGTACTGCCATCGCCACGGTATTTAAAAGGTAAAGTTCTTTCTTTTTTTTCTTTTTTTTTATAAAAATAAAATATGTATATGTATATCTATGTGCCAGAGGAAAAAAACTTCGAAAATGATAAAAGAAGAAAAGGAAAAGATTTAAAATAAATCACCTTGTCGATCTGTTTATTTCGATTTTAGTGATTCTTTTGACGCTTTCTTACTTGATCCCTCTTGTTATGCTTTGATTTCTTTGTTTTCTATTTTAAAACTCTAGTATTATATTGATTTTTTTAACAAAATGAAAAAGAACCTCTTTACAGATGGTTTAGATCGGCTTTTATAGCCGATCCTTACAATTTTCTACTGTTCATTTTCTATTTTCTTGCGTGTCTGCCTTTTCTTTGTAGGATATGGGTGGAGGCGGCACAAGTGGCTTTGACAAAGGCGGTGGATCGAAGCTTGGCCAGGCGAGCAAGTGGGCGAGATGGGACGGTGCCTAAGGTAGCTTTTAAGGTTTTTTTGTTTATTATTATTTTTTATTTTCGATTTGGGCTAGGTAGATTGGGCTCAGTGGTGTATGGGCCGGGTAAAATTTGGGCTCTACAGCTGCCCCTCTTTGCTTGTTGTCGTGTAACGAGAACAGAGCAAAGACTTAAAAGGTCCAATTTTGCCCGGTCCCGCTAAGTCTTTGACTTCTTTGGTACCCCTCTTCTTCAAGTAGCCTCATTCCAGTTTATCGCATCTTGTTGTTTCGGTCCACTTCACTGCTGCAACTTCAGAGGTATAAGATTCTTCATTTTAATCTGCTACTTCGATCTGCTCCTGCTCTCTTCGATCTGCTCCACTACAAACTCAGGGAGACAAGATCTATTTTGATCTCTAACTTGCTCCATTGTGACTTCAGGATAAGAATTCAGGGAGAAGAGATTCGTAGTCTCCATCTTCTCTACTGAAACTTCAAAGAAATAATAATTGATCCTCATTGTTAACTCAGGGAGACGGGATTTGTAATCTCAACCTATTCCACTAGAACGTCGAGGAAATGAGAATTCAGGGAGAAGAGATTTGTAATCTACATCTTCTCTACTGGAACTTCAATGATTGATCCTCATTGTTAACTCAGGGAGACGGGATTTGTAATCTCAACCTACTCCACCGGAACGTCGAGGAAATGAGAATTCAGGGAGAAGAGATTCGTAATCTCCATCTTCTCTACTGAAACTTTAAAGAAATAAGGATTTATCCTCATTGTTAACTCAGGGAGACGGGATTTGTAATCTCAACCTACTCCACGGGAACTTCGAGGAAATAAGAATTCAGGGAGAAGAGATTCGTAATCTCCATCTTCTCTACTGAAACTTCAAAGAAATAAGGATTTATCCTCATTGTTAACTCAGGGAGACGGGATTTGTAATCTCAACCTACTCCACTAGAACTTCGAGGAAATAAGAATTCAGGGAGAAGAGATTCGTAATCTCCATCTTCTCTACTGAAACTTCAAAGAAATAAGGATTTATCCTCATTGTTAACTCAGGGAGACGGGATTTGTAATATCAACCTACTCCACGGGAACTTCGAGGAAATAAGAATTCAAGGAGAAGAGATCCGTAATCTCCATCTTCTCTACTGAAACTTTAAAGAAATAAGAATTTATCCTCATTATTAACTCAGGGAGACGGGATTTGTAATCTCAACCTATTCCACGGGAACTTCGAGGAAATAAGAATTCAGAACTTTCCAATTTGCTTCCTTTCTATCTTCAGGAAGACTTCAATCTTCAATCTGCTCCACTACCATCTCAAAGGAACAAAATCTGTACTTTCCAATTTACTTCCTTACTATCTTCAGGAAGACTTCAATCTTCAGTCTGCTCCATTACCATCTTGAGGGAACAAAATCTGAACTTTTCAATGTGCTTCCTTACTATCTTCAGGAAGACTTCAATCTCTAGTCTGCTCCACTATCATCTCTAGGGAACAAAGTCTGAACTTTCCAATTTGCTTCCTTACTATCTTCAGGAAGACTTCAATCTTCAGTCTGCTCTACTACCATCTCGAGGGAACAAAATCTGAACTTCAATATTGCTACACCGTTCTTTGAGGGACCTGTCCTATAGAATTAATTTTATGTGCTTATGCTTATGCAAGTGATGAGGATGCTATGATCAGAATGACTCAAAGCCTCCTAACTATATGTGTTATAGACGACACTTTCATAAATACAGAATGTCATGAGAATGGTCTTTACAATGATTAGGATGCAATGATCAGAATGAATCGAATGCTCCTAACTAAATGACAATGGATGACATTTGCATGAATGCAGAATGTCATGAGAATGATCATTTGTTAAATGTATAATGATTAGGATGTACTGGATGATATTTACATGAATGTAGAATGTCATGAGAATGGTCTTTTTATGATGATTAGGATGCAATGAGTCGAATGCTCCTAACTAAACGTGCTTTGAATGATGATGTATAAATGCAAAATGAAATGATCCTTTTTTAAATGCTTAGGGTCATCATTGCTCGTAGTTCATTAATGTTCTATCACTGATACGTTATCATGCTTTCTCGTTCAGCCAGTATCTTTGATAGAAAATCCCAAAGAAACGATCATATTATGCTCAACAAGCTTGCCCCGCTGTGATTTCAGAGTCCTTTCCACTGTACCTTCTGGGATATAAAGTTTGTACCTCTCACTGCAACTTCAGGAGAATAACGTTTGTTTCCTCCCATCCATCCTACTATAACTTCAAGGTATTGGATTTGTATCATCTCAACCATCCCACTATGACTCAGGGTATAGAATTCGTAACTTATTCAATCAATTTGGTCTACTACACCTTCCATTCTCTGGGTGTCATGACCAGATGTATATGCCTGATATGTGCATGAATGCAGAGTATCATTTTTCTTTTCTCGAGAATGATCCCCTTGTACAGTTGGATTGACATTGCTCGTTATTTGTCAAGGTGGTATTACCGATGAAATGCCTTGTCTTTTTGTTCAACCAATAAAAGGTCTAAAGAGATAATCATCTTTCTCCAATATTTCCAAACCTTAAACTTGGTGAATTCTAAACAACCGTCCTGTTTCAGGTCCTTGTATTATTCAGAAGCTTCCAGAGTAATATGCGAAACTCCTTTTATGAAAGTATTATTAGTCCACCAATCATTATTTCAATGCAAAATGCTTGAAAAATATCGCAACAATGGACAAGAAGGAAACTAATTGAGAGCATAGCTCAAAACAAATAAGTTAATCAAGAATAGAAAATGCATTTAAAGAAGAAATTTATTGGTAAGGTATTTGAAATAAATAAGGTAATCAAATATAGCAAATTCAAAATGGGTAAAATGGAAACTAGGTGCCCTAGGTATCGCAACCTGAGCTTCTCTGTCCAAACTTCTTGAGGACCATTTTGAGCTTAATATGCGTTTAGGGATCTAGAGTACTTTGTCGATGCCCCAAGACGTAACATACTTCTTCGAGCGTAGCAAGACCATCAGTATGCCCTACTTTCGATCAAAATTTTGAGTCGCCTTCCGTGTTTTCAACTCAAATACCCTTTAGTCTCAAAGCACCCTTTGCGGGTTTTCGTCTTGGCCTCTCTTTTTTTCTTCTTTCGTGTTTTTTTCTCTCTTTTTTTTGAATCTCTTTTATCGAATCTAAACTCACCGAATTGGGCAGGTCCTTGCCATCCATCTTGGTTAACACCCATGTTTCCCTAGAACAGGCCCTTTTTGTTGTATAAGGTCCTTTACTTTCCTATAGAGTCCTTTTGGACAAGGAAAATCCTTCTCAATGCTGGGTCCCCCTCCTGAAATTATTTTAAGTGAACCTTTTTGTAATAAGCCCGTATCCGTTTTTGGTATATTTGACCATGCTGAATACTTTCAATCAAGCTTGCTGGAGGCATTCTGCTTCATCGAATTCAATCCAAGTTTGGGGAAAAGGAATCTTTATCTTCCAACAATTGTTTCCCTTTCATAAACCAATGGGAAAGATGCCCCGGCAAAAGCCCTCGCCAACGTACAAGAAACTTAAAGGGTAAATGGTAACTTCTCTATGCCAACCTTTACAAGTCTCAGTCATTTTTTAAAAAATTCTTGAATGTTTTTTTTTGCATTCTTCATCTTGAATGGTGTCGATCTTTGAAGCAATTTGTAAATCTTTAATGCAATTATGTTCCTTTCATTAATTTGATGACCGCCAACTTTGTAATTTTGGCATATGAAGCGGCCTTCACCTCTCAAATGAGGTAACCAACGACCATGAATATGAATCGATGTTGGCTAAAAACTTTTGAGGAGACCGGCTTGTTAACATCCATGCTTTATATAGGAAAATGGAGAAGGCATGTCTTTCTCGACTTGGCATTTTATGGCATAACAGATGCAATTTCCTTTCTTGGTGAACCAATAGCCCAAGCCTCTTGATTAGCTAAGTCATTGTAAAATCTGAGTTCTTTAAACCCCAACCTTAACAGCATACCCATGTTTTAGTAGTTTGGCATGCCTTGATATGATCGTGCGAAAATGTCTTGAATTCTTGAAAATAACTCAACGATGCCTTGCCTTATTCCTACGAGGAACTACGCTTCCATCTTCATCTCCTTCGTTAGTTCATAGCGTCTACTGACACTTCATAAGGTAGGATCTACCATTGGGGAAGTAAGTTGTAATCTTTGTCATCTTCAAAGCCCTTAGATCCCTCTAGATACATATCTCACTAAAAAGGGAGTCAGTAACAGCGTCGCTCATGTCATTGATATCTGGGGGCCCATTGTGGGCAGAAAATCCAAAGAATAAATGATTCTAAGGATGATTATTCGTATGATATGGTCATGAGTGAAAAATATTCAGTATGAAATGTAAAGAATGAAAATATTTACTTAGAAAGATGTATTTTATTGAAATAAAAATTCTGGACACAAGCCTACTTCTCAAAAGGAATCTTATTGCTTCTAGGCTTGAAGCAACAAGTGTGTTTTGTACATTACTCTAGATTAGCTTTTAAAAATACAATGTTTCTTCCATAGTCTCGTTGTTTAAAACACTCTCAAGTTCATAAAGGCAGATGCTCGAAAAACTTTTATTCCTCGGTTCTCTCTTCGGGTATACCATTGGCATTCTGATCCCTTGATTTCTAGGTTTCTAATGACTTCTTTAAGGAAAAACAACTTTCCTGCCCCCAATTTCAATTACCACTGCTCCGTCATCGAACTTCACAATACCCATGTTGATGAGATTTTCCACCAATTTCTTAAAAGTAAGGCAATTTTCTATCGAATGGCCTGTGATCCCCACGTGGTACTCACACTGAGTATTTGGGTCATACTATTTTGGGTATGGAGGCTGCATCAGTTTTGGATATTGAGGGGACACAACGTGTGTATCAAATAAACTTTGATACAACTCCTTATACGTCATCGGGATTGACGTAAATTAGATTTTTTCAATGTTTTTCCTTGTGCGAGATTCTTTCCTTGATGAACCTTGATACTCAGTAGTCACCATTTTTGGCTGATTAATGGTAATTGACTTTGGATCCCCCATGTTTGTATTATTCACCTCGTCATCCTTTTTTTTTAGGAGCAGACCTTCTAGTGGTTTCCCCTGCTTCAATCTTGCCGCATCTGATCGCATGTTCGATCATTTCCCCTGCCATTACCATGTTGGCAAAGCTCTTAGTGGTACTCCCTATCATATGGGTTATGAAAGGAGCCTTTAGGGTGTTGATGAAGAGCATGGTAGTTTCCTTTTCTAAGAGGGGAGGTTGGACCTACATGGCGACCTCCCTCCACCTCTGCGCGTACTATCTGAAACTTTCATTTTGTCTCTTTTCCATGCTTTGCAAAGTAATTCTATCCGGTGTCATGTCTGTGACGTGGCTGTAATACTTCAAAAATGCTTAAGCCAAATCTCTCCAGGAACTAATGTTGGCCAGACTAAGCTGGTTATACCATCTAGCAGCTGCGCCCACCAAACTTTATTGGAAACAGTGGATTAAGAGTTGATCATTGCTCACGTAGCCAGCTATTCGCCTGCAGAACATGACGATGTGAGCCTCCGGGCAGCTAGTCCCACTGTATTTTTCAAATTTAGGCATTTTAAACTTATGAGGCAGCACCAAATTCGGAACCAGACTTAAATCTTTTGCGTCAATCTCATGGTGATCGATACTTTTCAGTGCTTTAAATTTTTCCTCCAGCCATTTGCAATGATCCTCTAGTTGCCTTGAAGATTCTATTCTCGACCCCATTTTCTCTACTGTATCTAAATTGGGCATAACAGGGTTGGCCAGGCTATCTCTTGGCTGGGATCCAAAGCCTACGTGATAGCTCATGGGAGGTCTAGTGTCATCCTGCCCTTGTTGGGGCCTGATTGTAACTGGTGGCCTTTGGAGATATTCCTCAGGCTGTGCTCTTGCGTGCAGTGGGGTAAAACCCGGGGGGATGCCATCACTATCCTCTTCGACCGGCGGCATGGAACCTTTCCCCTTATCCATTGCCCCATTCGTCATTTGGGCCATTTGGGCCATCATATTCCTCTGGGCCTCCAACATTTGGTCCTTCATTTCCTGTTGGAGTTTTAACATTTTCTCTTGCATTTGTTCCTGTATTTCTTTCTGGAATTGTTCGAACATTTGATCCATTTTCCGGTTTTTACGCGTCCGTAGTGATGTTACGCCTGATTTTTCCTTTCACTTTTTTTCTCTCTCTGATAATTTTAGCTAATTAGGCCCTTTTTATAAACTTAAATGCATGTAATGTGATGCAATGCAAATGCATGAATGCAAGAAGAAGACATCGATTCTGATCAACTTCATTTTAGAAAACTTTATTAGAAGGCAAAACCCTTTACATAAAACAGATTACAAATATGCTTTCGCCTTTCTTCTGAATTCTAGCTGAGGCCCATTGTTCGCTCATTCCCGTGATATTCATCAATTTTTTCACAAAAGGTCGGGCCATTAACTACTTTGGAATAAGCTTTATCAACTTGAATTCTTAGACAACGTAGCAAGGTCGTATACTCTCTACCGTGGGAACCAAATCCACTTTCCGAAAGAGAAACATTTCTGTTGATTCTAGAATCGAGTCATTGCTCGGAGTAGGTGCTTATCTATTTTGACATCAAGCAGGTATGGTAGATCGCTGTAGGTACTATAGAACAACTACTTTGCCTCGTCATCCCACTGGGTCCATATTTCTTTCAACTCTTGGAGTTCATTCTGCGTGACACTGATATTGGTGGGATCCCGTAATTTCGACACATATCCCTCAGCTAAGCTGTCCCCTTTTTATAATTGGCTTTGCTCAGACCATGTGCGGGCGGCCGCATTGTCTTCTACTTTATCAAGGAATTCACTTTCCATAACCAGCTCTCTAACTCAGAAACTGACCGTGAATCGATGCCTCTTAAAACATGAAATGATATGCATAAAAAGAATGAAACACAACAAGTTAGTACCATGGAATATAAAGCAAGTAAAATAAACAAACACCTATCTGGGTGACCACTAAGGTTTGACATAGCTCTACCTAATGTGGGCTCCTAGGGTTTACTATATGCGATTTAGTTCTAAAGTTCGAGGTACCCGAACCAGTAGATTCCTCGATCCTCACCCATTATAGGTTCATACGGACCGAGTTCGGTTCAGGGGAATACATTTTCCTATGGCCATGCGAAGTGAAAACTTCACGAAGACATAGGTAATTGATGTATCCGGCGATCCACTAGCCCATGCGGAGGTGAAAACCTCACGAAGGCATAGTTTCTTGCTCCCACTTAAAGGTGTGACCACAATGGTCATGCAATGCAATGCCAAAGTATTCAAGAGATCCAATATAATATTGAAAGTGCATTTAAAGAAACATGAATTCCGAAACCATTTTCCAATTTCAATCAAAAGGGCAAGGATCAATCAATCTATGGCCTGACTCTCAATGAATAATTCCCCAGTGGAGTCGCCAAGCTGTCGTAACCATTTTTTGATAAAACAGGAAACGACGCGGTCGACTCGGGTTTTGAAAATGAAAAAGAAGGGAGTCGCCACCAACCTTTTTGATGAGGTGTGATCGGGCCACCTCGTAAAATAGTTATTTTAATAAGCAGTTTGATTTATCAAAACAACAATTTTGGTCTCGAAATCCGAAAACAAGTTCGGAGTCGATTACGTGCGAGGAAGGTTAGCACCCTCGACGCCCAAAATTGGTACCAAACCTGATTGATCGATGTCCTAATGTTGAAAACTTTGAAATGATTGAAAATAGATACTTTTGATTTCCAAAACTTGAAGGGATCGAAAGGGACATTATGACTCTCTTATTTTCAAGTGATAAAGCATTATATCCGATGAAGTTAGGCAATACTTTAGATTCCCGAAACTAAGCTCGCCTTTTAAAACTTGACTTTATATTTGAAAAGGATCTCCCGTCATTTGTCAAACGAGAAATTAGAACCCGGTAAGTTAGGGCTCAATTCACTCGAATTGCTAATACGGAATGTCGATTTGAAACTTGAATTTGCGATTTTTGAAAGGGATATCCCGTTGTTTAATTTAAACGAGAAAAACCGGAACCCAGTAAGTTAGGGCTCGATTTCTCAGATTTCCAAAACGCGGAATATCGCTTTATTCTTTAGAAATCCTTATCTCGAGATAACTAAACATCATATCCAATGAGTTAGGACACAACGTTTTTAAATTCCCGAGAATAGGCTTTTTATTCAAAACTTACTTATTTTAAAAGGATATCCCGCTATTTAGGTTAAACGAGAGAAATCGAAACCCAGTAAGTTAGGGCACAATTTTCCCAAATTTCTAAATACGGAATATTGCCTTTATGAAAGAAATCAATTTTGTATCGGGCAAAAGTTAATAAACACGAATTTGTGAAAACAAGAAAAACATGAATCACGATATTTACACACATAATGAAATAATAATGATTGTATAGTGTGAATGACAATAATAAAAATGAGAATAAAATAAACAGGTCGAAAATAAAAAGAAATAACAATAAAAATAAAAGTAAAAATGAGAGTAAAATAATAATAATATTAATAATAATAATAGTGAAAATAAAATAATAGTAGTGAAAATAATAGTAATAAAAATAGTAATGCTAATAATAGTAGCATAGTAATAATAAAATAAGAAAGAGTAATAACAAAATAATAATGGTACTAGAAAGAAAAATAAAATAAAACAATAATATTAATAGCTAATAAAAACATTTAACAAAAATGTGTATATGTATACAATGTAGTGTAGTAATAGTAATAATAGTAAAGGAACAAAATAATAATAATAATAATAATAATAATAATAATAATAATAATAATAATAATAATAATAATAATAAAATAGTAATAATTTGTACAATATAGTTATAGTTATAATAATAAACTTGAGGTAAAATATGTATAATATAATAATATAAATATAGTTATAATGATAATAATAATAGTAATAATAATAATAATAATAAAAGGTTAGTTAAATTAACAAAAGGATGAAAATAATAAAAGAGGACTAAATTGAGAAAGGAATAAAACCACAGATCTAAATTAAAAAAAAGAAACGGATTAAGGGCCCAAAATGAAGCGCACAAAGAGAAGGGGGACCGTTTGGGAAATTATCCCCTAATTCCCATGCACTGCGCTTTGTGCAGGACCAAATTGGAACAGAAGAAAACACACTGGGGCAGATTTAACAAATAAGAAAAGCTGGATTAGAAAGGTGAAGAAATGCGGAAGGATCAAAGGGCAATTAGCCCAACCAACAAAAGCGCGGATCCTCCGGTGGTCGGGTCAACACGAGGATCCCACAGCAAAACGACGTCGTTTTGGGCGTTAAGGACAGCCCCAAAACGACGTCGTTTTGAGGGGCTATTTAAGGCCCAAAAATCAGAAAAAAATCAGTTGAGGTGTCTGTTTAAAAAAAAAAATTCTAATTCTCCTCTCTTTTTCTCTGCAAGTCTGAGAGGAAGGGTCACCGGGAAGCTCCGGTCCAAGCATTTCATGACATGCCGTCGCGCTACCAAATGTAAAGTTCTTTCTTTTTTTTTTCTTTTTTTTTATAAAAATATAATATGTATATGTATATCTATGTGCCAGAGAAAAAAAACTTCGAAAATGATAAAAGAAGAAAAGGAAAAGATTTAAAACAAATCACCTTGTCGATCTGTTTATTTTGATTTTTAGTGATTCTGTTTTTGACGCTTTCTTACTTGATCCCTCTTGTTATGCTTTGATTTGCTGTTTTCTGTTTTAAAACTCTAGTATTGTATTGATTTTTTTAACAAAAAACGAAAAAGAACCCTCTTTACAGATGGTTTAGATCGGCTTTTATAGCCGATCCTTACAATTTTCTGCTGTTCATTTTCTATTTTCTTGCGTGTCTGCCTTTTCTTTGCAGGATATGGGCGGTGGCAGCACAAGTGGCTTTGACAGTGGGCGGTGGATCAGAAGCTTCGGCGGCGGCAGAGCAAGTGGGCAGATGGGACGGCGCCTAGGGTAGCTTTTAGGGTTTTTTTTGTTTATTATTATTTTTTTATTTTCTGATTTGGGCTAGGTAGATTGGGCCTGGTCGTGTATGGGCCGGGTAAAAGTTGGGCTCTACATGTTATTTAGACTTTTTTCCAACACTTATAATTTACTCAATCCAATAATTATTTTTATTTTAAAAATATTAATTAATTAAATTAATTATCCAATTAAATTATTTTTTCAACCTAATTCTAATTACGCTAAAGTTATGACAACTTTATCGTATTAGAATTCGTAAGAAAACCAATTTAATTACCTTATTCAACAAATCTATTATGACTAATTAATTTAATTATCACTTCAAACTTTTAATTATTTAATTACAAGCAATTAAATAATAATTCGAATAAATTAAATTAATTTCTAAATCATCTTTTGTACTATGCAAGAAAACACATTCACTGTGGATAATGATACATGTGATCTATTTCTCTTACTTATCATTTTCATTCATTTAGCAATTTATCGGTTCTATATGCAATTTGTTTTAGATTATCTCAAGCTAGCAGAGGGACCAATTGGACATATCTAATTAAGGCTCAAATAATTTGAAATTAAGCTCTGAATCTTCGCCTATTAATTACAACTTATTTAATCATGGAGTCATTTCACTATAGTACCGTAATTGAACTCTCCTTTATCATATATCATTACAAATGCTACTTTATTAATTGTTTGTCCAATGGTCTTGTTATAAGCGTGTTACCCTCATAGTATATCTTTAATCTCTATGGGATAAAATCCGTTCTCTCAGTATAATCCTATTTTATCTCATGGTTTCCATTAAATATTCTAATATGAAAAAGTTAATTACTGACACATAGTAATTAAATTATTTGTCTTATGACAAATGACCTGTGGCCACATTCCTTTTTCATCATTCATGTAATGCCAATGAAAGGATATTAGTTACCCTTATAGTACTATGATTCCACTATTATGGAATGATGCTACATCATGTAGAAGTCGTATGTTATACATATCAGCTTTCAGTTTCTAATCTATTTGAACTTAGGCTTTCATTTACATTAAAGTATACAAGTCACACATACATAGTCCATCATCCACTCAAGATTAAGGTATGTCATACTATGAACATCACAAGTGAATAAATCCATAAATGGATCTAGGATAAATTCAACTTGGGTCATGTTCGATGTATTGTCAATTCAGACAATGGCATCTATGTCTCTATCTTTTGGGAGTCGATCTAATGCCCTAGATAGCATCCTCCCAATTGGACTTGATAGATGGCATAAATAGTCTTTCAATTAATTTGCTTAGTTTTGATTAGACTACAAACTGTTTAGATTATCTACTAATATAAGTTATCTTTTCTCATTACGATCCTACCATATAATACAATTTAATATTAGTTAAACATTAAATAAGTAATGAGTCGATATTTGCTTACATTTTGCTTTGTGTGCAAAAATCGTTGAGGACAAATACAAATGATATTAGTGTATAATGGAATTTTATTTAAACCAATATGTTAAAAAATTACAAGTATAAATATATGAATATACTACACTTAGGAGACAATATCTCAATAGCATCATGAAATGTGATATATCTTTATTTGTATGAAAACATGGAAATCATGCTATAAGCGTAATGTGATTATATTGTGAAATGCCCTAGTAAACTTAGTGATTTGTGAGGATACAATTAGCATGCTATAGGGATTAGTTAGCACGTGTGTTTGAAGACTATGGTTAGAAGATGCCTTCGAGCGCAGCACTTATATGCATTATGGATCTATTTCTAGGGTGTTCAGATTAATGCACTTTTAGCGTTGTGTTTTAAGGTGGTCAGTTGAAATCTCGCGTATTTAAATTCTGTTATGCTAAAATTTATTATGAGTGAAACGAGTTAAAAAATTAATATTGAGACTTTTTTATAAATGTAAATTGTTATATGTGATCTAAGTGGTATACAGAACCAAAAAGGGACTAAAAAACATGCTAAACATGAAATAAGTTGTGATATAATGTTGTAATATTTGTATTATAAATGAGAATAAAGAGAACCATGAACCACTATATATACATATGGTCATAAAATAAAGATTTGAATTTTAATGCCCTAAATAAGAAGTGATATAAACATGGAATCTGTCTAATTGTATGAGACAAAAAGAGCTATAACAGAAATTTATGTGTAGTGATGATAATAATTCTATACCTGTCCTTACGAGCCATATGTGTGAATTACATAATGATGAGATAACTATTCAACCATAATTATCTTGATATACATAGATAATATTTTATATTGATAATTGATTTGTAATTTAATTACTTTGGTATTTTTAAAGGAACTTTATTCTATTATTTAATTGAATAAATATATTTTTGTTTTTGAGTTTAAAATTTATTTACAATGATTTGAAACTTAATTATATGTTTTGATAATATTTACAGATGTTTTAGAGTTTTTAAGATCAATTTTTAATTTCAAGGGTCTAAGTATTCGAATTTTGACTCAGTTATTTAAAACAACTCCCTTAAGCCTCAGCCACTACATTGTTTCGGCCTAGTTTGACTTCTTGAGACCCGTTTTGGGTCCCAAATAACCTTAATCGCTTTTGAATATTTTCTAAATGATTTAAAATTGATTTTAAAATCCCAAAACAATTCATATTTGATTTATGAT
Organism: Gossypium rotundifolium; assembly: GCA_025506655.1. Taxonomy (NCBI): domain Eukaryota; kingdom Viridiplantae; phylum Streptophyta; class Magnoliopsida; order Malvales; family Malvaceae; genus Gossypium; species Gossypium rotundifolium. The sequence continues at coordinate 7,629,228 of CP106723.1, read as the reverse complement.
TTTATAAAAATGTTTTAAGATTGAAATTTTAAATGTCCCAAAAACTGAGCTTTTCTTATAAGCTCTCAAAAGACCCAACAAATAGATGCAGGATATCACATTAAGTGGATATGGATATGTGGTCGAAAATAATGGAGTCTATGGTCGGATTGTAAGATATTAACCAAAAATAACCCAAAGACCCTCGAGATAATACCGTCCTCACTTGTGCGGAACTTAACCATGTAGGAATCGTTTTCTAGTTTAGTTCCGTGAAATTAATTTAAATAATTTAATCGTTAATTTTCAATCAATTCGGTGATGATTAATTTAATTTTATAAATAATTAAAATAGGTTAAACTAGTTATTATTTATAATTTTTATAACATCGATTCAAATCACTTTTAATATATATTTGTTGATATAATAAAAGAATTTTAATAATTTATGATGGTTCACTTAAAGAGAATGAGAGAGAGAGAGGATGATAGTAGGAGAGAGTTGGGTGATTTAATTAGGAGAGATCTTTTAGCCTCTTCTCCTAAGGTTGAAAGGACTTTAAGGGATTATCTTTGATACTTCATGAAATGTTATTTGTTGTCCTTACATTGACTTTTTGCAACTTAATCTAATCATAGATTTTTTGAGCAGATCTTAGTGTTTATGTTGTCATGTTTGGGAATAAATATATATGATATATAACTGATAGATGTATTCATATCAAAGTAAGCGGTCTCGGTGAATTGAGCTCGCGAGATATTATGCTCTCAAATGTCTCTACTTGCAAAGTTACATGTACATGAGGTAAACTTATAAAGTATTAAGTATATAAATATTTTTAATTTTTAATCAAAACCCAAATCGATATTTATTATTATTTTATTTCTCATACAAATTTGAAAAAGGAGAAAAACAAACTTAAAAAAGTCAAATTAACTAACAGAACCAACCAAACTGATTTTGTAATAAATTAGTTTAATTAAATCAATCAATTAATTGATTAATATATAGACATTATGAGTTAAGTCGATTTTTCAATATTTGAATTGAATTGAGGGACTCATGTCATTTATTCTCAACAATATAATCAAAGGCAAATGGATTTTGCAGTGTCGCACACGCTCCAAATGAAACGAAAGGGTAGCCACGGGTAAGATACTTATTAATGGGATGACAAAATTATGAAGGTGGTGGGTTGTGGGTCATGGGATGAGGGAAAGGGGTTGGGCTGTCAAGCGTGAGCTTAAATAGGGATATCATCATCATCATCATCATAATTCAAGGTTTAACTAACTGAAGAATCATGATGTGCTCCTAATGGAAATTCCGTAAAACTTTGATGTCTTTTAAGTAAAATTTTGAATTTAAATTTTGTTAATGAAAAAATTCGAAAGAGTTTTATCCTGTAACCCTATTTGACTTATTAAAATCAACTAAAAGTAAGAAAAATACAATGAGAGATCCAATGCTTATCATCATTTCCTTTAATGATAAAAAATCCTGCAAGAATAATTAAGAGTTTCTGAATGTGTTACTTACTGTGTTGTTGGACCCAAAAGGGTTAATGATAATGGCCAAAAAGTATAACATTTATTAAATTCTTACTATCTGGTCGGATTTAGGCCTCTCGGAAAATGAAAAATACTGGACAGGCTTGAAATGTGGCTATATATATATTTAACCTTCTAATTAAATAATAAATTTTGCAGGATAATGTAAAATTTCACCATATATATTTGTAGTTTATAGAGAAATTAAACTGCAATTTTACTATGTTTTGAGGATCCCCTGCTACCCAGAAATCATCTATCTTGATGTTTCATTTTACATACCTTAGTTAATAATTTCATATTTGCACATTCTGTTATTGAAGGAATGGGTTAAAATGGCTAGTAAGTAAACCTGTAGTTGCAAATGATATCATTTGGCCCATGCATGAAGCTTTATATTGTTTACGTACGTAGAATTGTAAAGAAAAGGTTAAATCATTTTGAGACAGAGAAGGTTAGGTGAGAATAGTTAATTGTAAAGCAATGGCTAATATAAGTTAGGCTGAACAGTAAAAAGTTAATTAGCCTAAAACAAACCTATTTACTTGCTTAAAAAAGTTTCCAATCCACTTTATTAAACTTTTCCCTAAGGTTTGGATGTGGGTTGTTTCGTGGCTTTCAACCGATCAATCTTCTTTGCTATCCTTGAACCCCGAATTATTTTGATTGTAGGCTCAAACAAATTTAACCAAGTGCATAGAATGAAAACTTTTCTTAACTTTCAATAAGAAAATTAATTTTCTCTATAAACCAAAAACTATGAGTATTTTCCCGAAAAATAGAATTTATTCTTTAAAATAAATTGCCATTGTTTTTCAACAGAATATCGATGCTCTAAAGTTATGTCAATAGGTTAACTCATAGTTCTTATTTATTATAAAGAATGTATAGGAGTTTTATTCAAATAAGGTCTAATTAAATAATAATATTTTAATATAAAACATGATGTTCTGGTAGAATTGGAACACAAGGGTAGCGCGACACACCCTAGGGAATACTAGAGGTGAGCATGGGCGGGCCGGGCGGGTTGGTCGGGCCCAACTAAAAATTAGGCCCGTTCATTGGGCTCGGGCGGGCAGCCCAAAAATGGGCCTAAAATTTTACCCAAGCCCGCCCATATAAAATACTAAAACCGGGCCCGGCCCGCCCATATTAATTTTTATATTATTTTATATAATTTTAAATATATATAATACATCAAAAATATTAAAAAATTAAAATAAATATTTTTCAACAAATTGAAAATAAATTTTAAAAATATGTAGACTTAAATAACACTAAAATAGATGCAACTTAACAAGGAAATGCCTCTAAAATAATAATAAAATTAACAAATGTCTTTAAAATAATAACAAAATTAACAATAAAATAAGTTTTATATAATATATAAACAATAACAACAAAATAATAGAAACATAATAGTAAAATGGTAGCAAAATAAAGAGAAAACAATAAGAAAATAATATTTAAAAAATTTTTTTTTGCCTTTAATGATTTGGGCAAGGGGCAGGCCAAGAAATTCTTACCCGAGGCCCACTCATTTTTAAACGGCCTCATTTTTGCCCAAGCCCATTTTTCGGCCTATATTTTTACCGAACCCTCCCATTTTTAGGCGGGCCTTGGTAGCCGGTGGCCCACCATGCTCACTCTAGGAATACTAAGGTTTGCCGCCTCTCTTTTAACTGTGGCTAAAATGCCTTTTGTGTATTGGTTGCAATTATATTTGTTATTTAGACTTTTTTCAACACTTATAATTTACTCAATCCAATAATTATTTTTATTTTAAAAATATTAATTAATTAAATTAATTATCCAATTAAATTATTTTTCAACCTAATTCTAATTACGCTAAAGTCATGACAACTTTATCGTATTAGAATTCGTAAGAAAACCAATTTAATTACCTTATTCAACAAATCTATTATGACTAATTAATTTAATTATCACTTCAAACTTTCAATTATTTAATTACAAGCAATTAAATTAATTTCTAAATCATCTTTTGTACTATGCAAGAAAACACATTCACTGTGGATAATGATACATGTGATCTATTTCTCTTGTCATTTTCATTCATTTCACAATTTATCAGTTCTATATGCAATTTGTTTTGGATTATCTCAAGCTAGCAGAGGGACCAATTGGACATATCTAATTATGGCTCAAATAATTTGAAATTAAGCTCTGAATCTTCGCCTATTAATTACAACTTATTTAATCATGGAGTCATTTCACTATAGTACCATAATTGAACTCTCCTTTATCATATATCATTACAAATGCTACTTTATTAATTGTTTGTCCAATGATCTTGTTATAAGCGTGTTACCCTCATAATATATCTTTAATCTCTATGGGATAAAATCCGTTCTCTCAGTATAATCCTATTTTATCTCATGGTTTCCATTAAATCTTCTAATATGAAAAAGTTAATTACTGACACATAGTAATTGAATTATTTGTCTTATGACAAATGACCAGTGGCCACATTCCTTTTTCATCATTCATGTAATGCCAATGAAAGGATATTAGTTACCCTTATAGTACTATGATTCCACTATTATGGAATGATGCTACATCATGTAGAAGTCGTATACTATACATATCAGCTTTCAATTCCTAATCTATTTGAACTTAGGCTTTCATTTACATCAAAGTATACAAGTCACACATATATAGTCCATCATCCACTCAAGATTAAGGTATGTCATACTATGAACATCACAAGTGAATAAATCCATAAATAGATCTAGGATAAATTCAAATTGGGTCATGTTCGATGTATTGTCAATTCAGACAATGGCATCTATGTCTCTATCTTCTGGGAGTCGATCTAATGCCCTAGATAGCATCCTCCCAATTGGACTTGATAGATGGCATAAATAGTCTTTCAATTAATTTGCTTAGTTTTGATTAGACTACAAACTGTTTAGATTATCTACTAATATAAGTTATCTTTTCTCATTACGATTCTACCATATAATACAACTTAATATTAGTTAAACATTAAATAAGTAATGAGTCGATATTTGCTTACATTTTGCTTTGTGTGCAAAAATCGTTGAGGACAAATACAAATGATATTAGTGTATAATGGAATTTTATTTAAACCAATATGTTTGAAAAATTACAAGTATAAATATATGAATATACTACACTTAGGAGACAATATCTCAATAGCATCATGAAATGTGATATATCTTTATTTGTATGAAAACATGGAAATCATGCTATAAGTGTAATGTGATTATATTGTGAAATGCCCTAGTAAACTTAGAGATTTGTGAGGATACAATTAGCATGCTATAGGGATTAGTTAGCACGTGTGTTTGAAGACTATGGTTAGAAGATGCCTTCGAGCGCAACACTTATATGCATTATGGATCTATTTTTAGGGTGTTCAGATTAATGCACTTTTAGCGTTGTGTTTCAAGGTGGTCAGTTGAAATCTCTCGTATTTAAATTCTGTTATGCTAAAATTTACTATGAGTGAAACGAGTTAAAATATTAATATTGAGACTTTTTATAAATGTAAATTTTTATATGTGATCTAAGTGGTATACAGAACCAAACAAGTGACTAAAAAACATGCTAAACATGAAATAAGTTGTGATATAATGTTGTAATATTTGTATTATAAATGAGAATAAAGAGAACCATGAACCACTATATATACATATGGTCATAAAATAAAGATTTGAATTTTAATGCCCTAAATAAGAAGTGATATAAACATGGAATCTGTCTAATTGTATGAGACAAAAAGAGCTATAACAGAAATTTATGTGTAGTGATGATAATTCTATACCTGTCCTTACGAGCCATATGTGTGAATTACATACATAATGATGAGATAACTATTCAACCATAATTATCTTGATATACATAGATAATATTTTATATTGATAATTGATTTGTAATTTAATTACTTTGGTATTTTTAAAGGAACTTTATTCTATTATTTAATTCAATAAATATATTTTTTATTTTTGAGTTTAAAATTTATTTACAATGGTTATATGTTTTGGTAATATTTACTGATGTTTTAGAGTTTTTAAGATCAATTTTTAATTTCAAGGGTCTAAGTATTCGAATTTTGACTCAGTTATTTAAAACAACTGAGTCAGAGAGTAAAAATAAACATACTAGAGCAATTGTACCGATACAACTCCCTTAAGCCTCAGCCACTACATTGTTTCGGCCTAGTTTGACTTCTTGAGGCCCGTTTTGGGTCCAAATAACCTTAATCGCTTTTGAATATTTTCTAAATGATTTAAAATTGATTTTAAAGTCCCAAAACAATTCATATTTGATTTATAATTTTATAAAAATGTTTTAAGATTGAAATTTTAAATGTCCCAAAAAAACTGAGCTTTTCTTATAAGCTCTCAAAAGACCCAGCAAATAGATGCAGGATATCACATTAAGTGGATATGGATATGTGGTCGAAAATAATGGAGTCTATGGTCGGATTGTAAGATATTAACCAAAAATAACCCAAAGACCCTCAGATAATACCGTCCTCACTTGTCTGGAACTTAACCATGTAGGAATCGTTTTCTAGTTTAGTTCCGTGAGTTAGATCGGTGTTGAGGGTTTCTCAATGGGGTAAATCTTATTCAACAAAGCATTAACCCCAGTCTTCCTTCTAAGCAACTTTGATTATAACCGTTTTGCTCATACTTTGTTCCGTTAGAGAATGAACTCCCATCTCTGGTTTGAGTCAACACATCACCCTCTAGTAATTCAATGTATTCCTCTTTCAATGGTTCTTTTGAATCTGTCTCACCCTCATGGTAGTTAACAGTGTATATTTAAAAGAATGCAGGCGTCTCCCTATTGCAATTCCCATCCTTTGAGGTATTATTTTCTCTCCTCTTAAAATTTTAGATCATATTGGTTCAGATCAATTTGATTTTTAAATTCATATTATGTTGAGTCTTAGTCACTTAAAAGTTTAGATCATTTTTGGGTCACTTATTCGACCATTTTAGCTTCAAATCATTTCGGATTCAAGTCATTTCTAGTTTGAATCAATTTTATATTCGGATTGTTAACTTATAATCAAATCAGATTTGACTAAATTTGAATTTATCGATCAAGTTTTTTCGAATTAGGATACTCATTCTCAGGGTGTTCACACATATGGTACTCTATCTTTATTTGGAAAATAAATGAGGATAGATTGAATCCAAGAAATATACAATCTAAGTGGAGCATTGAAGCAAGCAAGATGATGTCTCCTACCTTGCTTTGCTTTTGCTTTTCCATCCTTAAAATAAACATTGAATCTAACATTGCGTTGGTAGAAAATTAACGGCGAGGCACATTAGCTTTCTCGCTGAAGCAACAAAGCTTGATTGATTCATTGATATCCATCAGTTGACTCCAAATGCTTGTTCCGCAACATTCGCCACCTTTTCTTCTTCTTCATCCCGAATGCAGGCACATCTGAATATAAAGATTGTAATATAATCCGCACATTATCAATATGCTCAAACAATACATGGATTTAAGAAATGACAGATTCATAATTTCATATTACTAGTTTAGCATCTTCTTTTTTTTTATTTTCATTCCTTAAATGCATCATCCTTTCTAGAACCCATGGTTTGGGACTCTCGACAACGTAGGGTTATAACAAAACTCTCTTCTTTTTCCTATTGATTTGAAGATGATGATGATAATAATAATGTTGGCTATAAAGTTTATGTATATTAGGCTCTCTTGAAAGTAAAGTTCGCTTTCTGGCAAATGAAGTGATCTAAACCGTAACGATATCTAATAATCCTAGTCATCAATCTTTACATCTAATAATTATAAACAAAACAAATAATAAATAACATAATATCTATATCTATATATAGAAAACAACGGTCAAAAGGTACTATTAAGCTGAAGTGCCTCCGGCAAACCAACTTATGCAACTACCATTCCCTCAAACCAGAATATCTCTGACTCGATGTTTCTTAGTGAGCTTATTGATTTGCAAAACTTGGGCGTTTAAGGCATATGCTGGGTCATCTTTCCATCTATCTAATACTGACTGAAAATCTTCTAGAGGCTGAAAAGCGACTGGTCAACTCAAACCCAAACTAAAAAAGGTTAACTTGATCTATAATTGCAGCAGCTTTAGAATTTAGAGAGCAGGCTCAGCTGCATTCAATACAATAAACTGGTGTATTTCTAGTATTCACTGGCTAGAATGCATGTATAAGTAATTTCCCAGGGTGGTATTTACCTCCAAATGGATATATTGAGTTGTAGTGTACCTCTGCCCAAAAGCTCAAAAAAATAACTGCAGAAACCAGACCAAACTGATTATTTTGTGATATAAATTCCCACCGAATAGCACAATGGTTGAGCCGTAGTGTGCATATTTCTTCTCTAGAAAACCACTATATAAAAACGAAGGATAGAAAATCTACGAAGTAGATATTTTTCGATCAACCATCATCATAACCTAAATGGCCAGACGGCAGCTTGCACCTCTAACTATTGAGATATAACAAGAGATGCTCAAATGCTAGGAAGAAATTTTAACATGACATTCAATGTATTAATTGCAATCAGAATCATGACGATAAACAAGAAAAATAACTTACTAATAGAAGCTAATACTATAGACTATACCTCGTTTTGACTTTTGGACATTTGGAAGAATCTCAATGTAGCAAGTGTCCTTGAAAGATGTTATGACAAATATTTTAACACCATACTGCAACAAGCAATTAGCATGCATTAGACAGCCACTGTTGGCATATTTTAACAAAATCACAATAACCAATACAGTTTTTCTTCCCATATTGTGCACGATAAAGCAGCACACAGAAATTGGCATAAACTAATCTTTTGGATGTCTACTGAATCATAGAGAAACTGGAGGATTGACAACGGAAAATTGATATGCAGGTTAGGCAAATTGAACAATATAACAAAAATTTAAGGGAGGGGGAATGTGAAATCTATCACAAACAAGAGGGTAAAAGAAAGATTTAATTCACGATTTGGCCTCTAAATTATACTCATTTTTCCACTTCATACGTAAACTTTTTTTTCCATTTTGGTACCTGAAATTTCCATCCCAATTTACCCAAAAAAAATTGCCAATAAAAACATGACACATTCTTATTGGACGCTGGTAATTTTTGGGAGTAAAATGGGGTGAAAATGATATTGCAAGTACCAAGGTGGGACCAAAAAAATTTTAGGTACCAAAGTGGGAAAGCAGATATAATTCAACGTCCAAATTATGAATAAAGCCAAAAAGAAAAGAGAGGTGGAGCGTACCGAATCTGCAGCAGCCTGCAAAGTGACATGATCACCCCATTCACCACTCCTATAAGCATCAATATGATGAAGCAAGGTCAAGAAAACTAGAAAAGGAAGAATAGTTTAAGTCATGGAGGAACAGAAAAATACTTGGACATCTTCTCCAGGTAGTCACCGTATGCCATGGGAACATACCCCTCATAAATATCTGGACAAGACTTAAGCTGATTGTGCAAGTTATAGCAAGAAAAGAAAAGTTAACATCAAACTTTATTTGCAATGCACAATGATTTCAATGAAAGACTATACACAAGCCCAACAAACAAAAACGCCAAACTTTGCTATTGTATGTTAAAGGCCAACCTGGTCTACAACTTGCTGCCTCACAAACTCATGATGCTCAGGAGTTCGATAAACTTGATCAGATAGAGCACGGAACTGGCAACATCATGAATCTAATGAGACATCAGGTATATAATTTACATGAAGCACTGCAGTAACAATTAGTGAGCTTCCATGATCACAGGGAAGAATGTCCTAGCGGATGAGATTTTATGTCGGTAACAACATTCAAAAGTTTTACCAACAATGGAGTCAAGACCTTGGAAATTAATGTTAGAAGGGAACCAATATCAAAAGACACCGATGCTTTTATATGGATACATGAAACCTATGTATGTATAATGACAGTTTAGACACAAAACAACTTCAATCATATTGATCCTATCTAGCTCTATTGATGTTAATATCCATGCTTTCAGCTTTTAAGCTAACCTGACAGTTACCATCTCCTTCAACTTTAAGCTCCACTAAATTATAGACTTGCAATCTGTTACAGCAAAAGAATTACCAGAACCATATATTCAACAAATAGGTCAACCAAAGGGGAAAAAATGGCAATAGAACTAGAAAATAGCTAGAAAATATAAAGATAAAGAATTCAAAGAAAGGTCCAATTCCAAGTTCCAGGAAACAAAAAAAAAAAAAATGCAAACCTCTCTAGTAGTCTTTGATGATCTAAAGTTGCTTCATCAACAGACGGTATTTCACCATTGATTCTTGGAATATGCTACACACAACCAGAGATAAATCTAAATGCATAACTACGACACTACTTTATAGATGTCATAATCAAGAATCTAAACCTTATAGTCACACTTACAGGAACAGGAACCATCTGATTCAGCCTTTTCCCAACTTCACCATCAAGAGCAAACTCATCGGTTAGCTCCAATGAATATGACCTATCCTCTTCACATAACAACTTCTCTTCAGGGCTAGAACATGAACTAGAAGTTGTTATTTCATCTTGCTCTTCGTCACCACAACCTTGCCCTACAAATCACAAAACAGAAACATATAAATGCAATACATTAAGGACATATCAGCAACTTCAAACCGTTGAACTCGAAAATTCAGAAACTTCCTTATACCAGAACCAAAGTCCCCAACAGACTGATTGATACAATCTCGAGTGTAACCAGACACTTGCAATTGCAATTCTTCTTCCTCCCCTTGGCTTGGAGATCCCACCACTGCAAGTTTCGATAGTTCTTGAAGTTGAAGAGTATGAGCAATAGCCTCATCATTTTCCACATTACAACATTCTCCTGCGCTGTAATGATCATCCTCCTCGAAATTATTTCCAGTGTAATACTCTCCATTTTCTTCAGTTAACACACCACAATATCCACAATTAGCATAGGGATCACTATTGAATAGTTGCAAACCCCACTTAACAAAATCATGTTCTTGCTCAGATGTCACCATCCTCTGTGTAGATAAAATCTCTTAACCCCCAAAATCTACTTCCTGCAGTAATGAACATAGACAATATATATATGATAATAAAGTTTAGTTATTTAGCAACAAAATGCATTAACTAGATTTTATTATAGCTTAAATATTTCTACTTTATGTAAAGGTTTGAGCTTTAACTAATAGATTTGCAGCCAAAAATGGTCAAATAGACCCCCCAACAATATCAAACTAAACAATGAATTAACAACAAATTGCTCAGATTAGAAAACCCAAATTGTCCCTTAAACAATGGCATTATAGAAAATTAGAAAGAATTAAGAATACAAGAAAAGTAGCAAACACATTCATTAAAATAGAAATGAGAACTTCTCAACATACCAGATTAGCTGAATGATATTAGAAGGAAACTAATTAAGATAATTTATCCATGAAAATAATATCAGAAAAACCCATTGAGATAAATAAAATAAAATAAAATGCGGGGTCGATACGCCGCAGAGACGAGATGAATGGGGAAAGACGTGGGGAATACTTTAAAATGGAAGGAAAAACTGCAACAAAAAAAAAAAAGTAATAATAATTACAGGAGGTGATGAAGGAGGGTCAGTTCACGTGGTATTGTACTAATGGTACTATTTCTTTGCTTCCGTCAGGTGATAGTGGTGGAGACTAACAGTCAACGTTAATTGACGGCTACGGCATCTTCATTCTTTCTTCAGTTGTAGCCTGTAGCAGTATTTTGTAGGGTATTGCTCTTCTTTCTGACTGGAATTGTATTTCCCAGTTGCTAATCTCCACAAAAGCCCAATCCAATTGAAATTAGGCGCTGTTCCTCTAAAGTTAGGTAGATAAAAACAACCCCCGCCCCACAAAAAAAAAAAAAAAAAAATTGCTGTTACCAGATTGCATAGGTCCATTAAATCCCACGTGAAAACCAAAATAAGGCACATTAATCTTTCATAATAAAAAAAACATTGAATAGATAAACCAACAAGCGCACATTCTCTCTTTTTGAAAAAAATTTACTTAGAAAGTGTATCAATTTTTTTATTTTAAAAAACAAAGTATCTTTTAAAAACTCATTAGTTGTAAATAATAATTTTTTAAATGTTAACCATTATAATCAAAATACAAATACATGTCCGAAGAACCACTATTAACTGAACTAAAATTCAGGTTTGGCGATAATGTATGGTGAAACTGAAAGGCCTCGTTCTGAATAATAATTAAAATGAAGTGAAAAGCATGGGATTTCAAGAAAGCACATTCAGAAGTGGATTGCAGCAATGAGATTTTTACTTAAAATGCATAAAGAATAGAATAGAATAAGGTACAATGCTTGAAGACTAAACGTCAAATTTTTGAAGCTAATAATATTGTTATAAACTCGAAAACTATTGCTAAACTATTATTCTGATTTGCAACGATATATTTCTTCAATCCTTTCTCCGTGTTGATGGCAGCGTAGAGCCACATCAGGCACCTCCTCGATATCCTTTGCAGGCTGGTGAAGCAGTTACAACAGTATAGTAGATTAAGTAAAACTAATAAACAAAAACAAACCATCACTTCATGTATAACTGCAAAGTTTTGACCCAAAACTCAAAACCTGGTCCAACCATCCAACCCGTCTAGTCTTAACATAAAATGACCAAAACCCACAAAGCCACCCAAACCCAAAATGACTCAAAATCAAAATGAGCAAAACTCGACATGGTCCAAACACATAATGACCGACCCGAAAAACCTGAGCCTCAAACCGAAAACAACCCCAAACGGGAATAAACCAAAATGACCCTAACCTGAAACTAATCCAAACTGAAATGACCAAAAAATTTTAAAACTTGAATTGACCTTATCCAAATTGAGCCGATTAAAAACCAAACTGATTCACCCAATTGACTGATTTAATTTTCCGGGATCATACCAAAAAAAAAAAAAACACCATGTACCTGCAACAGTTCTAACAGACGCCATATCAAAAAGTCGATTATCATAACCAAGCAAAACAGCTTGCCTGCCCAAGCTCCACATGAAAGATACCTAACAAAACATCAACTCATTAGCATCCTTGGTAATAACTCAAAAATAATGTGCTGATTTTACCAAATATTTGAAAGTTACAAGCTACCACTTTGTATATTACTCAGATTCTCCATTGTCCCTGAAGTACCCATGTCCGACACAACATAAACAAGAGGGTATCAACTTTAAAATATAAAGAAAACCTTTAAAAGTTTGGTATACCCATAACAAACACATAATTATGTTCAATACTCATCTCCAAGTCCAGTTCACAACTAGATAATAAGAGCTTCAGTGTATATACGGTTGATTATTGCAAGGTTGTATGTAAGTTTTTATTTAATTACTTAATAAGCCAACTTTTAATCTTCCTGCCTTCCATACTAAAAGCACATAAGAAAATATCCATGCCATACACTCAACATTATACCAAAAACCTTCCAGTGAAATCAGAGGTGCTTGAAAAGCATGAAACCATCTTATTGGCTAAAACAAATTTGTGAGCATCATCTTCGGGAAAACATTCAATGGCATACCTGTAAAGTCGTTCTAGGAGACTCTGATCAGAACATTTCAAGGCACGATTATATACAATCTCAGTCCTTTCAGCAACATCGTTCCAATTATAAAGTCTCTTCATCTTGCCACAAAAAGAGAAATATGCATTTGTCCACCTCACGCAGTTCAAAATTACTATATGAAGTCAATGAAAATTACTTACTCGATCATGCATAACCTGTGGATCAATATTAGGAAGGATAGATATTGCCTTCCTAATTGCATGTACCATGTCACTAGGATCCGGTTCAGCAAGTACTATCATGTCATCGGGTAAAACCTAAAACAAATAAATGGAAAATTAGAGGATATCTTAAATAAATTTCAATCCTTTTAGGTGCAAAAGCATAAACCAGTTTGGTATGTCTAGGTTAATGACAGTTTGAAGTACATGCCTCTGGGACACCTCCTACACGTGTGCTGACAGTTAATAGTCCACAACTTGCAGCCTCCAATATGGCTATACAAAAAGCTTCAGTTAAAGAACTGTCAAAAGGAAAGCAATTAAGTTCATCAGCCTTTACACTTGATTATCAAATGATCAAGGAATGTTAATTTGTCTTCTTTGTGTTTCTTCTACTTCTTCTTCTTTTCCTTTTTTTTTTCTTCTTGGCTTCTGGTTACATAAAAAAGTAATAAACTAAAAACGGGTGGTCTGTAGGAACCAAAAATTTACCTGTTTAAAAATATGTGGCCAGAAATCAGCACAGACCTTACAGAAGCATGTGGTACAGCCCCCAACATCTCAACTCGATCTTGGAGAGAGTGCTTTTCTCTCATCTCTTCCAACCGCACTCGTTTAGGTCCATCTCCACCAACAATGAAACGTACCTTCGCAGGTGTTTAAAAATGAGAACATAACTCAAAATAACAGTGCAGACTAACATGTTAGAGTACAGTCGTACTTTCTACTAAATACCAAGTCTTCATCCAAATAAGGAACTATAACCAACACACTGAAAGATTTAACTAAAATTTAAAACATGACAATGGATCAGCAATGTGTAAGTGTAGCAGAAATTCAGATGTCTTGATGTAAGAGGCTTGTGTATGTGAGAGAGAGCAGGTGCAACATGGCAGTTGGCTAAACATGCTAATTTTTAGGCCTATAACTGATGAACCATCATAATTTAGAAAGCCGTAATAAACCCTTTTGCAACTAACTCCTCTCATGCTAACTGCAGAAAGCAAACCAAAAGAATGGATACTGAAATATTTTCCAAGACTAACATAAATTGAACCATAAAAAAGCAATTACATTCATCACATAGGCAGACACTGCTGAAAAGGCAGGATATTTATTCTACATAAAAATATCTTTTGTATGTAAATAGGTACTATACACCAAATTTACGTAAAAATGGCCAACAGTTCATATGGATATATAATGGTGGCCATTTTATGCTTAGTCTAGCCAGTAGCAACAACACTAACCATCATTGCAGAATATCTAACCAAAGGACATAGGTAATAAAAAAATCCAACCATCTCATACCCTTGCCAGTTGCTCGTGAAGCAACATAAGAACTGGGTGAACTGCTCATTTCTAACTAATACCATGAGAACTGACTAGTAACAGAACAAGCCAATAAATCAAAATCTTTTCAGCAACAACATGCTCTGAGCAACTCACATTGGGATACAAACGACAAACTTCCGGAATGACTTCCACAAGTAAATCTGCACCCTTCCGATAAACCAACCTACTTATCACAACAATAACTATTTCATCACGGCCAAGGCGCTGTTGAGCAGGTTTGAACATAGCTGTGTCCACAGCATTAGGTATCACAAAAACCTTTTCAGGCGGCAAACCTGACCGTAGCACTGTATTTTCCTTGCTTGTATGTGAAACACATATGGCCCGGGTTACATCTGCCAAAGTAAATTGCAGAACCTTGTTCATGTGGATGCTTCCCACATCAGCAAAACCATACAATGAATGATCAGTAAATACAACCTTGTATCCCATAGTACGTGCGTGCATCAAAGTCTCATGGCATAGAGTTGAGAAGGCTTGATGACCATGCACAAGTGATATCTTTTCCCGAAGAAGTATAGTCCTAATTATTGGGAATGTCCCATAGATAGTCGGGAATGTATTCTGCATAAGAAACGGCCGCCACGGTACATAATAAACCTTCAGACCACCTGTCATGTATCTGACCCCAGATCGATTTCCATAAGCATGAGTCAAAACAACCACCTGCAATAATAGAGTAAATATATCATCCATTTTAGGGAAATAAAGGACTGAAATTTGGTACCTACTGCATTGAGAGTTCGAAGAAAAAAAGAAACATTAATTTGCAGGAAAGGAAGGTAAAACGGAGTTGGACAGAAAAAAGGACCAAGGAATTATCAACCAAAGAAGAAAAACAAAAGGATATCAGGTTTAGTAAAAGAATGCAGAGCAGAGAAAAGGAGAAAGAAATATAGAGAGAACCCTTCCAGAGAGGGACATTATAGTATTCTTCTACCTAAGCAACGGCATATCTAAAACCTTTTTTTGAAAAAAAAGATTTCCTCTTTATAGTAGTGGACCTAAAATCATTCCCCCTTCTTTTCTGGGGAAAAAGAAAAAACATCATTCCTCTTTTCCAGTTTCTTTGCTCTTGGTCAAATAGAAAAAAGTGCTCACAAACAAGAATTAGAACCTACAAACTTACAAAAATTTTCTGACCTTGTGACCAAGTTTTAGTAGGCATTGTGACAGATAATAGATGTGATTCTCGACACCACCGAAGTTGGGATAGAAAAAATCAGAAACCATAAGAATCCTGTGCTTCAGGTCAGCCATGAAGGCAACCGCCTGCAACAATAATAGTAAAATATTCTTCGTTATAAAAACATGAGAAAAACAAGCAGTAGATAGAATTGCTGAAAATGGTGTAATCTAAACAACAACAGCTGGAAATGATCCCCAATACCTAGCATGCGAGGGCCACATGTTTTTAAATTGCACAGAGAGAATGCAGCAGAGCAAGTTGGGAATGGGGAAAGGAAGCACAGAAACTGAATGTTATTTAAATGGAAATAAGCTCTGTTCCTAATAAATACAAATCAAAATACAGATTTATTCTAGCAAATATTAATATTGCAAAAAAGACAAGTAATAGTTTATGCAGCCATATTAGCAAATTCTGCCATTTGTAATGAGCATTTAACTATTTATGCAGTAAGAAGCAGCTTATAGTACACCAAATGACTTGAAAAAGGAAAAAAGGCCAGGGAAAGAAACACCAGTGGTTTTTTTTCATTGGAGATGATCAGCAAATAGTTATTGGTAATGCTTGGAGGTGCAACTATCCACAAATGGTTTATGCAAAATGCAGGAAAAACATTTTACTTTGGAAATGCACGATTGAAGAGGGAAGTTGAATCAAAAACATAAACCTATGTAAAACATCAAGCAAACCTATCTTACTCATATATAGTACATCCAATCACCCGGCCAAATCAAAACTTTGGTGAACAAAAACACTCATCATATGTTATTCTAGGCAATTTTTTAAGAAGGTTAAGTGTAAAAGTTTGATGCTATTATAGATCAAAACAAACTTATCATCCTCAACTAAGAGGTTTCTTTCTCCCCTTTTCTTTCTGTTTCCCGAAGTGTCATCTTTTTCATAAAAGCAAACAAATGAGGAAATTTATAGCAGAATAAACCAGTATCAGATCCATCTCCTAGCACCAAGCAAAATTCAAAACTCGGAATTCAATTACATTCTTATAAGAAATAAAGGATATAGGAGCAGAAGCAAACACAGATTAGATTTATAATTTTTGTTACAAACTACAATCAAACTTTAGGAATAAAATCTTATAGAAAACGTATTTTTTTGGCTATTAGCAAAACTGAGAAATAATCTGCCCACTACACTATAGTTTAATCCTCCAGGATTATTCAATACCAAGCCTATTGAGTGGACTACGCACAAACAAGTTAAGAGACCTTAAGATCCATATATTAAAGCTATCAGCACCATTAAGAGGAGATCTAAACATATATCAAGGGATCTAATAGGAAATCGCGCTAAGAGTTCTTAGATAATCAACCAATAAGATAATATAATGCATGCAACTCCAAATTAATTTGTAATCAAGAAGCCATTTCCAGTAGATAAAAACAGCACCGCAGCTATGGCAGACCAACTGGGCATTGCTACTATAGGACTCCTTTGCATCAAGCATGTATGGGAGATATCAATTAGCAAGAATTTCAACTTGTTCAGCAAAAGACTTGTCCCTATGCGGGCCACAGTGATGGCCTATCCAGTTCCAATGTTTTTGACAAGAATCTCCAGACCTACTCTCAATAAGATTGTGCCGGTCCACATCTTCCATGGAGAAAGCATCCAAGCTAGATAGAGAATCCAGCATGTTATCAGCATCTGCCCATGTGCCTTCTGCTACCATAGAAGATGCTAAGCTTCCATATCATTTTTGCAACAACTAGCAAAGCCTCTGCTTTGCAGGTTATCACCAAAAATGGTCCAACAGATATTCTCTTACAACCTTTCAAGCTTTTTTTGTTTCGCATCCTTTTTGCTTTCTAACCAAAGTTGTTCTCCAGATATGTTACCTTGTTACTTTCTTGTCCCATGCTCTCTTTTCCACCCAAACAAGCATCCATTGAAATCTCTCTAACTTCACCAAATGCATCTCTACTTTTCTTATAATTCTTCTGACCCTTCTCAGCTTCCTTTTCATCTGTATAAAACTCTGATTTCCTCTTTTTATTCGATCCTTCTTCTTTTCATTATTATCCTCCTTTTCTCTTATTCATACCAGCCAGCTCTATTGATCAATTGGAAACATCATTCGTATTCTCAGATGACATATCTGAAATACCACTTTCTTTTGCATTGCCTTCTCCAGCTTGTAATTCTCCCTCTCATACCAATCTTTTTCAGGTTTCTTCTTACCATTGTTGACAATAGCTTCCCTAGAAAATCATTTCCAGTTATCCCAAATCCTAATGCAAAACTGAAAGCAATACAGAGAGAAATATGTTAAACGGGCAGTGCTTTAGTTGAACCCCTCCAAATAAATCCTAACTCATCCAGCTTTCACTAAATTTCTTTTTCTTTTCTTTTCTTTATTTGTTTTAACTACAAAACATTTGTACTTATTCCAGCAGTTTTGCATCAATAATGATAATTACCAAAAAAAATATTCCAAGATTCTGTTCACACTAAACATTACAATAAGAAAAGCAGCTATCTTGTTTCGATGCTTCCAAAAGATCATTTATTCATTAATAACCATTGTAGATAAACTTTTCAGATGAAGAACAAAAATAGGCATTCAAGAAGTCACATCCTTTGATCCCTCCCACCTACATCAAAAAAATTTATGTTTCAGCAGATGTTACTTTTGCAAAACAAGAGAATTTCTTTACTCGTCCTTATCTTCAGGGGGAGATCTTATTCACAGAAGATAAGGACAGAGAATTCTTTCTTCTTCAGAACGAACAATCGCGATTGTCTCATTTAGTGACGGTAGCTCCTCTTTTCCAAGTATTTGGACTCTTACTGCATCAAACTCAACATTTAGCCCAGCAAGAAAATCATAAATTCGATCCTTTTCAACGAACCTTTTCAGGAGTGTTGCATCTGCACTGCACTTCATCTGAATGCACTGATAATGATCCATCTCTTGCCATAAGCTTTGCAACAGATTAGAATACTCCGTGATTGACCGACTTCCTTGCTTGGTAGATGAAATCTTAGTCTTGATTTCATAGATTTGAGCAGCATCTCGAACTTTAGAATAAGTCTGCTTCACAGCCTCCCATATATCTTTGGATGAGTTAAGAAACATACATGTATCACTGATTTCTGGCATCATAGAATTCCATAACCAAGACATTACCATAGAGTCTTGTTCATCCCAAGCATCAAACTTAGGATCTCCTTTTTTAGGTCCCGTACCGAGTAAGTGACTCAGCTTTCCTCTCCCCTTCAAGAACGTGCGAACCAGCTGAGACCACTTAAGGTAATTCTTCACATTTAACCTGTAGGCCACTTGAATGTTCTGCAACTCACTTGTTGGGTTGGAGTTGTTCATGGAGACTTCTGAAATATCCCCATTGGTATTGGTTTGGACAATTTCAGCCATATTTCTTTTGAACAAAATATACAGGCTTGAGGGTTGAGCGGGAGTAAAAAAAAATACCAGACAAGAAAAAAATTCACAGAAATCGGGCTAATCTGATACCATGTTAGAAATAGGCTTTTTCTATCATATTTTCTCACAAGGAATTACACTAATATTTATATACATAGTGAGCCTAACTTAAAGAAACTCTATACTAGGAAATAGACTAATTCTAGGGATGCTGTCCTTAAAAACAGCTTTAAAGTTAGGGATAGCAATTAATAAAATATTTACAGAATCCTATCTGATACACTCAAGATTCCTTATTAGGAAACTGTAATCTGACAAACAATGATATTGCTGAATTTGAAACCAAGCTAATTAAACATCAAAAGTAACATGAGAATTAAGGGTAAGTGTTCAATTGAGTCGAGTCGAGTCGAATCGAGTAAAAAAAGTTCGAGTG
Source organism: Gossypium rotundifolium (assembly GCA_025506655.1). Taxonomy (NCBI): domain Eukaryota; kingdom Viridiplantae; phylum Streptophyta; class Magnoliopsida; order Malvales; family Malvaceae; genus Gossypium; species Gossypium rotundifolium. The sequence goes on along the minus strand of CP106723.1, from coordinate 7,609,514 downwards.
AGTAGAGTTGATGAGTCCTATTTTATTAACCAAATTCAATTTGAAAAGTTTTCAAATTGAGTAGAATGATACGAAATTCGAGTTAAATCGAATATATTTGTTTGAGTTTATAATAGTTCAAATTAACCAAAAGATATAAGTAAAGAATAGTAATTGAATAGCTCTTTACTAAAAAATAGATAATTAAATCGTCCTTAATTTTCATCTAACTGAAAATGATAATCAAATCTTTATCCATTGAAGAAGCTGACAAGATCAGCTAACTAACAAACAAGTTTTTCCATTTGTTATTAAATTTCCATCTTTGACCCTCCAATGGTAATATTTGGTGGAAATTCATGGCAGCAATTATGCTGCCAACATGAAAAGAAAAAAAAAAACAAACTAAAGATGAAAGGAAAATGCAAAGCAGCCATGATTACTCGAACAAAAGATCAAATTCAAAAAATAAATGAAAGCTATAGGCTTTTTAGAAGTGAAGATTAAAGTTCTTGGGGATCTAGAAATGCATTAATGTCATCCCTGAAGAATATAACACTGGGATTTGAGGGATCATTAATCTATCTTGTAACTTAAAAAGAACTTTTAAAAACGTGCACTTTTATCTTACTATGGAAACAAAGAATATGAAGGAGATAGTTGCATTGAGTAATTAGAACCAAATATATTAGCACTTACACAGAACTTCACCATTCATAAGAACATGATCCTTTTCCTTCATGCTTAATAACCAATGGATCGTCTCTTTGTCGCTAACCTATTCTCTCACTCTTCTTGCCTCTTTTAAATACCTCATTTCTAACTATCATTAGTCAATTTAACCCCAAAGTGCTTGATAGATAGGAAGCAGAGAAGAGAAACAGATGACAATTATAAGACAGAAAGAACAAGCCAAAAGAGACACCAACTATCGGTTTCAAAAACATAAAAGAATAAGGGCACTTTCAAGTTTCTGCTCATTCCAGTTATGTTATTTAATCTAGGATTAATCCTTTTACGATAAAAGGTAAAGCAAAGCAAGAAAGAAAACCCCAAAAGAGATAAATCAAGGAAAAACGAAAAAGGAAAGTTGAAAGATACCTAAAATCGACCGGAGTGCCAATGAACACAGACGCAAAGAATGGAATAGAAATCGGGAGTCAGGAGAAAGTTGGGTTTTCAAAATTGGGGATGGGTTTTTCCTAATCGGGAAACAGAAAACTGAAGTGTAAAAGTGTAAAAAACAGAATTAAAATTAAAATTATAGCTTTATTCCACAACTACCTCGATTTGCTTAATCCGGATATTTGATCTCGTTCCAATTCAAAAAACCGAATTACTAATTGGAATTGGTTAAAAAACTGAACAACTCAATTAGAATAATTCAACATTTGAATTTCTTTTCGATATTTTCTGAGTCGAATCTAATTTTACTTAGAGAATGTACCTCTATGATATTCTTTTCACTCTGTTACTAAAGACACCATCATTGTCGCTGATAGATACCCTAATGGCCCGGTTTCTGGTAAAAACGTGAGACTCCAACTAAAAATGAGATGATGGCCAAAAAAAAATTTTAAACTGAGATGAAACTAGTATCAGCTCGCAACATAAGAAACCAAAAATGTTTTACAGTTCCAAAATCACCTTTGCTACTAATTTATTAGATTTCAGCAACATAAAACAATTAACAAGGAATCAAATGCACCACTCAAGAACTTTCAAATCAATAGATAAACAAGCTCAATAATTCATTAGCAACAATAACAAAATCGGAATTAAGGATTTGATTGATAAAATTCCAGTTCTCACCGGTCAAAACTCTCGATTGATCCACAAATTCTTTAGCGATTCAGATTTTAATTCGTAAATTATAACAGCCTCACCGTTGCCGTAAAAACACAATTAATACTATTTATATATGATTCAAAATGCTCGGAAAAAATATTTTGAAAGAATCAATCGAGGTTTTCATTGTATGCAGAAAGAAAAATTGGGAGGAAATGCAAAATTTAAGGAAAGGGTAAAAAGCTTTGAATATCCACTGGGTTTAGAAGAGGTGAATACAAAGATTGGGCCTTAAGGTCTGAAGTTTGTTGGACTTCGTTTCTATTTTCTAGAAAATGGTAAAAAGCTTATCATTGAGTTAGTTGCATAGGTTTTATTTAGTTTAATTTTAATTGAGTGAATTTGAGTTTTAAAATGGTAAACTATTAGAATAGTCACTTTTGTTTGTCTCAGATTACATTTTAGTCACTTATATTTGAAATGTTATGTTTTAGTCACTTACGTTATCGTGTTGTAACATTTTAGTCACTGAACCTTTAATTGCTGGCAATGATGTAATGGTAAGTTGACATGGCACGTTAAATCATCATTTCAAAAGAAAATTTTAGGTATCCATTTTTGAGTAGTTTAATTTTTTTATGTTCTTTTAAATTTCCTTCTTTTTTTTTTTTCATTCTCTTCTTATTTTCTCTTTGTTTTCCTCCTTTCTTCATTTCTTTTAATGTAGTTTTTCTATGTTTTCTATTTATTAAAACTAATCCATAAGCTCTCCTCACTCGAAAAAATTAAATTGTTCAAAAAATAAAAAGTATAGGGAGTAGTTTTAAAAATTGGAAAATATAGAAAAAATATGTTAAAAGAAATGGAGAATGGAAGAAAACCGAAGGAGAATCATAAGAGAATGGAAAAAAGAAAAAAAAAAGGAAAGTTTAAAAAAATAAAAGAAAAAGTTAAATTGCTCAAAACAAAAAAATATGGGGTTTGATTATATAAATTAACCTAAATTTTTTGTTTGAAATGATGATTTAACATGGCACATCAGCTTACCTTTACATAATTAACGGCTCAGTGACTAAAATGTTACAATACGATAACGTAAGTGACTAAAACGTAACATTTCAAACATAAGTGACTAAATTATAACCTAAGATAAATAAAAGTGACTATTTTGATAGTTTACCCTTTTAAAATTATTAAGAAATTATTATATTGTAATATTTAGATTAATTTCAAGTCAGTTTGTTTTTTATTATTATAGGTTTAAATTCCATTATGTGTAGGTCATACATAAATTTATTTTAGTCTAAGTTCAAATACATTCAGATTATGAGTTTGTTGAGTTGATGTTTAATTTTAGTGGATCGCATAGATATTATTTGTGATATGCATTATACTTGTTGTAATTTCAAACTTTTAATTTAAAATAAATATGCTCAAGCACACTCAAATAGAGGTGAACAAAAAATTGATTTGGCTTTAAAAAAAAAAAAAATTTGGATTTCAAATTAATTGAATCGAGTTATTTGATTCTTTTGAGTCAACTCGAATATGTATTTCAATTTTTCGAGTTTGGATCGAGTTAAATTTTACAATTCGAATAACTCAAACGACAGATTGATGTAAATAATCTTTTGGTCCCTATCAATTTCAAAAATAAACAAATTGATTTCTTTCAAATAAAAATAAAAATAAATCCAAATAATTTTAAAAATTAAAAATAATTTTAAAAATCAAAATATTCATAAAATTTAATATTTTTAAAATTATAAAATTTAAAAAAATCTAATGAGTATATAAAAATATTTAAAACTTTAAAAAGTTCCAATTCAAGTTTAACATATTAAAAGTATTATTCTTTTTTAAAGAGTTTTCAAAAGTAGAATTAATTATAACTGAATAAATTTATATATTTTAAAAAATTCAAATTAAATTGAAATTAAAAATAAAATTTAACTCGATTAAATTAATTTTTAACTCAGATTCAATTTATATCAGACTCAGAACTAATAACCTATATATTATGGACACTATAACGATATCAATTGTATTCAATCCACACCGTTGGGAGTGAACTTTAATTTAGAGGGCGGTTAATAATTAATAAATTATATGTATTACTTTAAGATAAGATTAGTTAAAGTCGTTAATATAAAAGCCAAAAACAACGGGCGTTGAGATTCTCCCAAAGTGCATTGAACCCTCCACATTTTCAAAGTCTTATTCAATAAAACCAAATAGTGACAATCACAAAATGAATACTTTATTAAGCCAGGTGGGTCCCCCAAAGTATCGTTCAAACTGTAAGAAAAAGACCATAAAATTTAATATTTCAGTAGGATTCAAATTCAAGACACTTTTTAGGGGTGAAAAATAAATTATAAAATTTTGAGATATTAAATATGGATTTAATTAGTATTTTTATTATTTTTAAAAAGATTAAATATATTATTTTATTTTTAGGTATTAAAATAAATTTATAATTTGATCATTTATAAAGGATTAAAATGATAATTTTTCAATTTTGGGAGATTAGGCCCTATCTGTCCCATTGTATTCACCCCTGATTTGAGCTAAAAGCTTTATCATTGTAATTTATACTAGCTTAGTTTTATGTTATGATTATTTGGATATATCTCTTTGAAATAGTCAATTTTAAAAAAATATTATTCTCACGGTGTTAATATGAGCTGCAACTTGTCACAAGTTAAATTAAATTTCTTAAAATTATTTTTGGATAAATAATTTTAAAATTTTATAAATTTTAAAATATTGATATTTTAGAATTTATCATTTTAAAATATTAGAATTTATAATTCTTTTGTTTGGATAAATAATTGATTTAGAAAAATTAAGTTATTAGAATTTTACAAATTTAAAAGAAAAAGAATATTTATATAAACGATATTCAATATGGATATCATTATATTTTTAAAATTTTATAACTATTTTTAGTAAAATAAAATTTAAATATATATATTATAATTAAAAATGTTTTTAAAGTTTTTTTTAATTTTATAGTGGGATCAAATTATGAAAAATTTTGAAAACCACCTATTTAAGGAGAATAAAGGAGATTAAGATATTAAAATCTCATCTTGGAAGTACTTACAAAATTTGAAAATCTCTAATATATTTACTTAAATAAGTAAATTCATTTTAAAATTTTGAAAACTTTGATACAAATGAAATTTTTCTTACAAATTTCTCACCCAAACACACCTTTAATGTTGTAATAAGTAATTTTAAGTAACCCTTAAAATAATTAGTTTTTAATAAGTTATTAATAACTTAATTTCTTAAAATTGTTAATGTTTTAAGTAACTCTTAAGAAATTAAGTTATTTACCCAATATTTAAGAATTACTCAAGTAATTTTTTTCACGATTTAAGACCTACTTAATTTCTTAAAAGCACATTAATTTTTTAAGTAACCTTTAATAAACCAAGTTATTTACCGAAGATTTAGTAATTACTTTTTTTTGTAACATTTAAGAAATTAAGTAAGTAATTCACACAAGAATTAAGAATTACTTAATTTCCTTAAACTACTTTAATGTTTTAAGTAAAATTTCGAGTCCGATTGTTTACATGTAAAATATTTTACGGAGCGCTTAGCCCTTTGAAATTCCATTGCTATATCTATAGCACCTTACTCCAAAAAAAAAAATATTTTACGGAAAATATTTTCTGCATTTTCCTATATTTGTTTCACAGAAAATAGTTTGGTCAACGAAAAATGACTTACAGGTCAAGATAAAATAAATCATTTTTTCTGTAAAATGACTTATCCTTTTAAAAAGCGTAAATCATTTTTTGGAAAAGATCTCATTTATAGATAATTTTATTTTTTATAAAATTAACTTAAATCAAGTTTAATATTATTATATTGATAATAATTTTTATTTTACTTTTAAAAATATTTAAAATACTATTTTTCAATATTATTAAACATACATATTAAATTATTTATATTTAGTCATATAATAAATTATTAATATAATTTATTATTTTAATAAATTATTTAATATTTCAATTTTATTTTAATAATAAATTTTAAAAATCATAATTTTAAATAATATTATTCACATATTATTGAAAATATTTAATATTAATATTTTAATAATAAATATTTATTACAATTATAAATATATTAATAATAAATGTTTTGTAATATAAAGGTTAAAAATATGTCATAAGCCTATGTACACTTCACAGATTTGTAATTTAGTCTTTGTACTTTTATTTTCAATAATTTAGTCCCTTTACTTTTCGAATTTGAAAATTATGTCCAATTGTTGACATCGATAATTGTTTTGTCAATTTTTGTTGATGTCACATTTTAAATAAAAATACTCACTTAGTAGTCATGTAATTAAAAATGACGTTGTAATGAATCGAATTTAACATAATATTTTTAATATATGCAAAAACAATGTAAAATATAAAATTATAGATAAAAATAAATTCAATTAAACAATGAAAAAATAAGAAAATCTCAAATATATGTTTGTTTAATTGAAAACAACTTTTATAAAATATTTTTAAGAAATCTACCAAATAACAGAAAATATTTTACACAGATTCATCCAAACACCATAAAATATTAGCTTTTCCAGAGAAGTAACTCATTTTCCAAAAATTATTTTCTGAAAATTATTTTCAGTGAAACAAACGGAGCCTAAATCATTTTCCAGAAATCATTTTCCGGAAATCATTTTCAGTGAAACAAATGGAGTCTTAAGTAATTTCTTTAAAGTCTTTTAATAAATATAATCGATTCCTCACCTATTATAATCGTATCAGTCGGTGCGCACCATTTCAATAACAAGCTAGAATGATTATTTCTCTTTTTCACACTAGTGTAAAATTCGATCTATATTAATCGCACTAACTCGCTTCGGCAAATTCCGATCACACATGCCAGTGCATGAATAATGTTAAAAAAATAGATAAAATTACTTTTTTTAACCAACTTTAATATTTTTATTAATCAAATTTAAAATTTAAACTTTAACCAAGTTAAAGGAAAACTTTAAATTTTTCAAGTAGAAAATTAATGAATAATAAAAAGTAAAGAATTATATAATAATCAAACTAAAGAGGAAAAATAATTTTTAATGCTTCATGAACACAATATTATATGTATGTTTTGCCAAACTTTCATTTTATATATTTAGTGTGGGATGATCTTATTGCGATTTTTTAAAAATAATTTTGTTGTTTAATGTGAGATGTTTTATTACATTCTTTACTTTAGATTTGTTAAATGATGAAATTTTTTGTGAAGTTTATTGATGAGTATTTATATAATCAATTGATATTTTTATATTTTAAATTATTTTTTGGTGAAAAACAAAACAAAATTGCATCATATCAATTGTTCAAAAGCACCACAAGCTTTATATTGTTGAAGGGCCCCATCACCTCACAAGGAGGCACATCAAAAATTTGTAAACTTGACTTCCATGCAAGGCAAACCTTAGACAAACAGTTTGCAATTAAGTTTGTTTCATTAGGTACAACTCTGATCTGCCACTTTCCTTTAGAACGCATAATCCTTTGAACCCTTCTAAGAACTATGATGCCTGAATCTTCCAAACCCTTATCGGACAGTGCATTAGCCACACATGAATTGTCTGTTTGAATTGTGGCCCATTTCTATCCTTTGTTTAACAGAATGAGTATCCAATCTAAAATACCCCAGAGTTCTGCCTCAAAAGGAGTACAGCTTCCCAAGTATCGATTATATCCCAAGATCCAATTACTGGCCTGATCGCATATCACTCATCCGGTAGAAGTAGTCTTAGTGACTTGCTCCACTGCACCATCAGAGAAAAGATGGACCAACGTTCCTTCAGAATGCTTTTGGTATCCTAATTTTGAGGTATTGGCCTTATAAATGTTCTGACATGATTTGAACTATTGTGCCCAACTAAGAGAAGCTTTAACAATTTCAACAGTTGATCAAGTAACATTCTGAAAGATGAATAGATTTTGTAACACCCCAAACCCGCCCAAACATTATGACCGTATTTGGGTTGTTACAAAGTAAAAATAATTTGAAAACCCTTTTAAACGATTCTATCTAAGGTAAAAGATTTTGTCACGTTTAAAACCATTGAATTGTATGAAGATTTATTAAGTCAAAATTGTTACTGATTTTAATGTACCGATGGCACAGTAAAACATTTTTCGCTTGATTTTGAGAAAGCATGTATACCCATTTAAGTATCATTAAATAGTTTGAACAAATTATCCAAAATGCGAAAAATAACCAAAGTAAAGTATCGGAGGCCTTATTACAACTTGAATAAATAAAATCCACGATAAACTAAAATAAATCAAGGTTCATTAAATCCACATTTTTACCGCATGGCCACTCGAGTCCTTAGGCTCCTCATCCGCGATCTACGAGTCACCGAAAAAAAATGTTAAAGGAGAAGGTGAGTCACCAAGACTCAATGTGTAACCCTTCCCGGTTCAAAGCAATTTCATACACAATTTATAACAAATTAACATGCGCTTAATCATGCACCCAACCTAGCCATCCAAACACCTTTTCTACCGTGTGGTACCAAACCACCGGTGGTGCCAAACCATTGGTGACTTAAAGTCACAAATGTGATACCAAATCACCTGGAGGTGTTAAACCTCTCGGTGTCCGAAGACACAAATCGATTGATGGGGCCAACCCATCGTGTGATACCAAATCACCGCGTCAATCCCATAATATAATCCGTGGGGCCAACCCATTTGTGGTACTAAGCCACTAGACGAGACGCTATGAGGTACCAAACCTGGAGGTGCCAAACCTCCGTGATCAGAGTCACGAAATGTGGTACCAAACCATCGGTGTCTGTCGACACGAATATTACTTCCCCCTCCACTCATTTATCCCATATCAACCAAGAATTTATATTTTAATAGAAATCATGCCAACATGCTCATTTAGCAACACATATAGAGTTTACCATTAGCCATAACCACATATACCAAATATGTCATAACATATCATGCTTCCCAAAAGCATCATGAAGAGAGTCATAACGACAAGGACTTACCTGAATCCTTGCGTATACCATTATGGTATTAATTCCCAAATCTACACAAGTCAGATTTAGCATACACAACAATTAGCATTTTAATCAGTTATAAAGTGTGTATGTACACACCTGTCACCAACGATCGTTCTAAATCCTTGAAGAAACAATCGGCCACACAAGATTTCCTGGTCCTATATTCGGCCAAACATGTAGTTAGTGCTATTGACCATTCTACCAAACCAACATATATCAGAAGGGTTTATATTTGAACCCAAACCTTACCCAAACGTCTTCAAGTATAACTATAGCACACGATTTATGACTCCGCTTCACTTCCCTATAATCCAAGATCATTAGTATCACAAAAATAGCCTTTCGAATACCAAATAAATGGTTTACCACATCCTTACCACCACTTACCAAAATTGCTAACGAATGGAGGCTTCACGTGACTATTTCCAAAATCCGGGAGTACCTAAACTGAATTGGTTTCAACACTGGTTAGTCATCAATATAATTCGGCCCTTTTTGTTCATCCCAAATCGACAGAACACAAGAGAGAAGAACAATAGGCATTCGGCCAAAACACTTACCTTCTCAAATCGTTTGCCAAAGAAGATTCGAAGAGATCTATCCCACTTAATATTCGGCCAAGGTGAGTTTAATAAGAAGAAAAGAAATTTCGGTCACCAAGATAGGGAGTAGGTTCGGCTAGAAGGAAAGAAAATAAATGAAAAGAAGATAGGAGTTTCGGCAGCAAGGGTGGTGGATATTCGGCCAATGGAGGAAGAAAAAGAAAGAAGTGGTTTTCGGCTAAGTAAAAGAAGAGAAAACTAGAAAATTTTGAAGGACTTCCTAGGGGAAATTCGGCAGCAGCAGAGGAAAAAGAAGAAGAAATAGTTGTTGGAATTTTTTTGGCACTTCTTGCTGTACAAAAATCAACTTTGAACAGCCACCAAAGAGTCTCAATGCTGGCCAATTCCTCCCCCTCTATGCTGATAATTTCAGCCACTAATTATCACTCAAGATAATAACACTTATCTTCTATCCTTTTCTTAAACAAATTAAATAAAAATAGAACACTAAGCTTCCCTCTTCCAGCCGAATTTGGGAGTCCAAAGTGCAGCCAATTTCTTCCCCACACGCCAGCAGCAAAAATAAAAGAAAAAAAACGCATTTGCTACCCCTAAGGTTCGAACCTGGAACCTCCAGCCCCCCTTCAACGCCTTATGCCAATTCTCCCCTTTAGACTTTCATGTCAAATACCCTTTTCATTTATTTATAAAACTTTCCTCTTGGCCCTTTCCTTATAACGCAAAAAGCCCAAAATAGAAATGTTCCTGCGTTCCTCGAACCCGAGACCTCTCTCTCAAGTGGCGCCCAAGCCACTCCTACTACTGAACTTTCATGCTATGAACCTTCCCCAATTAACTTTAAGGCCTTCCTTCCTCACCCATCACCTAAAAAAAAAAAAAATGCAAAATGCTTCCTCATCACTCGAACTTGGGACCCTGACTCCCCCTTCCCTTCAACACGCATGGAACCACTTAGCCAACCATCTCCTTGTGTCAAGTTCCTTTAGAAATTTTCTTAACCTCTATGTCACCTAGCTTACTCCTTTAAACACTTAAAAAAATAAATTTGTAACCCTAAGTCGCCTAGCTCGGGTTTATTTTGGACCCTCAAACATGCCAAATAAAATCATATTATTAACTTCTTCAAGTACACATGGGAAATTAATTAAATTACAAATAACCCCTAATTCAGGGTGTTACAGATTTCTATTCTTCCAAATTCGCTAAGTGATAAAACCAAAAAGACACGACCAGAGAACACGTTTCTGTAATCTTATGTGGCAACAATGATTAGAAGCTAACCAAATATGAAAATGATTAGAAAAAAACTTGTTTTGTTTATCAATTTGGACCACATGCTTCCACACTTTGTAGTTGAACAATCTCGAAGTATATGAAGAATGTTTTCTATTTCGTGATCGCATAAAGAGCAAGAGTTGTTATGACCCAGTCCTTTCCTGGTACGTTTCAATTTGTTAGTAATCTCTGTTTCTGAATTACCAAAGGAAAATTCGAACTCGCTAAGGTCATTGATACTTCCAGATTTTCTTCCAAAAGATATTTTTGCTATTCTAGAAATATTGTTTTAAGGACTAGAAAGCACTACGAATAGAAAAGAAACCTGATGTCGATGTTGCCCAAATCACCCTATCCAAGCCCAATAAAGGATGTGGAGGAGAAATACTTACAATTCATTGGATCACCACTTTAGAAAGCCATATACGAAATAGATTAAGATTCCAAGTTCCATCGAAGTAACTAAATCACTAAAGATGTAGTCCAAGTCTAAATTAGCATGCGCAGGAATATACAAAAGTAAAGAGGGCATATCTTTGAAAGGGACCGCTATAGGTGTGAACATTGGCTTCTGGAAATGAGTTTCTGAAGATGATCCTTCAGTACGTATTTCGTGCGGCGAACTTGTACCCACCAGGCATTATCCTTAGTGACTAAGTTAAAACTAATTTTCATAAGAAAAGAATTGTTCTGGTTATGTAAATGTCAAAATCCCAGCCCACCTCGAGATCTAGGCTGACAAATGGAATCCCACCCAACCAAAGTAAGTTTTGGATGACAATTGACACACCCCTAAGTAAACTGTCTTACGATTCTCTCAATCTCTTTCGAATAGCAAGGAGAACAGATTGGGCCAGAGTGACTCTTCTGGCAATGGACAATTTTCTAGCTTCCTAATTTTGCAATTTACGCCTCACCTTTTCCACAACAAAACTCAAGGTACTCTTAGTGACCCTATCATGAAGAAGAGGCATACCTAGATATATGTCAAGGTTTTGAACAACCTGAAAGCCAAACAATTGATTGATCTGATAACAAATACTACATTCAACTCATTTGGAGAAATAATTATTGCTCTTTCAAGTACTAACCTTATGCCTAGAGAAAGCACAAAAATAATTCAAGATGTCCACTAATAATTGAGCTTGATCCAACTCTACTTTACAAAAAATGACTAAATCATTCACAAAAAAAGATGAGATAAAGCAGGGCCCGATCTTGAAAGACGAATTGGACACCATTTACCTTCATCAAATTTTGCGTGAATAGTGTGCCTTAACCATTCCATACATAATACAAAAAGGTAAGGTGGTAATAGACAACCTTGTCTGATCCCTCTAGATGGTTTGAATTTGCATAATCGAAGAAAAGATAGCCATCATGATTACTGAATTGAGAAAATTTGGGATCCCTGCAACCTGTAAAAATGCACTGATAAATTCACAACTCACTCTATCATAAGCCTTCTCTAAATCCAACTTGAACGCTATCCATTTTTTACCATCTCATTTTTTCCGCATAAAATGTATAACTTTCTGTGCTATAATAACATTATCTGAAATATTACGCCATGCAATGAAACCAACTTGTTCTTGTGAGATAAAGTTAAGAAAAAATAATTTAAATATATTAGCAATAACTTTCATCATCAATTTATACATTATCGAGCACAAACTAATAGGGCGGAATGGCTAAAGTCTTTTGGGTTGTTTGTAACACCCTTAACCCGTAACCGTTGCCAGAATAGGCTAAGAGGCATTACCGGACTTATAACTCAGTTCAGAACAATCATTTATCAAATATCATCTCATTTCAATAAATATCATTCATTCACATTCAATATGTACTTAAATCGAGCACACAAACCTTAAATCATGCATTCAGAACTAAATCGGTAACATATGAAAATTTTGGAAACTTAGAAAAATTTGAACATTTCAAGTATCACACGCCTGTGTGAACAGGCCGTGTGCCTCACACGACTAGTAGACACGCCCGTGTCTTAGATCGTGTGAAAATAAGACATACATGCTAACTTGTGTCACACACGAGGACACGCCCGTGTGCAATGCTTTGTAAAAACTGGAGAGGATATTGACTTGTGTCACACGGCCAACCATATGCCCATGTGTTTAGCTTTGTGCCCTTCAAAATGGCCACAAACGCCCGTGTGTCAAGCCATGCCAAACCTGTAGGGTATACTAACTTATCAACACGGCTAAGTCACACGCCTGTGTGCCATTTAGGGGGTATACTAACTTGTACCACACGGCCAATCACACGCCCGTGTGTGAGGCAGTGTGGAGCATATTGACTTCAATTCTATTTCAACACCAGGGGACACATGGCCGTGTAACATGACCATATGTCACACACAGCTGAGACACACACCCATGTCTCTGCCCGTGTGGACGAAAATAGGCTATTTTCAAAGCTATTTTCCATCCTATTTTCACAAGCAAACATAAGCATAAATGGTCACATTTCATAACCCAATAAGCAACCATTCCATAACATTACATACCTATATTATACCAATTAACGTAGTACTCAAATGTCTAATTAACATCATACATAATCCATTCATATATCAAATACATAACAAGACATCTTTTGCACATTTTCATTCCATCAATTCCTTGCCTAAAACATACCATAATTGCACACTTATACACAATCAAAACATAGTACCAAAATAAGCCAAACCACATGGCTTAACTTATACACAAAAACATACCAAATTCATGATATCAAGTAACATAACTAACATCTTTTAAACTAGTCTATACATGCCAAATTTACATATATCCACAAGTTCAAAAGTACCAATCGAAAATTGAATAGTGTAATGTACAACTCCGACTTGTCCAAAACGAGCGAGCTAACGAACCTCTATAAAACATAAAAAAAAGTAGAGTAAGCTTTTATAGCTTAGTAAGCCCGTATAATTTAGTATTAAACTTGCCAATTCAATACAAAATAATACAAGGTAAACTCCATAAAATTTTCAAATGCTTAACACAAGCATTCATCCATAGGTTAGTCATATTAATACATGAAATCATCTATTAATCACAATTCAATTTCCGTCCAACATTTCATTCTCAATCATATAATCAATAATTCATTCAATAACAGTACTCATCCGTATAAACAAAATTTATGCCCGTTGAACCTATTAAATTTCCAAAGGATACTCGGGTGATAAACATCAGTAATTTGTCAATTCATTATCATTTATGCTTTTTTGAGCCATGATCGGTAAGCTCCTCCTGAGCTGATGAACAATAAGATCTATTGAGTTGAAACGGTAAGCTCTGACGAGTTGAACAGTAAGCTCATACGAGCTGAGAACAGTAAGCTTTTACGAGCTGATATATCAGTAAGCTCATACGAGCTATGGTGAGTCCGCAACAAATGTAGGAGCTCAACCGAAACAATAACCCTAGTGGCATGTCATTCTTATCCTATGAATTCATACAATTCAAACGGGGCTCGGTAACTAAAAGATTATATTAATAAAGCATTCATATTTCAAGTATATCAATTATTCAATCACATACATTCATTTCAATAATTACAAGTATTTAAAAGTTCGATTCTAATTATACGAACTTACCTCGTATCGCTCGGATAAAAACTATCTGCTACTCGTCAATCTTTCATTTTCCCCGATCTAAACTCGATCTCAGCTTGTCGTGGTCTATATATTATCAAATTCCATACATTCAGAATTTAATCTATTCAATCTAGTCCATAATTCATATTTTAGCAAATTTACACATTTACCCCTATACTTTTCACATTTTTTACAATCTAGTCTTATCACAGAAAATTGCAAATTCATGCAATTTAGTACCAACCCATGCCTATCTGAATTTCATAAGGACTCCTAGCAGCCCATATCTTCCATTATTTCACACTTTCAACCACCACATTTTACAATTTCAGAGTTTAATCTCTATTTTGTATTTTTGTCAAAAATCACTTTACAAAACTAGTTTAACTATCATCAAGCTTCCATAATCTATCATTAAACATCAAAGAACTCAAGTATTCAACAATGGAAACATGTGAATCTTCAAAAATTACAAAATCTAGGGTACAGGCTAGCTAGAATACAAAACAACGATCTCAAAAACGTAAAAAATAATTAAATACCGAACAAAACACGTACCTAATTGCATAGATTTAACATGGCTGAATGAAGAAGACTATAAATGGCTTTTGAAGCCCTAGAATCTGTTGAAGATGGAGAAATAAAAGATGATACATGGCTTTGTTTTATTTAATTTAACATTAATTACTAATTTACTTTAATAACCTTATTAATTAAACATAAAAATCATTTAAACAATGTCCAAGAATGTCCACTTACATTATAAATAGAATAATTACAACATAAGGACTTCTATTTTAATAAACCATAGCTATTAGGCACATTAAACTAATAGCACACAAGTTTTACACTTTACGCGATTTAGTCCTTTTTACCTAATTAAACATTTAAATGGTAAAATTTATTTACGAAAATTTCACATAATAATTCTATAATGCTGTAAAAATAAAAAAATAATAAAATAATATTTTAACCTCAAATTTGTGGTCTCAAAACTAGTGTTCCAATTTGACTCAAAAACGGGCTGTTACAACTCTCCCCTTTAGGGATTTTCGTCCCCGAAAATCTTACCGGTAAAGAGGTTAGGGTACTATTTTCACATAGTTTCCTCGGGTTCCTATATAGCTTCCCTAATCCCATGTTTATGCCAGATAACCTTTACTATGGCTATGCATTTATTTCTCAACTCTTTGATTTCACGAGCCAAAATTCTATTCGGTTCTTCACTATACGTTAAATCAGCTTGTATCTCAACATCTACCGGAGAAATCACATGTGACAGATCAGATCTGTATCGATGTAGCATAGAAACGTGAAAAACATTATGGATCTTTTCAAGTTTTGATGGTAAAGCTAATCGATATGCCACTGGCCCTATTCGTTCAATAACTTCATACTGCCAGATGAAACACGGACTCAACTTTTCTTTACTGGCCGAATCGAAGAACCTTTTTCACGGTGACACCTTTAAAAACACTCGGTCTCCAACTTGAAATTCGATTTCTCTACATTTCAAATCTGCGTAGGATTTTTGTCGATTTGAAGCTGCTTTTAAACTGTCGCGAATCGTTTTCATTTTTTCTTCAGTTTCTCTAATCAATTCAACCCCATGAATCTTTTTCTAACTCAATTCAGTCTAGTATAGTGGAGTTTGACATTTATGGCCATATAAACCGTATGGTGCCATTTTTATACTCGTTTGGAAACTGTTATTATACTCGAATTCAATCAACGATAAGTATTTTTCCCAACTGCCCTCAAACTCTAAAATACAACATCTCAACATGTCTTCGAGAATTCGAATAACTCTCTCGGTCTGACAGTCAGTCTGAGGATTAAAAACATTACTGAAATTTAACTTGGTTCCCAGAGCCTCTTGTAGTTTCTTCCAGAATCACGACGTAAATCTCAGATCTCTATCATAAATAATAGATAGTGGCACTTTGTGTAACCGAATAATTTCAGCAATGTACAACTTAGCTAATCTATCAAGTGTGTAATCTGTACATACCAGTATGAAATGAGTAGATTTTGTTAGTCGATCAACGACAACCCAGATGGCGTCTTTCTTTTTCGGAGTTATAGGCAATCCCGACACAAAATCTATTGTAATTCTATCTCATTTCCACTCAGGAATCATCATAGGCTGTAGTAAACTTGATGGTACTTGATGTTCAGCTTTTACTTGCTGACAAATCAAACATTTCGATACAAACTCTGATATATCCCGTTTCATACCCGACCATCAGTACAGTTATTTCAGATCGTTATACATCTTGGTACTTTTCGGATGAACAGATAAGTTGCTATGGTGTGCTTCGTGTAAAATATTTTGAATGAGTTCTGAATTTCTTGGTACACAAATTCTATTTTGGAACATTAAACAGTCTTTAGTTCCAATATGAAATTCTGAATCGGAATTAGACTCACATTGAATTCGTTTAGCTTGTAAATCACTTTCATTTTTTCAAGCTTTGCAAATATGTTGAAGAAATACCGGCGTAGCTCTTAACCCAGCTAATATCGATCCATCATCATAAATCATCAACTGTGTATTCATTGCCCGTAATGCAATCAAATATTTTTAGCTCAGGGCATCAGCAACAACATTAGCTTTTATCAGGTGATAATCAATCAAAAATTCATAATCTTTCAGTAGCTCGAGCCATCTTTGCTATCGTAGGTTTAAGTCTTTCTGTGACATCAGATATTTCAAGCTTTTGTGATCCATATAAATGTGACATTTCTCACCGTATAATTAGTGTGGCCAAATTTTTAATGTGAACACAATTGCGGCCAACTCTAAGTCATGTGTCGGATAATTCTTTTCATGCTGTTTCAATTGTCAAGAAGCATAAGCTATAAGCTTTCCTTCTTGCATCAGAACACATCCCAGACCATTTAATGATGCATCGCTATAAATCAAAAATTCTTTCTACGTTTCTGGTTGAACCAAAATTGGTGTTTCAATTAACAACACTTTCAATTGTTCAAAACTTTGTTGCCATTTTTCTGACCATTCGAACTTTACATCTTTTTGTAGCAGTCCTGTCATTGGTGTCGCAATCATCGAAAATCCTTTCACAAATCTTTGGTAATATCCTGCTAAGCCTAGAAAACTACGAACTTTAGACATATTTCTCGGAGGTTTTCAATCAACAATAGAAGAAATCTTACTCGGATCAACTCTAATACCGTCGACTGAAACAATATGCCCCAGAAATCGAACCTCCCGAAGCCAAAACTCACATTTACTCAACTTTGTAAATAACTACTTATCACGTAGAGTCTGTAACACAATTCTCAAGTGCTCGATATGCTCTGATTCATCTCGTGAATAGATCAAAATATCGTCAATGAATACAACAACAAATCTATCTAAATAAGGTCTGAATATCCGATTCATCAAGTCCATAAAAATGGTAGGTGCATTAGTTAAATCGAAAGGCATAACCAGAATTCATAATGTCCATACCTTGTTCTGAAAGTAGTTTTCGACACATCCGACTCTTTGACTCACAACTGATAGTAACCTGATCTCAAATCAATCTTTAAAAATACTGTAGCCCTTTTCAACTAGTCAAATAAATCATCAATCCGCGGTAGATGGTATTTGTTATTTATAGTCACTTTATTTAGCTGTTTGTAGTCGATACACATTCTCATCGTGCCATCTTTCATTTTCACGAATAATATCGGTGCACCCAGGGAGAATAATTCGGTTGTGCAAAACCCCTGTCATCAATTCTTGCAACTAAGCTTTCAACTCTTTTAATTCTATTAGAGCCATTCTATAAGGAGCTATCGATATCGGTGTTGTTTCGGGTACTAATTCAATACCAAATTCAACTTCTCTAATCGGAGGCAAACCCGATAATTTTTCTGGAAACACATTCGACAACTCACAAACAATAGGTACAAATTCAATCTTTGATTCAGACACCTTTGTATCCAATACGTATATGAGATATGTATCATAGCCCTTTTTCAAATATTTTTGAGCTAACATAGATGATATCACAGTAGGTAATTTATTCAAATCATCAGACTTAATCCGAAGAATCTCACCATTTTGACATTTCAATTCGATAGTCTTTGTCTACAATTCAAAACTGCATCATACATAGTCAGCCAATTCATTCAAAGAATCACATCAAACTCATCGAACGGTAGAAGCATCAAGCCAACCCGAAAATAGTAACCCCGAGTCATCAAAGGACAATTCTTACAAATTTTATCAACTAAAACAGATTTGCTTAAGGGGTTCGATACTTTAATTACAAACTCAGTGGACTCGACATGTAAACTCCTTTTAAATACTAAATTCATACATATATATGAATGGGTTGATCCTGGATCTATCAACACAACTATATCAATATCAAAAAGAGAAAAAGTACCGGTAATAACGTCTGGCAATGATGCCTCCTCCCGTGCACGGATAGCATAAGCTCTGGCAGGTGCTCGTGCCTCAAATCTCACAGTCGAATTCTCTTGTAATACCTCGGTTACCACTCATATTTCTAGTGTTTCGGGGTGGTCTCTCTCTAGTAGCCGTGTTACTTACCTTCGCTGGTTGTTGTCTTTCAGCTATAAACTTTTCTAGACAGTCCAGAGATAATGATCAAGAGATCCACATTTAAAGCAAGCTCCGCTCACTAATTTACATTCATTGTAATGTCTCATATTGCAGTGTTTACATTTAGGTCTGACATTTCTAACACTTCCCACATTGGCAACAGATGTCATCTGAGGTTTAGAACTGAAATGTCTCGTATCTCTGTCTCTAATTGAAATTACCGTAGAAGCCGTAGAATGAGAATGATATTCTTTAGATTTTTTTGATGCTGGCTGATATGATTTACCCGCAAATCTCTTTCTAGAATCCCTAGCTTCAAAATTGGCTTTTCTTTTCTCTTCGCAAAGCTCTTCGACTTCATAAGCTCTGTCAAACAGAACGACAAACTCCTTCAGCTCAAGAATTCCAACTAAAAGTCTGATTTCTTCATTCAATCCATCTTTGAATATTTTACACATTATAGCTTCAAAAGAAATGCATTCACGAGCATATTTGTTGAGTCATACAAACTCTCTCTCATATTTTGTGAATGACATACGGCCCTGCTTCAATTCAAAAAATTCTTTTCTTTTCTGATTAATGAACCTTTGGCTAGTGTATTTATTTCTAAATTCGACTTGAAAGAATTTCCAAGTAACTCTTTCTCACGGAACTATGGATATCAAGGTATTCCAACACTGATACGCGGTGTCTCTTAACAGTGATACTACATACTTTAAGCATTCTTCAAGTGTGCAAGATAATTTGTTGAATACCCAAATCGTGTTCTCAAGCCAAAACATGTTTCCATATCTTCTTACGGGGTCATCATTAACTATAGGATCGGTTAGGTAACAGTGTGGGGTGGATGTTGTTGCTCGAAATTCCTTAGCTCCATGTTTCTGTATCTTATTGACGGATGGTTTATTTAATCGTAAATGATCAATACCTCGAATCACATTATCACAGTTTTATATATGGCATGTATAGCTAGAGTCATATACGCTACGTTAGTCCTAGAATTGACTAAACTCTAGCTCTGATACCAATAAATGTAACACCCCTAACCCGTAACCGTTGCCAGAATAGGTTAAGAGGCATTACCAGACTTATAACTCAATTTAAAATAATATTTTATCAAATATCATCTCATTTCAATAAATATCATTCATTCACATTCAATATGTACTTAAATCGAGTATACAAAGCTTAAAATATGGATTCAAAACTAAATTGGTAACATATGAAAATTTTGGAAACTTAGAAAAATTTCAAAATTTCAAGTATCACATGCCTGTGTGAGCAGGCATGTGCCTCACAAGGCTAGTAGACACGCCCGTGTCTTACACCGTGTGAAAATAGGGCATACATACTAACTTGTGTCACACGGTCGAGGACACGCCCATGTGCCAGGCCGTATGAAAACTGGAGAGGATACTGACTTGTGTCACACGACCAACTACACGCATGTGTGTCTAGCCCATGTGCCCTTTGAAATGGCCACATACGCCCGTATGTCAAGCCATGCCAAAGACTGTAGTGTATATTGACTTATCAACATAGCCAAGTCATACGCCCGTGTGCTAGGTCATATGCCATTTAGTGGGGTACACTAACTTGTACCACACGGCCAATCACACGCCTGTGTGTGAAGCCGTGTTGAGCATATTGACTTCAATTTCATGTCAACACCAGGGACACACGGCCGTGTAACATGACAATGTGTCACACACAACTGAGACACATGCCCATGTCCCTGCCCGTGTGGACAAAAATAGGCTATTTGCAAAGCCATTTTGCCACCCTATTTTCACAAGCAAACATATGCATAAATGGTAACATTTCATAACCCAATAAGCAACTATTCCATAACATTTCATACCTATATTATACCAATTCAACTTAGTACTCAAATGTCTAATTAACATCATGCATAATCCATTCATATATCAAATACATAACAAGACATCTTTTGCATATTTTCATTCCATCAATTCCTTGCCCAAAACATACCATAATTGCACACTTATACACAATCAAAACATAGTACCAAAATAAGCCAAATCACATGGCTTAACTTATACACAAAAACATACCAAATTCATGATATCAAGTAACATGACTAGCATATTTTAAACTAGTCTATACATACCATATTTACATATATCCACAAGTTTAAAAGTACCAATTAGAAATTGGATAGTGTGATGTGCAACTCCGACTTGTCCAAAACGAGCGAGCTAACGAACCTCTATTAAACATAGAAAAAGAAACAGAGTAAGCTTTATAACTTAGTAAGCCCGTATAATTTAGAATTAAACTTACCAATTCAATACAAATAATATAAGGTAAACTCCATAAAATTTCCAAATGCCTAACACTAGCATTCATCCATAGGCTAGTCATATTAATACATGAAATCATCTATTAATCACAATTCAATACTCCATATATATTGCATCCAACATTTCATTCTCAATCATATAATCAATAATTCATTCAGTAACAGTACTCATCTGTATGAACAAAATTTATGCCCGTTGAACCTATTAGAACTCCAAATGATACTAGGGTGATAAACATCAGTAATCCGTCAATTCATTATCATTTATGCTTTTTCGAGCCATGATTAGTAAGCTCCTCCTAAGCTGATAAACAATAAACTCTATTGAGCTGAAACTGTAAGCTCATACAAGTTGATATATCGATAAGCTCAAACGAGCTGTGGTGAGTCCACAACAAATGCAGGAGCTCAACCGAAACAATAACCCTAGTGATATGTCACTCGTATCCTATGAATTCATACAGTTCAAACGGGGCTCGGTAACCAATAGATTATATCAATAAAGAATTCATATTTCAAGTATATCAATTATTCAATCACATACACTCATTTCAATAATTACAAGTATTTAAAAGTTCAATTCTAATTATACGAACTTATCTCAAATCGCTTAGATAAAACTACTGGCTACTCGTCAATCTTCTATTTTCCTCGATCTAAACTCGATCTCAACTTACCTTGATCTATATATTATCAAAATCAGTACATTAAGAATTTAATCTATTCAATTTAGTCTATAATTCAAATTTTAGCAAATTTACACATTTACCCCTGTACTTTTCACATTTTTTACAATTTAGTCCCATCACATAAAATTGCAAATTCATGCAATTTAGTACCAACACATGCTTATCTGAATTTCATAGGGACTCCTAGCAGCCCATATCTTCCATTATTTCACACTTTTAACCACCACATTTTACAATTTCACAATTTAATCCCTATTTTGCTTTTTGTCAAAAATCACTTTACAAAACTAGTTTAACTATCATCAAGCTTCCATAATCTATCATTAAAAATCAAAGAACTCAAGTATTCAATAATGGAAACATGTTAAATCTTCAAATATTACAAACTCTAGGGTACGTGCTAGCTAGAATACAAAGCAACAATCTCAAAAACGTAAAAAAACATTAAAAACTGAACAAAACACATACCTAATTGCATAGATTTAACATGGACGAATGAAGAAGAATATAAATGGCTTCTCACGCTCTAGAATTGGTTGAAGATGGAGAAATAAAAGATGATACATGGCTTTGTTTTATTTAATTTAACATTAATTACTAATTTACTTTAATAACCTTATTAATTAAACATAAAAATCATTTAAACAATGTCCAAGAATGTCCAATTACATTATAAATGGACTAATTACAACATAAGGACTTCTATTTTATTAAACCATAGCTATTAGGCACATTAAACTAATAGCACACAAGTTTTACACTTCACGCGATTTAGTCCTTTTTATCGAATTAAGCATTTAACTGTAAAATTTCTTTACAAAACTTTCACATAATAATTCTATCATGCTGTAAAAAATAATAAAATAATATTTTAACCTCAAATTTGTGGTCTCGAAACCACTGTTCTGATTTGACTAAAAAACGGGCTGTTACATTGTCATTCTTTGAGATAAGCACTATCGGTGAGTTATTCAACTCCGGGTTAATACTATTACCAGTAAATACTCCTTGAACCCGTTTACAAACTGTATACCCTACAATATCCCACTGACTTTGGAAAAAATGCGCATGAAAGCCATCACTTCTCGGAGTTTTTAAGGGATCCATGTCAAATAAAGCCTTCCCAATTTCTTCATCAGACACCTACTTTTCCAAAAACTTAATGTCCTGAGTCTTGTGGCGAGGGAGAATTTTAGAAGAGAGATCCTTCATGGGCTTTAGCATTTCCTCATAAAGCTTTTCGAAAAAACCAACTACCCCAGTTTTAAGGATGTTCTAATCGGAACACCACTCACCATTATTAATGCGTAGGGCCGTGATATGGTTAAATTTCCTTCTTTGGACCATTCGACTATGAAAGAATTTGATGTTATGGTGCCAAGATAGAGCCTGACACATTAAGCTTTTTGCTTCCACAAAAGCTTTTCATGATTTAGAAAGTTTTCCAACTAATCACGCACATTAACCTTTAATTAAAGTAACCAACTAGAGGTAGAATGGTCTAGAGCCTTTTGGATATTAGAAAGCAACCTCATAAGACTTTTTCAAGAACCTATGAAGCCAAAAACTGACATGTTCCATCATCTGACATGCGAAGTAAATTTAGAAAGAGAACTAGCCATATTACTCGAAAACTTCCACTAATTTTTCACAAATAAGGAAAGTTAGCATGCTTCGTCCACCTTGCTAAGAACCTAAAAGGTCTCCCTATAGCCACACTAATATCCGGTTTGGTCCTCAAGAGAATGGGCCTATGATTAGACTTAGTCCACAGCAAGTGGGAAACAAGGCATTGTGGAAAAGTTGAAATCCATGAATCATTATCCAATGCTCGATCTAATAGCTCAGACGTGCCAACTCTTTTCGAAGTAAATGATGGACCGGTAAATCCCAAATCCTGCAAATTACAAGAATCTACCAAATTTCCAAAAATATTACATCTCTTCCCTATGGCGTAAATATTTTTTTTATCGTTAGGTGAGAGAATAATATTAAAGTCACCCATAATTAAACACGGAAAAGAATCATGAGGCAAAACAAATTTCAAAGTTTCCTCAAGTGCCTTACGTTTCCTTATGTTCGGGCTACCATAAACAAAAAATATAAAAATGGAATTAGATTGAACATTACTAGATACGCGAAGAAGAATTAACTGTGGGTGATTTTTGGATAATTCTAATCCGAATAGATTCCTTCCAACCCATTCAAATTCCTCTTGAAAATCCAATAGCTTCAACACGGTTAGAATTAAAAAATCCTAATTTATCAATGATAAAATTAACATTTTTACCACTTACACTCAGCTCTAACAAGCACACAATATCCGGGCCATATTCAATATTGTATTTGTGAAAAACACGAATAAATTTACTACTAACGTAGCCTTGAAAATTCCATGAAAAAATGGTCAGATTTAAATCCATATAAAATAAAAAAAATAATAATAACCACCAGAATCTTATTGTTTAGGGAATTCTCCCTTTTCTTGTTTCCGTTGTTTAAAGATAGACCACCCAAGTCCAAAGTTTCAACAGGATAAGATGAAATGGCTTCAACCAAGTGGGGTATAAAGTCTTGCACATGTTGAAGACACTCTACATTTTTCCTATTAGTTTTACAAAAAATGATGAGGTCATCGGCGAATAACAAGTGTGATATACCAGGCCCTCGACGTGATAGAAACAATAGCTCCCAACTCTCATCCTCAACTGCAACTTTAATTAAGTGACCAAGGCGATCCATTCCTAGAACAAAGAGATATAGTGATAATGTAACACCCCAAACCCGAAAATTGTCATCAAAATAGGGTTAAGAGGCATTACCGAACAATAGGATCATTTCACATCACATTCACGACACAAAGTTAATTGTCATCAATCACATTTGAATTCAATCATAGAGTCCCTTAAATGAGTCATCGAGACCCTAAGCATGCTTATAAACCGAGTCGGGACTAAATCGAAACACATAAGTAATTTCATAAAAATTTGAAACTTCTCTAAAATACAGGGGACACACGGTCGTGGGGGTAGGCCGTGCCTCACCCATGGCTACTTGACACTCTCGTGTGTCCTCCTCGTGGTAGTATACTGCCAAAATCAACACGGTCACCAAGCACGCCCGTGTGCTAAGGTCATGTACTACTAGATCACATACTGCCATTTCTCACACGGCCATCAAGCATACCCGTGTCGAGGCCGTGTGCAATTTAAGCCACATTTGCCAATTTACCCATGGTCTTGAGTATGCCCGTGTGCCTCAACCATGTGACATTATAGGCCATTTTACAAGGCCAATATGCCACCCACTTAGGGTCTTCCTACAAGCAATATATATATCAACACATACCTTACATATATGGCAACCAAAACATACCAAATTGACCATTCAATTTTTACATTCAATACCAATTCCAACCATGACGATTCCAAAGAAATAAACTCATATCATTACAAGCATGGTTCATTCATTTGACCATTCAAAACTTGGCCATTTCACATGCTTCCACCTTATCAAGATATGCATCATATATCACATTCATTTAAGCAAAGTCTTATCTCATAAATAGCCAAATCACAAGGCTAAGATCACATAACAACTTATACCAACATGCTAGCCTATGCATGCCATATTTAGTTATATACACTTTCAAAAGGGTACCAAAAATTAGTTTAGTAGTGTGATGACGATCCTTGACGATTCCGAGCCCTTAGTAGCTTCGACGACCTATAAAATAGAGAAAACACACTCAGAGTAAGCTTTCCAAAAAGCTTAGTAAGTCATATACAAATAAACTTGGTATGAAAGGCATATATATACAAATAAATACATTGGCACATATCAATAACTTAGCAACTATCACATATATAATTTGGTTCATAAACTTATGGCCACATTCACATTTCAAGATTCACATTCTCATTTTCAATCATACTTTTCTTCATATCAAAGTCATATGGATACTTCCCTTTTATACACATTTAATGTACATTCAACGTACCTAAAACGAATAATCATTTACTTATTAGCTCACAGCTCGGATTTACAATTCATTTCATAGACTTGGCCGTTAAACCTTTAGGAATCTAGTAGGATGCTCAGTAAGATAAGAATAGTTGTACAATGCCAACGTCCCAGACGAGGTCTTATATGCACTCGGATATCGATGCCACTGTCCCAGACAGGGTCTTATATGAATCAATACGATGCCAATGTCCTAAACATGGTCTTACACGTAAAACTCATATCGATGCCAACGTCCCAGACGTGGTCTTACTCATAAAGCTTATATCGAAGCCAACGTCCCAGACGTGGTCTTACACGAGATCACAAATCAACGCCAACGTCCCAGACGTGGTCTTGCATGATGAAACAGAACAGATACCTATGTCATGACATAGTTAATCCTATCTATTCCTAGGTTCGATCGGGACTTCTCGGACTTAATCACTTTGTCAGACTCATCTCGGAATTCATAAGCATATACTCCCATAGGTATACATTATCAACATTAGTCATACGAACAAGTATAATATCATACGAATACATTTATTTGTATAGTGACTTACCTCAGATTCGATATATCGGAATGAAAACGGCTACTCGTTAACTTTCGCTTTCCCACGATCTAAGTCCGTTTTCCTCGATTCTTGATCTAAACATATTCAGAATTAACCCCTTTTATTCACTAATTCATTCAATTCAATCCATACATACACATTTAAGGCTATTTACGAATTAACCCTCAAATTTGTATATTTTATCAATTTAGTCTATTTTACTCAAAACATCAAATTTCACAAGATCAATGCATACACAAGCTTAGCCGAATACATATACATCACATACAAGCCCACATTTTTATCAAACTTGCAATTTAGTCCTTCAATTTACCATTTTCTCAGTTTAGCCCTATTTAGCTAAATTCATCAAAACTTCAAGAACAAAGTATGTTTATCTAACTCATATATTTCATTTAAAACCAAAAATCATCAAAAAGCTTAACATAAAATCAATGGCATCTCACACAAACATTATCAATTCATCAAATTGAGACATGGGTTTGATAGCTCTCAAAGCAGCAATCTCAAAAACATAAAAATTATTAAAATCCATAGCCAAAACATACCTAAATTATAGTTTGAAATAGTCGAAACCCTTAAAGCTCATGTTCTTCCTTTTTCTTTGCTATATTCGGCCAAAGTGGGATGAATAAAAATGGCCATTTTGTTTTGTTTTATCCAATATAACACATATAATAATCCATTTACAAATTTAACCTTTCATTAAACAATTAAAACAAACATGTAGCAAGGGTATGATTGTCTTTCATTCATCCATTAACTATAAGTTGGCATAATAACAACATAATGACTCCACTTCAACAAAGCCACAACACATTGATACTTTAACAATTAGCAAGCAACTTTCACATTCAATGCAATTCAATCCCTTTTGTCAAATTAATCACACAGACGGGCAATTTAACATACGAAACTTTACCACATGCTTAATCACATATCAATGACACAGAAATTAATATTAAAATATTATACGAACTAGTATTTTGTGGTCTCAAAACCACTGTTCTGACTAGGGCATAAACCGGACTGTTACAGATAAAGGTCCATTTGATAATTTGAAACTATGAGTGAGCGTTCCATTCCAAAGTAACTGCATGGATGAGGAAGTTAGCAGTGCATTATTGTACGGATAAGAGTAATAGGTATACTTGTGTCTTGCAATATGTCTTCTAAGAAATCCTATCGAACCCTATCATATGCTTTCTTTAAATCCACCTTAACTGCCAACCATCCCTTCTTACTCTTAATGGTTTTCATAGTACAAATTGCTTCCTATACGGTAATAATATTGTCAGGAATATTATGTAAATGTATGAAACTTGATTGATTTTGCTTTACCAGAGTTTGCATCCCTTGTCGAAGATGGATGACGATTGTTTTTGTAATCACCTTGTACAAGACATTGCATAAGCTAATTAGTCTGAATTGTTGGATGAACTCTACATTAAATTTCTTTAGAATAAGTACCAAGAGAGTATGATTAATATTGGACTATATTTAATAATTTTTACTTATAGTAATTATACTAAATCATATAATATATACTCTATGGCAAAATTTTAACATAACTTATGCTAATTATAAAATTATATAATATATATTCTAGTGCAAAATTTTAACATAAATAAAGAACTTTACATAAGTGGACGTGTTTAATTTTTGACAATTGACCTACTAGATTTTTTTGAATTTGAACTTAACTTAATTTTCTCTCGAAAACTAATAGTGCTCTCTGTAGAGTCCTAGAGAAAACAATCTTTGCTGTAGCTTGGGATAGAAGAGGGTGGTGGCATGGAGAGGGAGAGCAATGAAAAGATATCACTGTTGGCAGAAGAGCTTGCTCAATTATCAATCAAAAGGACTATGGTGGTGCCTAGTGAAAAGCCTACGTTGATTTGTTTAGTGTGGACGAAGAAATATTTCAACCCAGATAGTTTTAAGGCTCAAATAAAGAGTATCTGAAAATCCAAGATGAAATTTGAAATTTAGTTGGTGCGTCAGAATTTATTCTTAATTGTTTTTTATTTAGAAGAAGATTTAGAATTGAATATGGAGGGAAGACCATGGCTTTTTTGTAAGTCAGTTATTTTGTTTGATAGATTACAGAATCCAATTGAATGAGATCAGATCTGTCTTATTTCATCTCCATATTGGATTAAGATTGGTCCGTTTTCCTCAGAATTTGATAAGAAAGATATGCTACATGCCATTGGTAGTACTTTTGGTAGGGTTCTCAGATCTGAAATTAGGGATGATTTTTGCAGACTCAGGGTAAATTTAGAGGTTGAAAAACCCCTCAGGAGATGCATTTTTGTCTCAAGTACAAATGGTGTTAGTTCTTGGATTCCTTTTAAATATGAAAAATTGTCTGTCTTTTGCTTTGGATGCGAAAAATTGGATCATAGTCTCCAGGATTGCTTGGTGATAGAACCTGCAGAGAAGACAAAAATTAGAGAAGATCCACCATATTCCATTGCGTTAAAAGCAAAATCAAAGATGATGGGTAAAGAAAGCATGAAATTTGACGGTTTTACTAAAAAGCAAGGGGTTCAACGTACTTACACTGGTCAGTTTAAGGGGGCTGGTAGTCAGAAGATTTGGGGTGACTCAAACATTTTGTATACGAAGGCTACAGGAGGAAGAATCTTGTCGAGATGAGAGGATGGATTGAAGGTTCATGAAGCTATTCCTAGTTTAGGGGAGAAAGAGGTACAAAAAGCAGAGAATTACAGCAGTAATAAGGTTGCAAAAATTTCTGGGAAGGCAAGCTAGAAAAGACTGGCCCAAAATAAGCAGGATAACATGTAACTACTCAATGTTGAGAGAGATAAACGAAAATTTTCTGCTGAAGTTGATGGTGAGATTTGTTCGGATTCATTACATAGGGTCAAAACTAATAGATTAAAAGTTAACGGAGAATGGATCTATCAGTAGAATGTGAGGATGATATAATTGATAAAGAGGCTCAACTACTTGCTTCCAACAATTTAGGATCGGCGGCTGCCAATGGGCAAGCCGACCGGACGCAATAAAATCATATGTTAGAATGTCCGTGGGTTGGGGAGTCCACGGGCCGTGAGGAGGCTGCGTTATTTATGTAAGCAGCAGAATCCCCATATACTCTTCTTAATGGAGACTAAGCTGGATCAAAAACGTATGGAGAGGGTTAGAAGAATGTGCGGTTTCAGTGGCGGGATTGAGATTGAAGCAGCAGGGTCTCGAGGAGGTTGTGCCTTGCATGGAAGGATAACATTGCGATTACATTGAGAAGCTATTCTAAATGGCATATTACTGTATTACTATGAGAGGGTTGTATTCAGAAGAGGTGGAGATTTATGGGTTTCTATGGATCACCATATTCAAAAGATAGAAATTCTATTTGGAGTTTGCTCAATCGGCTCAGTTAAGGTAACAATTATCCATGGCTTGTAGCAGGAGATTTTAATGAAATCCTATACTTTTTAAGAAAATTGGCGGAGTCCCACGAGAATAGAAGAGAATGGAAGCTTTTAGGGATACTTTAGAGGATTGTCAACTAACAGATATTGGGTACTCGGGAGTGCGGTATACTTGGGAAAGGGGTAACCTTCCAGAGACAAACATAAGAAAATGGCTTGATAGAGGAGTTGCTAATGAAGAATGGTTACTTTTATTCCCAATGGGGAATATTCAACATCTTCTTTTTTCTTCATCGGATCACTGTCCCATCCTATTAAATACAAACATCCCATCTATTTTGACAAGGCATAGAAATTTTTATTTTGAAGCTTGGTGGACTATGGAATAAACTTTTGAAGGTATGATCAGAGAGAATTTGAATTCTTTTTCTATTCCGTTGATGAAGAAATTAACGCTTTTACATATTCATTTGAAGAAATGGGCTAGTTCAATCAAAAGTAGAAAGGATAGGCTTAAGAGGAGCCTTACAAGAGAGTTTGAATATTTGCTGGGACTGGACAGGGACGATGATACTTTGGCTAAGATTATAGACACGAAAATTCACTTGAATTTGGAAATTGACAAAGACGAAGTGTATTGGGAGTAGAGAGCTTGAGCAAATTGGCTTAAGCTGGGAGACAAAAATACTGCCTATTTCTATAAGTGTGCATCAGCCCGAAGGCGAATCAATTCAATCACAAAGTTAGTGTCAGAAGATGATAGAGAGATAATGGATGGCTCAGAAATACTTGAAGTTGCTACAGGATATTTCGAAGATCTTTTTGCATCTAAGGGTATTGGAGATCCTTGGAAGGTGTTGGAGGGCATAGATAGTATTATCTCACATGAAGTCAATGAGAACTTACTATCCCCTTTCAGGGAAGATAAAGTAAGAACAGCATTAAAAGATATGGGACCAACAAATGCTCCAGGAACGGATGGTTTCTAGCTCTATTCTTTCAATAATACTGGCATATTGTGGGTAAGAAAGTTTTGGAATTCTGTTTAGGTATCTTAAATGGTAACACAAGGGCTGATATTGTTAATGTCACAGAGATAGTGTTGATTCCAAAAATTCCCAATCCTTCATCTCTTGTCAATTTTAGGCCAATAAGTTTATGCTCAGTCTTATATAAAATTGTGGCAAAGACAATCGCTAATAGAATGCAGAATGTTATTGGTATGTGCATTGATGAAGTACAAAGTGCATTTGTTCCAGGTCGATTGATAACTGACAATGTACTTCTTGCTTATGAAATTCTTTATACATTTCGGCAGAAGAGAACAGGGAAGAAGAGTTATATGGTAGTAAAGTTAGACATGAGTAAAGCATATGACAGGGTTAAATGGGATTTTGTGAAGGAAATGATGATCAAGATGGGGTTTGCAAATGAATGGGTGGGCTTAATAATGAAATGCATTACTTCAGTCTCTTATGCTGTTAACGTCAATGGCTATAGAGGCAGAGTTTTCCAACCAACAAGAGGGCTCAGGCAAGGTGATCCATAAAGTCATTTCCTTTTTCTTATTTACAGTGAAAGTCTATCTTCTTTAATGAGGGTAGCAAATCAGGCAGGTTTGGTCAATGGTGCAAGGGTTAGTAGGAGAGGGCTAGAGATCTCCCATTTATTGTTTGCTGATGATTTCATGATGTTCAGAGAAGCAAACGAACAAGGAGCGATGAATATGAAAGATATTTTGGAGGAATATGGGAACTGTTCAGGCCAGTGTGTTAATTTTAACAAATCGACTATTTTTTGCAGTTCAAACACTTCAGCAGATGCAAAGGAGTTAGTGTTAACATTGCTAGGAGTCAGAAGTTATTCAAATCCAGATAAATATTTGGGCCTTCCTAATGTGGTGGGTAGACGAAAAAAGGAGGCATTTCAATCTATACTTGATAAGATTTCTTTGCGAATTGATAACTGGAGCACCAGATTATTGTTGCAAGGGGGAAGGAAATTTTTATAAAATCCGTTTTACAAGTCATTCCTACTTATGCAATGTCCTGTTTTCTCCTTCCTAAAACATTGTGCGAATCGATTGAGAATAAGTTCGCTAGATTCTGGTGGCAGAAAGAAGCTAGTAGGAGAGGCATTCATTGGTATAAATGGGATACTTGTGTAGATCTAAAGAATAGGGAGGTTTGGGGTTTCGAAATATGGCTTAATTTAATGTTGCCCTATTTGCAAAACAAGGATGGAGAATGTTAACTTCTCCTGATTCTTTGGTAGCGCATGTTTTTAAAGCAAAATATTTTCCAAAGAGTTCATTTCGTGATTCGAATTTGGGAAATTACAGTTCTTATGTCTGGCGAAGCATTTGGGCAGCTAAAGCTTCTCTAAATATGGGGTTGATATGGAAATTTGGTACGAGTGAAAACATTTTAGTTTTTGAAGATACATGGATTCCAAATTATTCAAATGTCAGATTAACATCTGATTTTAGTAATTTTTAATTTGTTAAAGTGGCAGAATTAATTAGAAGTAATGAGCGTGAATGGAATAAAGAGCTTATTAGCAATACCTTCCCAGAAGCCGAGGCAGAATTGATCCTCCATATCCCTTTGGCGACAGAACCTCATGAGGATCTCATGGTGTGGAAGGGTAAACTGTTGGGTGAGTTTTCAATGCGTAACTCCTATAAACTATTACAGGATTCTGACCCTACAGCTTATGCTTTACAACATATCTATAGAGATTTTTACAACAAACTTTGGAAATTGCTATTCCTTTGAAAATTAAAATGTTTATCTGGAAAATTTCTTGGAACTACCTAGCCACTCGGGTAAATATGACTCTTAGGAAACTTTCATCAAATAGTCTGTGTCCTCGATGCGGATAGGAGAGGAGTCGATGAACCATCTGTTCCGTGAATGCCCTGCTTCAGTCACAATTTGTAAAGACCTTTCAGATGTTATCTCAGTAACGTTCCCATTTATAGAGTTTGTTGAATGGCTTATCAGGGTTATGATTCTTCATCCTCTTAATGTTTGCACACTTTTCTGTGTCACCTTCTGGGCCATCTGGGGGGACAGAAACTCTCGTGTTCGTGATAGAAAAAACAAATCGAGCAAGGAGATCGTCAGTTTTATACATGGGTATATTCGGGAGTTTGATGCAGCCAACAATGTTAAATAGAGTATTTTTACAGAGGTTGTTAAATGGAAAAGCCCACCTGATCAGACGATTAAGGTTAACTTTGACGGTGCTTTCGACGAGAGATCTCAACTTTCAGCATCGGGGATAGTGGTTCGAGACAGTAATGGATCTGTCCTTCTCACAAACACAGAACTTCACAAAGACGTTGTCTCGACTTTTTGCTGGCTGAAGCCATAGCTTTGTCCGAAAGCATCCCAAATCGCCCTCAACATAAACAGAGAGGGTGTTATCATTGAAGGTGATTCTGTCCATTATAAAGAAATGCAACAAGAGGGACTTCGATAAATCTCAGGTGGGTTCATACATCCACGATACACATATGTTGAAAACCAGATTTAAACCAGTCAATTTTGAGTTTGTTCCTAGATCTGCTAATAACCTAGCCCATATTCTAGCATCTGAGTCATTGAGGATGAGGGAAAGAGTTTACCTGGAGAATGGCGTTCCGAGTTATGCTGATTTTTAGTCGATGATTGAATATGCGAGGGAGCAAGATTAAAGGAGAACAAAATGATAGGGAAGAGGGACGGTTTCTTCCAAGATTTCAAACAACATAACTGTTAAGCACTTAATCTCCTTCGGTTCACGATATAAGCCATTAAAGACGAAATGATGGATTAGATGTCACAGACTGACGATGACACTGATTGGCGATATGGCGGTGTTCCTGCTTTTAGGTTTCCTTTTTTCATTTCTGGATACTTCTTCTTCCACGGGCCATTTTAGTTGGGCCGTTTTTTCTATCTTTTATTGTTTTGTCTAGACTTAATTTTATTTTTTTAAGGAAGCCCAATCTGTTTATTCAAAAAAAAAAAGATTTTTTTAAATTTCCTTATTAGATGGAAAAAAGTGAAGCCCAATTAATTTTAAATTAAAAAATTAGTGTTTCATTGTGAAAGTTTATTTATATTAAATCACAATAAGTAAATATTAATTAAGTTGTTTTAAATTTTATTTTCATACTCACTTAAACAAAATATTTTAATTGAACTTGAAAAAAATCTTTATTCCATCTACTTACATTATTTTTTTTTATACTTTTAAACATTTTGGGTTTAAAATTTATACTAATTCCTTTATATTTTCTTTTTCACTAATTAAATAATTCATTTACTTTTTAATCAAAAATTTTAAAATGAAGTGAAGTTAAAATATTTTAAATCATTATTTTAATATCAAAATATAAATACAGTTTTGTTTATTTGAATTTATTTATTTATAGTGTCCAAAAAAATCGAATATATTATTAATTAAATAATATATACAATTATACTGTGCATGGCATTAAAAAATTATAGTAAAATTAGTTATACTCGAAAGCAGTGCGAGTTTGCAGGCAAAAACATGTGGTAGCCACAAACCGAGACATGTGTCCGATAGTAAAGAGTGCTCTCTAGTTTTATGTCTCCAGCTATATTTTACTCCATCTTTACTTTAGTTGCGGTCCAAGGTTGTTCCATTGTAAATTAGATCCGTCGGTGAGGGGAAATTATAAAAAATAAAGTAAATGAGATTTTTACTTCGAATAATATGTATGTTTTATTTTAAATTATTTTAAATTTAAATATCAAATCGATATGTATTATTTGTGAAAACTTTTATTAAAAAATAATCAATTTTACAAGAAAAGTAAGAATATCCAATTTATAATATCTTTAAGATTGAGACTTTGATTTAAATCATGTTTTAATTTATTGGTTAAAAGGGTTGATCATATCCCAAAATCGTGAACTTGATTTGTAGATCAGTATAAAGAAAATATTTTGATTATTAATTATTTTCACTTAATTGCGAATTAAAAGTCAACTATGTAATTAAAGAGATTAATTATCGTGTTTTACTTTTTAAATCGTGACTTAAAAAGTCAATTATTTACGTAATTAAAGAGATTGATTATTAATAATTATGTTTTTTATATATCTTAACTTTATATTTTACTAGTCGGTGCGTAATACTTTACTTTAGTGGCTGTAGTTAGGGTGTTAATTTGGTTAATACCAAATTGAACAATTAACTAAAATTCCGGTATTTTAACCATACACTACTAAAAAGTTACCCAAAAGTTTTTCTTGTTTAAAATTTAAAATTAACTAGCTAAACAATAACTTACTCAAAACAAATTATTTAAAAAAATATTTTCTCACCTGTATAGTCGTTGATAACTTAAAGGAATTGAAACAATTTTGGTTATTTTAGTTGACTAACCAGTTAATGTACTAAATAAAAAATATAAATAAACCAATAAAAAGGGAATCCTGCGTCAAGTCCTTTTCTCCAAGCCTCCTTTCCCTTCTTTTCCTTTATTACACATCAAGGACAAAACGGGATTTATCGCTGCTTTCATTCTTTTACCCTCTTCTTTTTCCTAAAATTGCTTCAATCGCCATACCTTGATGATCGTGCCAGTAGAACGGGCCCCACAAACTAATTCATCTAAATACCCTTCCTCTTTCCCTTAAGCCAAAACAGAGACGTACTGTACTTAACGCAGTGATATTGAGGGTATTTCGGTCTTTTAAAAACCCGCGCAATTCAGAAGAGGGGGGGAAAAAGGAGAAAAAGTAAAAAACACAAAAAAGGACTCGTGTAAGCTCTGCTCGCGTGATGCGTGGTATAGTGTAAGTGATGACACGGCCAAAGAGCTTAAAAAACCCTTTCACTCGCTTCGAAAATGGCGGTTTCTTGGATTTCATTCATGATTTGTAGAGAAAATCCAACATTCAAACCCTAGCGATCTTGTTTTTGGTTGATTTTGCTGTAAATTTATTCAGGTAAGATTCTTTTTGTCTTCTTCGTTGATTCTTCTACATTGCGTTATTTCAGAAGGTTGACGTTTTGATTCTTCTTTTTTTGATGATCACAGATAGCGCGCACGAGAGAGAGAGAGAGAGAGAGAGAGAGAGAGAGAGAGAGAGAAGAGATGGGAGAGATTTCGAAGGTATTGTACATAATGGTAGTGGACGAAGGCGAGAAGAAGGAGAAGGAGATGTCGTCGTTTCGGTACACGCGTCCCGTTCTTCAGAGTACTCTTCAGCTCATGGGGTGCAAAGCTCGTCATGCTTTCAAGGTTTTCTCTCTTTCTTTCTTTTTTGAAATTTGATTTTCTTTTAAAGAAAACTTCAAGCGATTAGGTTGATTTCGCTTATTTATGGATTTTCATTTTATCCTCGATTTCTTTCTATTCACAAAGTATTATCACGAATTTACGGTATAATAGAGTAAACTCTGGATGATTAGTTGATAGATCTGGAATGCTTATCACGTGTTCTATGAAATTTTTTTCCAAATTTACATTTTTTTTAAATTCGGATTTAATGCTGAGTCTAAACAGTTTCATAGTCGCGCTTTTTTTTTTTGGCTTCTCTATTTATCCAGAAAAAGAAAAACCAGCATCCTGTCGTTGTCATGGAATGGTAACGGAATCTTTATCTCCTCGTTAGATTTTTAGCTTCCTATTTGTGTCTGCGCCTTTGAGATCTTTGCAAATGATCGAAATCCATATAGATGAAATCAGTTTGGATCAGTTTTATCTTTTCTGTTGGCACCTCTCTGTTGTGGATCTTCTACCACCATGTGGTCCCATCATCGTTTTCTGTATTTATTGTATTAGTGCATGTTATAGGTTTGATTTTCAGTTTGTATTTAATATCTGCTTCCTAGTGGGTGATAGAAATCTTCGCTTTTGTGTCCAGTGAGAGGTTGAGGCGAGAATTAACTTGGAGGCTTTTGCTAAATTAGATATATTTATAAAATTCTTGTATAATGTGGACTGCCCAGATTCTCTGTCGTGCTGTCACTTTTGGCATTATTATTCGTTTAGCGTCAATAATTTTATCGTTTGGAGTTTTTGCATGTCATTCCATATTTAATTATCTAATCTAACATGATTGGTTTTTCTCTCATGTTTCTTTGATTGTTATGGCAAGTGGATCCTTTTGCTAAATGTATTTTTTGTATTTCTTACCAGATTAGCCAGAGTGTTTTTGAATTGATAAGAAGTGATCCATTTTACAAGTCTTATGAGGGAAACGAGACCTTAAATTCTGATAGTTTCAAAGGGAACTCTGAAAGGGAAGACGTTCGTCCCACCAATGGTAACTTTGGCGGAGCAGAGGCAGGCAGCTGCTTAGTCTCAAATAAAGATGATGGAAATAAGATCATACCATTTGAGTTGTACAAAAGACGTACCACGGTTGTTGTTAGAAGGGAAACTTTCTTGGATGTTGTCTGTGAAGCACTGGCTGAATATAAGTATGTGGGTCCAAACCAGAGAGCTGACTTGATTTTGGCAAGCAGGTATTGTGCAACTGTGACATCTTATACCTACCAGAAACTTTTGCAATGAAAATGGCCTGTAA
Source organism: Gossypium rotundifolium (assembly GCA_025506655.1). Taxonomy (NCBI): domain Eukaryota; kingdom Viridiplantae; phylum Streptophyta; class Magnoliopsida; order Malvales; family Malvaceae; genus Gossypium; species Gossypium rotundifolium. The sequence goes on along the minus strand of CP106723.1, from coordinate 7,572,084 downwards.
TTAATTGCTTGCATGTTGAATCTGCAAATATTCCTTCATTTTTTTTTCTGGTAATTTCATGGGGAGTTGTGGTAGCTTGTAGATTGGTAATTCACATTTCTCTCGGATTCTCTTTATTTAACGTGACAAACTTTTCATAGAATTTATTTCAAGAGACTATCGAGACTTGAGTTTCTCCATCAAATTTTCAATTGTCTGTCAACTTTCTTCTTTTCCCTCCTTTTGGTGGTTTTGCCAACGAGATAGAGTTCATAATCCCAAGTATTCCATAAGTTTCTAATGTAAGGTGTATGCATATTTTATCTTTAATGCCTAGTGCAGGAAATTTGCATGTATGGTTTGGCATGGGTTTGTGATGGTTTTAGAACGGTCTTGTTTTATGTCCTTTGCTTGGGGGCTTCAAATTAGATGCAAAAACCTTCTTGTCTCCCCTTGTAACTGTATTTGGTCTTCACTGCAGAATACGAGAGAGGAAGGAATCTGTGACTGTGCTGTTGTGTGGCACTAGTGGTTGTGGCAAATCTACTTTGTCTGCTTTGCTGGTAGGTTGTGCTTTTCATGTTAATGTTGTGGCACTAGTGGTTGTAACTGCAATTACAAAATAGCTAATCTTCGGTAATGTCGTGCAGGGTGGTAGGTTGGGAATTACAACTGTGATTTCTACGGACTCTATTCGCCACATGATGAGGAGTTTTGCGGATGAGAAGGAAAATCCTCTACTGTGGGCTTCAACCTATCATGCTGGGGAGTGTTTGGATCCTGTGGCAGTTGCAGAAGCGAAGGCTAGAAAACAGGCAAAAAAGTTGGCAGGCATTGCTCAATCACTTCCCAAGGATGAGGTAGCTGATGGTTCTTCAGCCAAGGGGGCCCATCCAATGGAGGGTAGTTCTGCTAGCACTGAATTGATCAGTTCCAAACAGATGGCAGTTGAAGGATTCAAGGCACAAAGTGAGATGGTAATAGACAGTCTAGACAGGTTGATTACTGCGTGGGAAGAGAGGAAAGAGTCTGTAGTTGTCGAGGGTGTTCACTTGAGCCTTAATTTTGTTGTAAGTATACTTTTTTTGGGGGGTTTCCTACAGCAAAATGTTTTTGTCCCAAACTTACTTTATTCTTGTCTTAAATTGTGATCATGTACAGATGGGGCTTATGAAGAACCATCCCTCAATTATACCATTCATGATATATATTACAAATGAAGACAAACACTTGGAAAGATTTGCAGTCCGTGCGAAGTACATGACATTGGACCCTGCAAAAAATAAATATGTAAAGTATATAAGGAATATTAGGACGATACAAGATTATCTATGTAAACGAGCTGACAAGCATTTGGTCCCCAAAATAAACAACACAAATGTCGACAGAAGTGTGGCAGCCATACATGCAACAGTTTTCAGTTGCCTCCGCAGGCGTGAAGCTGGGGAGTCACTTTATGATCCTATAACAAACACAGTTGCTGTGGTTGATGAGGAATACCGGAACCAGTGTGCTGCCAATTCACTGAGCTCCAAGGGTATGTTTCAGTTGATCCAGAGGAAGGGTTCTTGTAGGCAACTGATGGCCCTTCTTAACACTGATGGATCTGTAGCTAAAGCTTGGCCAGTTGAATCAATTGATAGCAATGGAAGGCCCATCTCTGGCTATGGAACTGAGGGTGGAATAGGCATTCCTTTATATGGACCTTTAAAAATTGGCAAAGCCGAACCTGTTAATCTTCAATTTGGTCACTTTGGAATTAGTGCCTGGCCTAGTGATGGTGGCACAAGTCGTGCTGGAAGTGTGGATGAGTCGAGATATGATGGGACTGAAAATAGCAGTAGATACCAATCTTCTTGCTGTAGCTCACCGAGGATGTCCGATGGTCCAGCAAAAGAGGTAGCTTGTTGCAATGTGATTTTCTTTTTTCCAAGCACTCTTTATCTATGCTTTGGGTTATATGTTTAACATCTATACTTCAAAGTAGATGAAATGATAAGAAAAATGTAAGTCACCGTTAGTTTAGTACTAATAGTGTCGATTTTTTTTTAATGTATATAGTTATTCTGTGCTTGCTTTGCTGTTGGTTTATCTATTTTTCATCTTACAGCTTAAGGAGGAAAACTCAGTCTATGGCAGCGATGAAGAAATTGATGATCAGCCTGAGATGGACACTGATGAGGATTTCAGTGATGATGGTGATGAAGAGGTCCATGAAGAGGTATGAACTTGTGTTAGACCCTACAATAGTGTGTGTGTATATATATATATAATTATCGCATTGAGTTTAGAGATTGAGTTGCAAACTACCATGCAATTATACCAAGAGGAGTCCATATCGGTTCATTGTTTGTGTTATGTGGAAGATGTTTATGACATTGCTTATTGTTCGATTATCGTATCATAAGGTTCGCTCATTAAGTTTTTTTATGAACGCTAGATGATCGAAATGGCATGAGATTCTGCTTTACAATTTGAATAGATTTTTGTTCTACCCCCCCGACTCTTTCATGCTTTATTTTGTGTAGATTTTGCTCTAAATCTTCTTCATTTTCTGTTCCAACAGGTAGGTTCAGTTGATGAAGGCTCGACAAAGTCAGACGAAGAGTACGATGATTTGGCATTGCAAGATGGAATGAAGAATGGCTACAGCCCTGATGATGACGACGACTACAATTGCGATAACGTGGTGATGTTTTCCGGGGACCAACAAGCAACTTCCTCAGAAGGGGATAAATATAACAAGAACTTGGACTTCTTCCTTAGAAGTATAAGAAAGCAGTTTTCTGAGCCGCTATGCTCCTACTCTTCCCTTCTCACGGAGAAGATTGAGAAGGGCAACGTTAAAATGCGAAAACGGTCTCTGAGTATTTCAGCCTTGGGGAATCGTGGATCAATAATAGGGGATCCCATACTTTCACGGGCACCTGAGAGATGGCAAAATAGTCTAGTTCATGGCATTTAGTTTATGTTTTTTTTTTTGGTTTATAAAGATGTGGCTTTGTCGTTAATTACCGGGTAATCTATCCCAAGTTCCTACCCTGCTCACTTTCTTCTCTCGTGCATAGTGGGCAAATGGCAATGAGCTTTGATGTTTTGGTTTTCTGATCAAATTTTGGGTCTAGATTTCAAAGCTTGAGTTGGCCTGAGTAAATTAGTGTCAACAATTTGAATTATTCAATAATTTATAACCTGAATAACCAATAATTTGAATTACAAAAGTACTCGAATTAGACATGATTTGAATTTAATTTAATTTGAGCAAGTAAATCGAAGTGAGATAATACCAAATGCTCGTTGAATAAACTTGACTAGGGAAATGACTGAATTTTGAATTTGAATTTGAATTTGTCTTCAAACTTTTCAGAACTATCACTTTTGTTATAAATTTTGGTTAAAAAGGTATTGGCTGGTATTTTATAAAAAAATTGTTTTAATTTTTTATTTATTTTAATTTTTAAATTTTTGTTATGTGTAAAAAATTAATTTTGTTAAAGTCGGAAAGTTAATATCTATTGATTTTGTTGACGGTATAATTTAAAAAATTTAAAAATATAAAAATATAAAAATTCCAAAGATGTTCAAATATTAATTTTGTTGACGGTATAGTTTAAAAGAATTTAAAAATATAAAAATTTCAAAGATGTTCAAAAATAAAATTATCAGAAAGATAAATAAATTCAAATTATTAAAAGCATAAGTTACTAGGAATTTTAGAATTTATTTAATAATAAAAATTATTCTATAATATTTAGATTTTCTTTATGAAGTTGTAATTAATTGTTGATGTGGTATACACGTAGAATTTTATGTTAGTATTGTTAATTTTTCTATTTATTTCAAGATTTTGAAAAAAATTAGTTTAAGAGTTAAAAAGATAAAAATTAAAATTAAAATTAAAATGATCTTTTAAGAAGTTGAAGAGTTAAATAAATTAGTATGCCAAAAATTAATGGCGTTAAAAAGTGACACCCATCAATGAAAACGTATTATGTGGTATTCATTTGCACATAGTAATTAATAATGTGTCACGTGATATTTCTTTACATATAATATATAATGACATGATATTTATTAAAGAGTTTTAAAATTTAAATAAAATATAAATGTTTAAAAGATGTATTAAATTAAAAAGAATAAAAGAAATTTACAGTATATAAATTATGTAAAAGGCACAAAACATTTTATAAAATATAAAATTCAGAACTCTAAAAATGTAAAAACATATCAAATTCATAAAAATTCAAAAAATTTCTAATATATAAATTATATATTAGAAAAATCATAAAAACAATATATAAAATGTAAATAATTCAAAATGAAGAAAAAAGAAAATTCTAAAAATTAAAAAGCCATATATTAAAACTTCAAAAATTAGTCAAACGTTTAAAAATTACAAAAAGTGTAAAAAAATTAAAATACATATTTAAAAAACTCAAAAATAATATTATATTTAATTTTTAAAAAATCTTAAAAATAAAAATATATATAATCCTTTCAAACTCAAATAAGTCTCCTTCCAACACAAAATTAACCCTAAACTCAATACAATTCAGGAAAAAAAATTGTAATTTAAATTAAGCCCACCCAAAAATCAATCCAATTCCATGTGCAAGGGTGTTTAATTAGTTGGTCCAAATTATCCAAACAAAAAGTAGGTCACCATTTTTGCTCTCACGTCATCTGAAATCATGAAATGGCATCATTGTTTTGGGAATTGAGTGGATTTTAAATATAATTAACATAAAAAAAATGGTATAAAATATAGATATTATATCTTTTTAATAATGCAATATTATGTCAGTATTTTTATCTTGAATTTTAAAATTTTTATTTGATTTTAATTTTTTAGGATGAAAATCGATGAAAATATTGATATAACATTAAACTATTGAAAAATAGATACAAATAACATGATGTTCTTGTTTCATACAATTTTTTCAGTTAAGATAAGTCGCCCCAAAATTAATGGATCGACTAAATATATTTAGTTATTTTTTAAAATTAATATCTATATGTTTGGCTTCCATTACACAAAATCACATATAACAGTGTTTACTTTTCATATTGTTCAATAAATATTTGACACACGGTGAGTCCCATATTTGATGTGTGATACGAAGACATTACAATGATATCACATTAAAATTTAAAAAATATATAAAAATTAAAAATATATTTATAATGTTTCATTAAAATAAAAGATATATAAAACATTATAATTTTCACAAGATTTTATTAAAAAAAGTATAATTTTTAAATAAAACAAATTTATAGAAATAAAATGTTTTTATAAAATAATATTTTTTATAATTTTATAAAAGATTAAATGAAAATCATGAAAATATTCATGGGGTGAGTTAATTTTTTACAATTTATTATGCAAATAAAATTATAATTTTTATATAAAATATTTTTTAATTATTATACTTTTAATTTTCGGATGATCGTTATATGTCAAATATTCATTGCACCATATAAAAAAGTTAACACTGCTCTCACGTACCATTTTATGTAAAAGAATCCAAATATAGGTATCAATTTGAATAAAAAAAAACGTAGGTACGAAATGAACATAGAAGTCAAACATAAGTACCAAAAAGTATATTTACCCTTCTTAAAAAATACAATGATAAATTTAGCTCTTAACCATTATCTATATATATATTTTTATCATTTTGGTACTCAAACCTACAATTTTGTCAAATTGCTTTTTTTTAAAATGTAAAAGTTGATTGAACTGTAAAAAAATAATTGTACTAATATGCAAGCTTTTCCATCTAAAAAAGCAATTTAACTAAAATTTAAAAGTTAAAAGACCAAATAGCAAAACTAATAAGAGTTAAGGGTTAAATTTATTATTATACCAAAGTTTTCATATTTGATCTCTTGTGATTGTAAAGTGACCAGTTAAATATCAGCACTAAACCACCGTAACTGCACCCTTCAAATGCGTTCTTATTGATTCACTGACCACGATGAAACATATGATGTCGGAGACCAATGGCAGGTCCTTCACTTCGCATGTCTGCCACGTGAACACCCATAGGTTCCATAAGATGCAACTACAATTACAACGATAGGGGACCATTATTTATCTTTTTTGTCTTTTGGGTCCACTCAAACCAAAGCCTTGGCTTGTATCGCATTCATTTCAGCAAAAAGAAAAATCTTTGCAGGGGGAATCCATTTTTTGCTTTAATTCTATAATTTTGGTTTTTCGTAAGCATGACATTTATGGTTATACCATAGCAGCTTCTTCCCCCTTACGCCTGTTGATATTAAAAAAAAAAAAAAAGAAACAGGAGCGGATGAGGATCTTTCTAGAATATTTATACTTATTGTTTGAGTTGTCCGGTGTATGACCATTGGTTGCTTGCTTGATCATGCAAGTGAGCTTGTTTAAGCATGTTTCAACGATGTTACAATGGCATCATACCAACTGAACTAATGCATATGTTAGCAGTGGTTAACACATCAAATTCCATTACCATGTGATAACTATATAGGTTTTTGTCTTTGACAGCCCAAACATAAGACTCATGAAGTACAGCACACAAATAAAAAAAAAAAATGTGTGTGTGTGTTGATACCAGGGAGTGGTTGAAGACGGTTGACACAGTTGTGCTGGAAGTTGTAGAAAGGTGAAATCTGAGGGAAATTCGGTAGAGTAACAACAAGGGAAGTCTCTTGTCAGTGGTTGTTAGCTAAGGGGAAGTTATAGGTTTGATGTGGTGGTGGAGGAGCCAGATGTCAAGGTTCTTGCAGTAAGCTGCTAAGTCATGACTGATCTTCAGCACGTGTGCTTAGAGTTTATGGAAGGTCTTGTCTTCATAGACTATATTCTAAGTAAATCTTTGATGTAAGTTGGCGAGGTTCCTTCATAATGGGTGAACCTCTATCGGTCAAGGGGGTTGACTCCAAACAAAATAAAACTCGTAGTAACAATATATGATTAATTAAACCTACCTGCAAAAACGTAATGTCCAGCAATTCATTATTAAGACAAGGATCAAAGCAGTGTATATCAGTATAAATGTATAGGTGCATAAGTTTAGGAGAAACAAGTGGATACGTGTACAACTGCACAAGTGTGTACTAGCTGGAACCAGTACATATTCATGCATCCATGGCTATCTATCTTTTGAAGTAACAGAGAAAATCTTGAATGGGGACCGTCAATCTCAATGATGCAGAGACTTCAATTTTCTAATATCCATTCATCTATTTATACTTCACCTTTTTAACACTAAAGGATCAAGCAAATACTAAATACATCAATCAACCCCCCTTTGCAGATATTTTGTAAACTAGTCTGCTAGTGCATGAAATATTCAACAATATATAAGAAGGCCTATAAGCAAACTGTAGAGAAGAACCGCATACATACATACATACATACATACATACATACATACATATATATCATGTCTTCCACATTGATGTTTCCAATATTCAACAATATCTACTAATTTCCAGAACCAAAGAACTTGCAGTAACCTATTTATCTGAATATCATCAAAATCCCATAAGCAAATCTAAAAAAACCCCATTTCTCTCACCTCCAACTCCAAAGCACTCTCATGGGATGGAAACATCAGCAAACCACCTTGTTGGCTTTAGTAAAAGCTCATTACATCTGCAATGTTCAAGTATAACACAACAAACACTTTTTTTAAGACACTATTACCTTACCCTGCAATGTAAAAAACAAAAACAAATAACATTACTTATGGAGATATTCAGATACCCTTTATTATTATTATTAAAGAATAATACCCCCAAACATTAACATTGAAGTATGAATATATGCATCAAGTATATTTATATATACACACATACCACCTGACAACAACAGAGAGTCTTCTCTCATCTTGTCCTTGCTGATGCTGTGAAGTGCAAAGTGGGTAACTTTAAACTGAGAAAAAAAGGGGAAAAGATTAAAGGGTCTTTTTTTCCCTCTCTTTTCCGTAGTCGTTTATTGCCGGTGCAGCATCATCAAGATTCTCAATTTCAAAGTACTTTTGAGACAAAAAGTTATCAAATTTCAATTTTTGTACCTAAGTTATTTGAGTTCGGGTGTGAATATTAAATATGTATATTGAGTTTCGGTTTGAGTATTGAATATGTATATGTGTCTATATATATAATTAGTTTTTCTATATTTTTCTATACATTTGAAGGACCTTTGGAGGTCATATTCTCATATTGGTGTATCGTACACCAGCATCAAACACGAAAAAACAAAGAGGCTGAGCAAGATAATTTTTCACCTCCATGCATTTGCATGTTAAGCTTGATGATGCTAAACTCAGAAAAAAGTACCTATTATTTTCTTTTCCTTTTATGAACTAAGAGAAAAGCCCTTAATGCATGTAGCAGAGAATAAAAGAATAAAAGCTTAGAAAGCGATTGAGGGCTTATATATATATCCATAAATTTCTAGAGTGGATTATCATTTTCATGACTGAAGGAAGCAAATTTTAGAAACTATGAACTGAATAGAGATAGATAAAATGTTTTAAGGGTCCACTAACAATATTAAAAAAATAATGGCCAATGGCAGTGTCCCATAATTCCTAGTTCCTACACCATTTATGATCTTGAAAGCTTCCAATATTCAACAGTATCTACTAATTCTTTAAGACAAAAATCCACTTGGAAGAATCCCCTTAAAATTTCCATTTGAAGACAAAGATATGGAGGAAAGAACCAATTCGCAGTAACCTATTTATTTGATATCATCAAATTCCATAAAGAAACAAAACCTAAAACTACTCATTTCTCTGTAAGAGTGCTTCTTTGCCTATCTGCAATGCAAAAACCATTAATGAAATAATAGGAATAAAATAATCAAAGATCTACAAAATACCAACAAATGGATCTAATTTCCTTCAATATAGCATCAACATACATAAACACAACAAAGTCTCTCAATATAGCTTCATATGTTAAAGTACCCAATATTTCCACTACAGCAATATATTTGGCTCTGAAGAATAATTACAGATCTGGATCTGCAACTAGTCCTTTAAAAACAGCTAACTAGATACCCTTTATTTATTAAAGATTAATACCCCATAAACTAACATTGAAGTATGTCCACTTGTCTACATGTCTCATGTATATGTATATGTATATGGATATACTCACCTGACAACAACAGAAAAAAAAGTGCCTTTTTTCTCATCTTGTTCTTGTTGATGTTGTGAAGTGGCGAAAACTGTATCCTTTGAAACTGAGGAGAAAAAAAACAGGAATTAAAGGGTTCTTTTCTTTTAATCTCTTTTGTGTAGTCGTTTATTGCCGATGCAGCATCATCAAGATTCTCAGTTTCAAAGAACTTTTAGCAATATAATTTGCATGTGAATCTTGATGATGCTACACCTGCAAACAACGACTGTCAATCTATCTACTTATCCAAATATCCCCATGCACATACACACATATTATATACAATTTTGGGATTTATATAAAAGGAGAGGAAATAAAAGAAAAAGAAGATTAAAAATTTGAGTATGACCCCAAAGAGCCTAAAATCATGGAAAAGCTTCTTCAAGAAAAAGAGAAGAAAATTAAACAGGAAAAAGATTTTTTACATATAATTTCTTGGAAGAAAATATGTTCGTACTCTCAGCATCAAAGAGAGGGCAGCTGGCTAGGACCAGCTGATCTGGCTTATTACCAGTGGCTGAAACATAAAGTTGATTACGTGAGATCTACCCAACAAGAATCTAACCAGTTGAGACTACTCATCTTTATAACAAAAACAACCACAAAAACCCTACTAATTTCCTTCCTTTTATGAACTTTAAAAAAAAAAAGAAAAAAAAAAGAATTCCTATGAATTAAACTGGCAAAAATATGATGAGAAGCTAAGCTGATTGTATCAAAAATCTTATGAAACTCTGATTTCTCTTTGATAATGGAAAAAACCCCATGTTGAAAAGTAGATTTATTGACATAGAGCTTGAACAAAAAGAACCAAATCCCTTGGGGGAAAAAAGAACATTAAAACTAGCAAGAAAGATATGAAAAACAGCTAACTAGAGAAGAAAGGAAACGATATGAATATTATATATATTTATGAGTATTTATATACATATATATAGCAAAGATGAGATCTAAATCCAACTGCGGGAAAGGGTTTGGAGATTTATAAAGTGAAGAAAAAGAAATAAGATAAAGGACAAAGAGATAGGGTTTGGATTTCATTTTCAATGGGGGGATATTTGTAAGTAGTGACACAGAGATAGGTTAATTTATATTGCAGGTCTCCAATTTTAATTAGGGCTTGGAGTGTCACTTTATGTGTGATTTTTAAAAATTTATTTTAGCAATAATTACTTAATTTACTTGAGATTAATTAGTTGATGAGTTAATTTATTAGAATGATTGCTTTTAATTAGATTTTTTATATAATAAAAAATAATTAGGGATTTAAATGAAATTAGTTGTAATTTTTATTTGGTTTTCTTTTACAAATTTGTGGGTTTTTTATTGGTTGATGCTTAGCTGTATAGTACGCAGCACTCATGTTTGCTGCAGTTACACATCGCCATCTTCCTCAAGGGTCTGTCTAGCCCTAGTTTTTATCAGCTGCACAAATAATAGCAATTTTTTTAAATAAAAATAAAAATATGCTAACTTTAAAATAAAAAAGTAAATGGTTATAAAAATTAAATTTATTATTTTTTTATCGAGAAAAAGCTTTAAGTGAGTGAAGACTACTCAATTCAAGATTAGGGTATATCATCCATCAAATGAGATTATTGATAAAACTCGAACCCTAATACTTACCAAAACGTTAAATGAAATTACTAGTAAAACTTGAAGTTTGATGTTCATCAAAGTATCAATGAGTACCCGATCAACAACATTAACATGAACCCTTCTGGATCACCTACTAAATAAAATTACTAATGAAACTTAAATTCTAATACTTAATAAAGTACTAAATATTACTCAATAAATTAAATTAACAAATCTATTAAAATATTTAAAAATAAAGAAACAATAATAAATAAAAAAACAAAATGAAGTATAAATAGTCTTTTAGGACTGTAATGGATGGAAAAAAACCCAAAACAGGGTGGCCATTGACTTGGAAATAGAAGATGATCAGAATGATCATTGCCTCCTCCATTCATTTTCTTGAAAACGAAATTCAAGAATTTGATTCCAAAATGGCTCACCAATGGCAGCAAATAACAATGAATACAGACCCTTTGATTGTTTGCAATGAAAAATTGTGTCATGAATCAAGCTTTTGGAATCAAAAGACTTTATCAATCATGCTATTTTTGAGGGTTTAACTTATGAGTTAGTTTTCTAAGCCCTTAAAATTTATGGGTATGATTTGCATGTTTAATTATTTGTTGGTGCTAAATTATAGAATAAAAGTTTTAAGTTTCTATATATGATTCATACGTTTGAAATTTAGCCTTCCAACGTTGAAAATATTGATATGGCCTTTTTTGAAAGAACGAAAAATTCATTTTACACCATCATCGTAAAAGGAATTTTTTGTTAGAATAGTCTTCTTTAAGAAAAAAATGATGTCATTATTGTAATCAAATTAGTTAACAGTATTGATTATTTAAACTAACTAATGATATTATAAAAGTAGAGGACTAAATTATCTAAACAATTAAAATATATGATTTAAACCCAAGTTTTAACATAATATAAAAACAAAATTAAAATTTAACCATTGTCTTACAAGGTAAAAGAAAAACTAACGCAAACTCAAAAGATGTGTGAATTTGCAAGACTTAAAAGGCATTAAATTATATATAGCCACTTTAAATATAATAGAATAAACAAAACTATAAATCAATATTTTCTAATAATATAAAGAAAGAAAAAGAAGCATTCACGTAGCAGCAAAAGAAAATTCTAACAATAATGCGATTAACATAATTCTAACTCAAATTACACTTGAGGTGTTAAAAATCTTGATCATCAGGCCAACACGAGTGTCTCTTAAATTAAGCTTTTAACCTTTTATTTATACTAATTATTCCATAAAAACACTTTTTACTTATACTTAAACAATGTTTAACATTAATTAATTAGTACTTAAATAAATCAATATTTCACTTAATATAAGACCATATAAATCCAAGAAATTCAACACTCATTTTTCTGAAACTGTAATTATTAGTATAATAATAAAACTTTTGGCTGAGAAGTTTTCGAAGCAAAAATTACAATAATGATGTCACCTGACAGGTTTGCAGCCAACTCATTACATGGTACCTAGCGCATCCACATAACATGCACGATATGTACAAAAATTATAGACTTTATTTACTAGTTGGTCCGTAAATTATATTTATTTTCCATTTTAGTATTTAATTTGTTTTTGTTCTAGATATTTGAAATAGTATTTTTATTTTATTCAACTCCAAAAATTTTCGGTGTCTAATAAGAATGTACCACATGTCATGTTATTATTGAAAAATTTCTTTTTTGAGTAAATTGAAATGAAAATGATTATTGTTTATCAAAGTGGAAAAAATGGCGAAATGAAAATTTTGGTATAGTTGAAAGGCGAAAACATGCATTAAGCCAAAATTATATTAAAAGGGATTAATTTTGGTATAAATTGGAGTATTTGCAATGATTTTGAAATGTTGCTGTTGGATTTAACTTTTAAGATACTAATTTCATTAGTCGTGAATTTTAATTTTATAATGATAAAATCAATTGTCATTAAATATTATAGTGTTACCAACAACATTAAAATGTTGTTATGTAATTTAATTTTTGCTTATTAACAGGTGATACTTTACAAAATATGTAATGATAAAATATGTTACGTACTACTCATAACCTTAAAATGATATTACATTATTTAATTTCTAGGTTATTAATCATAATAAGAAAGTGTCTGATTGTAGTGGTCACTTCAGTTGTCATTGTGAGAAACAAGTAAAGTAGACAATAAACAAACATGATTGTTTACACAGTTCGATTTTCTTATGCCTGCAAAGCTTAGCTTAGAGAGTAATTCCATTACCTTTAATCCACATTAAAACAAGTAAATCAAACTCTATCACTCTTCAAGTATAGAGGCCTCACTTTTGTACTTGAATACTAGAACACTCACTTCTAAATTCCCATGCTGTAAAAATAGTCTATTTACTCTTCAAATGCGCTCACAAAATAAGTTCCTCAACGAACAATAAAGTACTCTCTTATGCTCTCGTACAAAACCTTTTAAAGTTTCTCAATATATATAAGTTTTCAAGACTTTCTAACATACTAGTAATCAATTACAATACTACCACTTAATAATAGGGTTATAAAATAGTAAAAAAATCTAATGTAAAGTGAACTAATGAAGATTCATTCTCCAAAGAAGTTTTCAATGTCATCCTAATTTGTCCTCCACAATCAAAGAGGTTTAATTGTTTGATCCAAACCAATTCAATTTTCGAAGATAATTAATTTAAATAGATTGGTCTTTAAAGTCGAGCTTCCATATATTCACTATATCAACACAGTTCAAGGCTCAAAGATTTTCTTTTAATAAACTGCCAATTCCAAATATGGCAAGTTGTTGGACTCTCACAAGAAGTGGCCACTTAAAAACTAAAATTCAGCGAACCAGTTCAAAACTTACCTCAACAATCTGATTATTAATTACAATAGTACAAATTCTCAATATAAAATCTTAATCAAATATGTAATAATAAAATAAATTATTGGTAAATGTTATTATATTAACAACTTTAAAATGTTGTTACAACTAATACAATTTATTGTTGTGAGTTGTTAATCAAATATGCAACAACAGAATTAGCTCCAATTAACAACAAAATATTTAGGTTGGGTTTTGAAAAATTCAAAATTGATAGATTTAATGGAGTAGGAGTTGCTGAGTTAGTTGACTTAAAGTAGGCTTCTATGATGTCCATTTTGCAGGCATTCCATAATTTTATTTGTTTCTTTTAGCTTTATTTCCCCGACTGAGCAAAAGTGCTTAGGGAAAGGATTGAATGAAACAGTGTGATTCACATTATCTATATCATTTTCAATAGATTTATGTCACATCAGTATTTTTATCCGAATTTCACATTTTATCCCGAAAAAATTAAATTCAAATTAAAATCCGAAATTTAAGATAAAATCTTTGAAATTCGAGATAAAAATCGATGTGGCATAAATCTATTAGAAAGTGATCTGAGATGACGATGGCGTCACTGTTTCATTCAATCCTTTCTCAAGTGCTTAGAGTGATAACCACTCATTACTTCCATATTTGTATCATAGTATATATAAATAAGAGGGATCAATCCATTTTCTATACAACCTCAGTTTTTTTAATTTAAAAGTATTTATATTTTAATTCAGGTTCCTCAAATTACTTTCTTCCATAAAAATCATTTCTTATTTTACCCTAATTTAATCTCTTCTATTTGGAGTTCATCAAACCCCAACTGTTCACAATTGAACAATAATTCTCTTTCAATATTCATGGTTAAGCTTCTCCATCTTCTCCACTATCCTCAATAAAATTTATATCTAGATAGTTTTCTTCTAATTTCATTTATATATATATATATATATATATATGGCTAAAAGGGTATATAAGCCCTTAACTTTGATAAAAAATCAATTAAGTCCATTTGCGAAAAATACACTCAATAAAACTCTTAAACTCTCAAATAACATTAATTAAACTTTATCAAAAAATAAAACATTAATTAAGTCCTTTAACCAACTTTTTTTTGTTTTTGATAGTTAAAGCGCTAATGTTGTCGTTAACGGTGCTAGCGTGTAATGCCACGTTAGTTGCCACATCAATAAAAATAAAAATTTAATTTTTTTTAAAATGAAAGTTTTTTGAAATTATTTAAAAAATTTTAATGGAATGAACCTGGACAAGCAGTTGTCAAGGTTCATTTTAGACTTAAAAATTTTTAAAATTATAAAAAATTAATTCTTTTTACAAAGAATTGATTTTTTAACTTTTTATAAAATTTTAAAATATTATTAAAATTTATAAAAATATTAAATAAAACTCAAAATTTCAAAAAAATTAAAAAATTGATTAAAAAATTTAAAAGCTAAGTTTAGAATGAATTTTGAGAAATGGGTATCAGATTCATTCAAGACAAATTTTCTAAATTATAAAAGTTAAAAAATATAAAAAATATTTTTGTTTTAAAAATATCATATGTGTATCAATGTTTTAATTTTATTGGTACCTTTTAGGCTATATAAAAGTAAACAATATTTTAGAAATTAAATATATATAAATAAAATTTAATTTTATTAATCATATATGTAAAGTTTTTTTTTTAAAGTGTGAAGATATCCTACTATTTGAACTTGAGGTTACACATATACAGTGAAAAAATAATTGATACACCTTTTAGATTATACATGTAAGAAAATAATTGATGCACATATTTTATTTGGTTACATTCATGTTCACATATTTTATTTGGTTACATTCACATTTTAAAAAATTTTACACATACGATTAATAAAAATTTTATTTTATTTATATATTTATTTTTCTAAAAGATATATTTTTTATATATTCTAAAAGGTATCAATAGAATTAAAACGTTGATACACATCTCATAATTTTAAAGAAAATATTTTTAAACTTTATAAAATTTAAAAAATTATCTTAAATGATGAATTTGGATAACCATATGTCCAGATTTTGTCTGGACTTTAACTTTTAAATGATTTTATAGTTTTGAACTTTTTAAGTTTTATTTAATATTTTTTGAAGCTTAATAATGTTTTAAAATTTATAAAATTTGAGTGACTAGAATAAAAATTGAAGAACAAGTGAGAAAATGGAGAGAATTTTTGTTCATGAGAATAGCAAAGCTATTGTAAAAATGAAACTAATTTTAATCGTTCCTTCCTTTGAGTTTTTGCTTATCGATATATTTGCTATCATGCCTTTAGGCTATTATCCTTTTAAGACGTCCTCTTAGTTCCAATTCTAATTCCTACCTTTTAAACATTCACCCCACTAGTTTTCTTTTCCTTACAAAATAGTGCATACTTCAAAATTTTAATTTCTTAGTTCTATTCAATTTAATGACATTTAATAAATACAATTCAATTATATCGGGTCATAAAAAAACTTGATACCCATTATCAAAAACCTCTTAGTTTAACTTCTTGAAACAACTCCGATTTCTGACTATGGCACACTTATGAATTTTTCCAACTCCAAAAGGTTTTAATTCATTACACCATTTCCAATAATGAGCACTTGCAAGGTGTGGTGTAGTTTACCCCTTGCAAAAGGTAAGCAACAAATAATAAGTATCACGGTGAGCAATTTCCACCTTGACAAGCACATCTACACCTTTATTGAGAAAAGTTTAAAAGGGAGCTTAATTTCCCAATTAGATGGTATACCCCAAGTAGCGAGTGTTTTGGCAAGATTCCAAACCTAGAGAACATGTTCCTAGTATACTCTTTATAAATGGGGTCACCATTGGTATACCCCAAGTGGTGAGTGTTTTGGCAAGATTCCGAACCTAGAGAACATGTTCAAGAAAGACTAGTATACTCATTATAAATGGGGTCACCCATTGAAAATAGAAGGATTGATGATTGTGGAGAAGGTTTGGAAATATTATTTAGAAGAAAAGAGCCCTAATGGCTTTAAGACAAATAACCTCAGGCAAGGTATTGATATCAATGACTTGGTGACATGAGAGGAGGCATGATTGTGAGGTGCTAAGTATGAGTTGGGAATTTTGTTTGGAAAAATAGAAAGGCCTAAGAATTTTCTTTACACATATTGTAAGTGTCATAAACGTGAGTAGCGCCATAGAAATTCTTCCAATGAATATGCTTCACTGTTGACATTGATGTTATTGCTCATGTAGGCCTTGCTGGAGCTCGTGGTGTTGTGATAGAAGTAGTTGAACACGAGGTCCCTTTCTAAAAAAAAATATAGCGAGCCATTCCAACATTCTTGGGATATACTTAATTGCCTTGAATGATGAAGAGGTTTTGGACATTCATGATTTTAATAACACTTTGGATTTTTATGAACTTAGGAGAAACTAAGGTCTTGACACAAATAGTTCTAGTGTGTGTCAAAATTTAATGGTTTACAGGTTCTTCATTCTTTGGACCAAGTTTATTCTTTGTTGTTGGATGAAGTTCATCAGTAGAGGCTTTTTAGAAGACCTTGAATCAGAAGGCAACTTGGATATTCTTGCTCTAGCAAAAAAGAATTTTAAGAGAGAAATGATCTAAGAATGCTATCCCAAGTGCTGGAGAAGACCTTCGAAAGAAACAAAAGGTCACTGCAAGTATAGGGAGCCATGCATAATCCAGCAAAGACTCTACTTGAGAGAGGAGAGAGTTTTCTCAAGAAACCAATGAGTCTCTTCAACAAGACAAGAGGGATTCTCACCAAAAAAGGATAAGGCTCGCAAATCAAACGAGGAGCCTCTCTAAAAAAAGGAGGAGGCTTGCCAAAAACAAGATGACCTTAGTGGAAGTCATTGTTGAGGGATTTTTAACTCCTTCAGGAGAAGTCTTTAAAGTCTCGTCTGTTTGGAGCTAGTGGATCCCTCAACATGTTTGGTATTGTCCTCGGTAGGGGTTTTGTAATAGCTCGATTTTCAGTGGTGACGGAACAATGGTTTTGGGACCACAAATTTTTCATCGTGTTGACTCATAATTATTATTTTTGAATTTTTATAGATTTATTAAATTCGTATTAAAATTTGGTTTAGAAACATTAACATTTAGATAGTTAATTAAAGAAAAGGACTAAATTGAAAAATGTGCAAAGGTTAATAATTAGTTCAATTAAATGATTAAATAGCTTAGTAATTACATGAGGAGGGACTAATATAATAATTAGTCCATAATGGATAGTGTTGGATGGCAAGAGAAGTTAAAATGATAGATTAATAAGATTTTAATGGCTAATTGTAAATAAATTGGAATTAAATAAAACAAAATAGAAGAAATAAGTTTTTCTTCTTCATTTCTTCTTATGCCATTGCTGAAACACCATTGAAATAGCTTGGAGAATCGGTTGAGTATAGAAGCTTGAATGTGAGTTCAATTCTTACCCGTTTCTTGTAATTTTTATGTTTTTGATATCGTTGCAACTAGGTCTAGCTAGCCCGTACATTCGTTTTCAATTCTATTAAAATTTTTGGAAGTTTCCATTAATGAATATTGAATTCTTTTGATGAATATTATGTATTTGGAGTCTTTATTATGCTATTTGATGAATTTGTAAAGAGATTTTTGTTAAATCTTGATTTTAGGATTAAATTGTAAAAATGTAAAAATATTAGGGTTTGATAGTGAATTTTAGATTTATTAGGGGATGTTTGAGGGCCTATAATATTTGGATAAATTATTTATTTGATAAAATTAGTTAATTTGATGAATTAACTAATTAAGAGATTAAATTGTAAAAATTGTAAAAGTTTAGGGTAATTGTGCAAATTTGAAAAATAAAAGGATATTAATTGTAAAATAGATTGGAAATGAAATATATGCTAATAAATGAGTAATTTTATATTTTAAATCAAGATCACGTAGATACTCGTGGAAAAGGAAAAATAGCGGAATAGTTCTTAAACTTCTACAATTACTACAACTCAGTCCAGGTAAGTTCGTACGGTTAAAATTTAACATTTGTATAAATTGATGATTGGTTTTATGTATATATTCTATTGTTGGAAATGAATTATTGTTTGAATTATAATATTGAATTGGATATTCGGTTTGAATTGAACATGAGATTTGAGTACATTCGTGATTTGGTGTATGACGGGGGTTTGGAGTGTAGATGGTATTGGAGGAGGTATCGACATTTTTCCCAAGTAAACGGGATTCGACATTTGTTGTGAACTCTCGTGTTTTACTTTTTGTTTGGCGTGATTGGGTGGATCAGCTCTCATGAGCTTCTGTTTAGCTCTTATGAGCTTCTGTTGGCGTATTCGGGAGGACCAGCTGTTATGAGCTTCTTTTGACGATGTATTCTTACCCGTAAGTCGTTCTTCAAATGGAAAATCTCGGCAAGGCAATTTGTTTAATGAATTTGAAAGACATGTTAGTTATTTTTGTATTGATTTGAATATGGATGTATTTATCGATTGAAGTTGTGAATGACAGGGAGTTCTCTTGGATGATTTTTATTGTTTGAATTATTATAGTTAGTTCAGTAAGATTTATCGTTTAACTCGTCGAACTTACTAAGCTTCATTAAGCTTACTTGTGTTGTTTATTGTCATTGTAGATTTTCAGAAGGTTGGACGATCGGATCGACACTCAAGTCACACTATCCAGTTTATCTCGGTAGTTTTTGAAATATTTAATTCGGATTATAGGGCATGTATAGTCTCTTGTGCTATTTTGGTTAATGTTTGGCTTATGTAAATTTTATGAATGATATTTTGAGTAAATAACCAATTTGCAAATGGTATGAGAATGAGGTATAATTGTTATGCTAGTATGTGTGGCTTATATATATTTGAATTGTTGTGATTGTGGTAACTTTGTTAGGTATATTGATTTGGTATTGCTTGAATGAGTTGATGAATTAAATTAATGTGTATTTTAAGGTAAAGTTGGATAATTGTGGTACCAATGAAGGTATATTGGTTAGGCACATATTATGTTGTTTTTGATGTGTTTTTGACCCGATTAATGTCATTTTGATTTGGTATTTTGGTTAGTATTTAAGTTTCTTAAGGTCTAAGCAATTTGAAATGGTAAACTTGTGTTTTAAGGTTCATTTTGAGGCCATACGGCTTGAGACATAGGCGTGTGTCTTAGCTGTGTGTAGCACACGGCTATGCGACACGGCCGTGTGTCCCCTATAGATTCAAGGCATTCAAGTCAAGCAGTTTCACGGCCTAGCACACGACCTGACACACGGGCGTGTGAGGTCATTTTGAGGGTATACGGCCTGGCACACAGGCATGTGGTTTGGCCGTGTGACCAAGTCAGTGAATTACACGGGCTGGGACACAGTCGTGCGTCCCTATTTTGAATGTCCACACGATCGTGTGACACCTGCAATTCAAAATTTTTAACTCTTCATAAAATTTCCAATTATTTCTAATTTAGTCCCGAGCTGTTTTCAAAGTATTTTTTAGGCCTCGAAGGCTCGATTAAGGGACATTATGGATGTATGTGAATGTAATTAGATTATGTTTGTATTGATGTATGAATTGAATGGTTTACTATTCTGTTAGTCTGGTAATGCTTTGTAACCCTGTTTCGGTGACGGATACGGGTTAAGGGTGTTATAGGTTTTATCTCCTAACTTTGTCAAGAGCCCTAGTGCCTTAAGAGACTGCTTAAAGAGGCAACGAGTTCAATAGAGTGGGAACACCTAGTTGGGTGCCTAAGGAGGTAGACCGTATGTATGCGTACAACCACCAACCAAGGAAATCTCAACATTTTCACTTGCTATAATTTGACCTTGTGCCTTACTACATATAGGGCACTTATGGTTAACTCTTTTACCACTTGAGTTAGCTCTCACTAAAATGGGCTTTGCTAGTTTCACCTAACCTACTGGCAACACCTTGCCAACTTTGGTCCTCACTAGCACGTGCATAATTGACATGTGAATTGCTTCCAACCTACCTTGCCAAAGCTTGGTGTTGAGCTTCCTCGTCGCATGAAGCACATATAAAGCTTCATTAAGTCCACATTAGTCTAATCACAGTGAGATGTCAAATCCATCAG
Organism: Gossypium rotundifolium; assembly: GCA_025506655.1. Taxonomy (NCBI): domain Eukaryota; kingdom Viridiplantae; phylum Streptophyta; class Magnoliopsida; order Malvales; family Malvaceae; genus Gossypium; species Gossypium rotundifolium. The sequence goes on along the minus strand of CP106723.1, from coordinate 7,551,381 downwards.
TCTTATTGCCACTTAATTAGGAAGGCTATCATGTTCCTTAGGAGGCCGACCACGACATGGCAAACATGAACACATGTCAAGACCTAATACTAAGGCGAGTAATCAACCTTGCCTATAAATAACTCTCCTTGGCCTTAAAAAAAGGGCTTTTTTTGAAACCTTTTGTCTTACTCTCCTATCTTGCTCAACCTCCCTCTCGCGGCTCTCAACACACAACTATATGAACCATCATCTTTTTCCTTCTTTCTCTCTTCATCCCCAACAAACTTTTCTTCAAAATCATTCCCATGAATTCTTTGTACCATTAGTTTTTTTTGTCAAATTAGTTTCAAATTTTAATTTTTTAATCTAATATCGGACTTTGATAAGGTGGGACAATAAATTTTGAAAAGATCCATAAAGAAAACCAAAAGTAAAAAAATAGCTAATAGGTTTTTTTTTTAACTAAAATTAAATTGAATCTAGGAAAATATTACATAAAGATTAATGTATTTTAAAATTAGTTTTATAAGTTTTATTAGGGCAAATATCTCAAAATACCAAAAAATAAAAATTAACGGAAAGGACGGGTTTCAAAATATTATTAGGAAGGGCAATTTTCCCAAAAAGCGCGTCCACGTCGGTAGCGTTTTGGGGAAAAGCTTGACCTAAAGCGCGTCCGAGGGGGTAGCTTTTAGCCCTCAAGAAAAACGCTCCCCGAGGGTGCTTCGAGGAGGCCAATAGCCTCCCAGATCTTTGCTTTAAGCGTCTGTGATCAAATTTTTTGACCGTTGGCCCCATGATCGAAAAAAAAACTATAAATACCCCCAACCCTTCATTTTTTTCACACTTCAATCCTTTCTCATTTTCTCTCAATTTTCTCTCAATTGGCTCTCAATTTTCTCTCAAGTTTCTCTCAAAGTCCTTGAAATTTACGCTCAAATTTCAAAATAGTCCTTTACTATTCTGAAAAAAGCCCTTTATAATTTTTTTAATATATATATTTTTTGGAAAATTTAAAATTCTTTATCAGTACAATGGTAGGGAATTCGTAAGCCTGACAATAAGCACATTACCGTCGAGCAAATGAAAATGATAAGTTTGAATGTTAATTTTCAATATTATTAAAATTTTTAATTATGCAATTTTAATTAATTTTGAATTTTAATATTTTTCAATATTAATTTTGAATTTTATCGGAAAAATTTAATAATATTGAAAATTAACATTCAAACTTACCATTTTCATTTGCTCGACGGCAATTGTTGTCTAAGGCGACGTAATTCCTCGGCCATTGTATTCGATAAAAATTTTAAATTTTCCAAAAATAGATATATAAAAAAATTATAAAGGCGTTTTATAAATAGTAAGGACTATTTTGAAATTTGATGAATTTCAAGGACTTTGAGAGAAACTTGAGAGAAAATTGAGAGCAAATTGAGAGAAAATTGAGAGAAAATGAGAAAGGATTGAAGTGTGAAAAATGAAGGTTGGGGGTATTTATAGTTTTTGACAGATTGTAAAAATAACGTCAAAAAATTTGATCAGCAGAGCGCTTTAGCTGCTGTCACAGGGGGAGCTTATTATTGAGCTGCGTTCATTGGAAAATTGTCATTGCTTTTTTCCTTTAGATTTTAATATTTTTGAGTTTTATTCCACCTGTTTTGCACAATGATTTTTAAATGGAAAATTAAAATTGAACTGGTAGATTCCTTACATCAAGCTTCCACCTGAAGCATGACCCATGTCCGTACAATTTGATGTGGCTAATTTCAGATATTGGTGTTCATTTTGTTGGCCACTTCACCCCCACCCCTTTTCTTTTCAATCATCATCACTCACAACATATAATAATACTCCAATAGAAATTTAATATTCAAAGTTTCAAATGATCACATAAATAAATAATGACATCCATCCAATTTTTTCCCATGTTTAAAAATGTTAAAATATGCTATTAGCACTGTAATTTTACAAAATTTAAAATTTAGTTCTTATACATAAAATAATTTTTAATTTAAAATTTTTGTCCAATTATTAAAATTGTAAGTATTTTCTATCAAAATTTGATAACTTAAAATTTTGATTAAGTTGTCATCATATGATGTAACATATGATTGGTAAAAAATAAACATGTTGACTTGACAAAATTGGACAAGAACTAACAACGATGATAATGATTGGACTAAAATTATAAATTAAAAAATTAGGATGATTGAATTTTAACTTTTAAAGTATAAAATCAAATCTCAAACTCTATACAAGGACATGGACTAACAACACATTTTAACAAAAAAAAAATTAAAAGATTTCTTTTTTTTTTTTAATGATTTTCCAGTTTCATGACTGAATCTAAAAAATTGTGTTCTATAGAGGTAGGCCGTAGGGGATGGGGTCATACGGTTTGAATACGTTTCAAATTATGAGTATCTGATAAGAGTTTTAGTCATTGCTCAATGTTACATGCATTGTACGTAATTTTGTATATTTATTTTTAATTCATTAAATAATATATTTTATAATATTTAACGTTTATATTTTGTTAATTAAAAGAGAATCAGTCTAGTTTATAATAAAAGTTTATTAATTTAGAAAAATAATTGAGAGAGGAAAATAACATTTGAAAAGTAATGAAAATAAAAGGTAGAAAATAATTTATAGTAAAATATCAAGTAATTTAATAAAATAATTTATCATTTGAATATTAGTTAAAATTTCATCTACAAATAATCTTTTTTTTTTAAGCAAAAAAGACCACAAAGGGTCAAAACATCTACAAATAATCATATTTTAAAACCCGGTTACTTTTTGAGATAATATTTCAAAACATCATGGTAAAAAATTCGTAATTGTGTAAGTATTATTAAAATCATAGAATATTAAATATATAAAATAATAATAACTAAACATATTAAATAATAATGAAAATCGTATTTTTTATGAAAACAAAACCTATTAAATAATAATAAAATATATTTTTGTATTTTTAAAATGCTAGTTGATTAAAATGTCTTTTAATGCATATATTTATAGTGCTAAATATTAATTTTAAATGATATATAATTGTAACGTTGATTAAGTGGTACTTAATTTAAAATAATATGTATTTTGATATGGATCCAAGTTCTAATTAAGTAACAATAGTTGCAATACTAATAATTAGGGGTGAGTGTTCGATCGAATCGAATGAAAAAATTTCGAGTTAATCGAGTTGATGAATTATATTTTATCATCCTAATTTGATTTGAAAATTTCTCGAATCGAGTCGAGTGAGATGGAATTCGAATCGAATCGAATCAAATATATTTGTTCGAGTTAAATTTTAAAAATAATTTTGGGTCCTTATAACCACTATCACCCATCGTAATAAAATTTGTCCACCTTATTCAATTTTTTATTAACTTTCATCACCTCATAATTTATTTATTAATCTTTTATATCTGGGTTAGCTTCTTTACTTGCTTAGTTGTTTCAATTATCTTGATTCTTGTCACTATGTATTTTGGAATTAAAATATATATTAAATGTAAAAATGTGATTTTTAATAAAAGTTATTTTAAAGATAAAATGTGAAATTGATACCAATATAAAATTTTAATCTGAATATTTTATGGCATAATTAATAATTCAATTTTAATATAAATATTCAATATGACTAAACAATTCAATAATATAAATAATATAAAATGTGAAATTTAATTTAATAATATAAATAGTAGATATAAATAAAATTATTATTATTTATGTTTAGTGATTTTTTGGATAATTTTGATTTTTATTTGAGAGTAAAATGAGAAGTAAAAGTTTAGGGGAAAATAAAAGTTTTAAAAGTTTGAGGAAATAAATAGGGGTGTAAAATTTTGAGGAAAATATAAAAAAAAAATGGGGGGATGGGTTTGGGGTAGATGGGAGGTGGGATGGGAAGGAGTAAAAGTTTTAGAGGAAAAGTGGGAGGAGTAAAATTTGGGGAAAATAAAAGTTTTGAGAGTTTTAGGAGTAAAATTTTGAGAAAAAGTAAATGGAGAGTAAAATTTTGATGGGAAATGGATTTTGGGTAGATTGGAGGGTTGGGATGGGAGGAATAAAAGTTTTGGGGAAAGTGAGAAGGAGTAAAATTTTGAGGAAAAAGTAAAAAGGTTTGGGAGTGTGGCGTAAAAATGTAAAATATTATATTTTGATATTCGAATTATTTAAATTATTCAAATTCGAAAACTCAACTCGATTCGAACTCGAAATTCGAAAAAAAATCGAGTTGACTCGAATAACTCGAATAATTCGATTCATTTAACTTGAAATTTAAATTTTTTTTTTGATTTTTTTGAGTCGAATCGAGTTTTACTCACCCCTACTAATAATTTAACCCAAGTTTTATATCGATCAAGCTAGCTTTGATTAGATGAAATTAGTATTTATCAAAAGCTAAATTTTAATTTAATTATTAAATACATTTATTTTCTTTTGCGTTTTAACATTTACATTAAGAATAAATAAATTTATACGATTATATTATATTACCAATATATTAATCTCATGCATTTAATTTCTATTAATTTAAAAAAATGATTTTAACATAATTTAATTATTATAATATTTAAAATAAAATCATATTTATAGAAAAATATTTATTTAACTAAAATATTTAATTACAAAAGAACTTGATTTATTATTTTTAATCTATGATTTTATAAATTAAAACTTTTATCAATTAATAATATATTATATTATTTTTAAGTAAAACTTTTAAAAGATATGATCAAATTATTAAATTTCACATTAATATATTATTACCTTAGTTAATATTAATTTTGTTATTATCACATAATTATTAATATACTTATAATTTATTTTTAATGTCAATTTAATAGTATAATGAACAATAAAGATATTCTCGATAGTTCAACCATTCCTCTATGTCAAAACTATTTTTTTTATTATTTTTTTAAAATGAAATTCGACTTTAAAAACGAAAATGGAGTTTCCACCAATCTTTTTTTCGAGGTGTGATCAGGTTACCTTAAGATTAATCATTTTAATAAAATATTTTGATTTATAATGATTTTGGTCTACAAAATTCGAGAAAACGGGCTCGGGAGTCAGTTGCGCACGAGGAAAGATTAGCACCCTCATAACGCCCAAAAATTGGTACCTAATTGATTAATTAATGTCCTAATGTCAAAAATTTAAAAAGATTTTAAAACACGATCCTTTTTATTTTTAAAACTTATATCCTTTAATTTTAAATGGACATTCAATTATTTGGATTTTAAAAGAAAAATCGAAACTCGGTAAGTTAGAGCACCATCTTTCGAATTTTCCAAACACCGAATATCCTTTGCTTTTTAGAAATCCTTACCTCAAGATGACAAAACGTCGCATCTAATGAGTTAGGACACAACATCTTAAATTCCCGAGAATAGGTTTTTATTTAAAAATTCATATGTTTTAATTTCAAAAAGTGTACTCAATCATTTGAACTTAATGAGAAAAATCGAAACTCAGTAAGTTAGGGCATGATTTTTTCAAAACTCCCAAATATCGAATATTGCCTTATTTTTAAATTTTTAAAAAAATCATGGATTTTGAAATATGAAGATATATTTGGCCACATTAGTACATAAAGATTAATGAATTTTTTTAAAAATTAACAAATCTAAAACAAATAAAAAATAAAATGTACCAAGTTTTCAAATAATAATGGACAATGTTAAAACAAATAATGTGAAAGAAAAGGATTTTGAAATCGACAATAAAAAGTAATTTAAAATAAATTCATGTATAAAAATTTTAAAGTAGGTAATATATGTAAAAGTTTGAAATAAATTAAAAAAAGATAAAAATAAATAATATAAAAACTTAATCAAAATAAAACTATTTAAAATAAGTAATATAACACCCAAACCCGGCCCATTCACTACGATCGAATTTGAAATGCCCTGCGGAAAAGCGTTTGAAACAAATTTGAACTTAAGGATAAAACACGAAAATTTTGTTAAGTTTAGAAAAGCAGTGTTCATTAAAATTCTTAAGTAAAGTGTGGTGTTTATAAAAATATCCGGATTAAAACTTTAGTATATATAGATTTAAATAAAAATCGTTTGCAAATAATTCCTCAATTGTCAATCCATAATAAAACACAATAATAAATTTAATGAGAAACACTTAAAGCAGACTTTAAATACTTTTAGGGCCTTATTACAATAATTGAATAATCAAAGTCTTGAAGATATAAATGCTTAATTAATTAAAATATCTTTCGCATGAAAATCGCATCGCATGGCCACCTTTGTATCCACTCCAACTTGGTCCAAGCTTTACGCATCACCGAAAGGTTTAAAATATTGGGTGAGTCAAACCCACTCGGTGCATAGTCATTTCACACATCTCCACATATGGGCTTGGCCCATATCCACACGATCCATACACATAAATATGCAATTATGAAGCCCATCCCAACCTAGGGTCCATCCATTACACCTACCTTGGCGGACCCCCTGCTCAAGGTAGTGGCTAATCCACCACCGATCACATAATGATCCACATATCTTACCTTGGCGGACTTTCTTGCTCAAGGCCGTGGTGAGCCACCGATCCCATAGGATCCCACATATCAATCGGTCCACGGTGATGCACACGACTATCAACCGAGATGGGCACTTAGCCAACACCTCCTTGATGAAGCACATAGCTAACATCAAGCGCTAATGTAGCACGAGGCTAGCATTAGACCGCGTACATAATGATGTACACCCTTTCCTTCAATTTTCACATCCCAAGTCCCATGCATATATGTATCATGTCGATTAACAATCGAGTAAATATTTATCACATGCTCACCACAAATATCACACATATATCATAGGCAAAATAGAACACTGACCTAATTAATCGATTACCCACTACGGGTATCCACCATCTTAGCCATTATTTTTGGCTAACATACACATCATAACCAAACATACTTAACAACATACAATAACAGGAGAATAGTGCGATAACTACGCACCTGATTAGCACAATTGACTAAATCCCGAAACCCACGTCTAACGATTTGCACCTTTGTGATTGTAGAACTCCTTCCTACACCACCTAAGTCGAATCGGCTAACATTATTTACCAAAATGGCCTATGGTAGAAAATCCTCTTGCCTTACCTTACGAATCCAAATCCCAAACCGCTCCTTGTAGTCGACAACTACTAGATCCCAAGAAAACCTTCCAAATTTGACCATGGAATTCTAAAGGAGTTAGATTCCTATATTTGGATAAAAGAGATTGAAAATCAAATAATAGTTGATCTTACCTTTTGGATGAAATCGGCAACACCCTTACATCACAACAAAGATTCGGCTTTGGCGAAATTTGACTTTTAGTGCTATAAAGAATTGACTAGGTTGGATTGTGTTTTGGTTTTGAATAAAAGAGAGAAGAGGCTAGGAATTGGCTAGACAAAAGAAAAAGAAGAGAAGGGAAGAGAAGAGAACAAGAATTTGGGAGAGAGAGAAGAGAAGGAAGAAAATTAATGAGTAGCCCTCCTTCCTTCCTTTTATAGCGAAATTATCATCTAAGAATCCCTTACTTGGCCACCACTCTTCTATTTGATAGCTTTATCCTTTAATTATCATAAAATAAAAGAGTTTAATCCAACCTTTATCTCATAGGAATAATGATAAATAAATCCTTATTTATCTCTTTAAAATACTTAAGATAAATCATCATTTATCCCTATTTAGCCAATTTTAAAGAAAATAAAACTCCCTTTTAAGAGCCTCGTTGCGTCCACCTCAGGCTTCTAGAAGCAAAAATAAAACTTCTTTTATTTGCTTCCCATGTGACTCGAACTCGGGCCCAACACCCTTGCATGTGGCGCCATTTCAGAGGCCCTAAGTGGCATCTTCAGCCACTTTTCCAAGCCTATTTGTGTGTCAAATTTCACATACTTTTTCTCTTAAGGCCACCGTGCCTTAATTTCCCTTTTAACTTAAAATTTCAAAAATTTCCAATGCATCCCCTTTTAATCCTAGAGTTTTAAAACCTTTAAAACATCACCAACCACACTTAAAGCCTATTAACACTTGAGTTATGCTCCAAACGCACAACCCCTAATCTAGGATGTTACAGTTCTACCCTCCTTAAAATAATTTCGTCCTCGAAATTACTTACTAATGAGCATCCGTGCATCCTAACTTACCCCACTTACTCCATTCACAAGACTCGATCTTAAAGAACTATTATACTACCTAGGCACATTCTCTAAGTTGCAATCAAGGTTCCATACACTTCATTAGCAATCATAGGAACGAACTGACCTTATAACGAACAAAGCAATGAAGGATGATCCAGAAATAAGAAACTTACCCGTTGTCACCTCGGGCACATCTTCCCCCTCGCGACAGTCGACTGCATAAACCAACCTTGGCTGCCTTGCATCTGTACCTTCAGCCTCTCTGTTTGGTGCTCCACGACCTCGGCCTGAACCATTTCCTCCATGGTTCGGACCACGACCCCTTGTCGCTTGCTGACCATCTCTACCCGACTGCACATAACCTTGGTGCATTGTCCGAGCCCTATTCGAATCTCGAGGACGGTCCTTAATCAGTGAGACTTAGACTTACACCTAAAACATTCCGTTCGGTTCCAACACTTTCACGACATGATACCTTCTACATCGAACACACGGACGGTCCAGATTTTCCATAGGCGGCTTAGCAACACGAACGAATTTTCAACCTCGGTCTTCTCGAAGACCCTCAGATGATTCAGACGATCCAAAATTCCTCCTATCCCGGTTCTTATCCTTATCTCTGTTCTATCTCACCGAGTCCTTAATCCCTTCAGCTACCTTAGCCTTTTCGACTAACACAGTGAACTCCCGTTCCTGATGAGGAGCTATCAACAACCTCAGGTAGTCCTTTAATCCGTCCTCGAACCAGACACATCGCTCATGCTCCGTAGCAACTACCCCTCGAGCATATCGGCTTAACCTTAAGAATTCACCTCGATTCGCTACGGACTTGTTCCATTGAACCAGCCCCAGAAACGCCTTCCTCTGCGCATCAATATAATGAGTACCGACATACTTCTTTTGGTACGCCGCCTTAACGTACTCCCAGGTGAGATCCTCGCCGTGGCACTATCCGAACCGTTAGCCACCATTGATATGCCTCGTCATGCAAGCCGCGCCACCATTCCTTTCACTTTCTCCTCAGCGGTCAGATCGAGCTCATCCATAATTCGCTCGGTTGCTTCCAATCAATATTCAGCCGTACTGGGTGCCACACCTGATACTCCACGATACACTTCAGCTCTATTGGCTCGGAGTCGCTCAGGTACAGACTTCCTAGCTCTCATATTTCCACCTGCTCCAGCCACCATCTCAAGCACCCTCAGTACCGCCTGCGATATTGCATCATCCCCCGTCTGGTCTTGCTGCTCAACACTAAAAGCTGGTGGTAGTGGCGGTGGTACCCCATTCTCAGATCCTTGACCCGACCTAACGGGTTCTGACACAGCTATTCTACCTCTACCGCGTCCACGACGACCTCGTCCTCTAGAACTCATGTCTAACGTCGTGATTTAATCTGATTAAAAAGTTTTATGCATTAGTGTAACACCCCAAACCCAGCCCATTCACTACGACCGAATTTGAAATGCCATGCGAAGAACGTTTGAAACAAATTTGAACTTAAGGATAAAACACAAAATTTTGTTAAGTTTAGAAAGCAAGTGTTCATTAAAATTCTTAAGTAAGTGTGGTGTTTATAAAAATATCCGGATTAAAACTTTAGTATATATAGATTTAAATAAAAATCGTTTGCAAATAATTCCTCAATTGTCAATCCATAATAAAACACAATAATAAACTTAATGAGAAACACTTAAAGCAGACTTTAAATACTTTTAGGTGCCTTATTACAATAATTGAATAATCAAAGTATCAAGATATAAATGCTTAATTAATTAAAAATATCTTTCGCATGAAAATCATACGCATGGCCACCTTTGTATCCACTCCAACCCGGTCCAAGCTTTACGCATCACCGAAAGGTTTAAAATATTGGGTGAGTCAAACCGACTCAGTGCGTAGTCATTTCACATATCTCCACTATGGGCTTGGCCCATATCCACATAGTCCATACACATAAATATGCAATTATGAAGCCCATCCCAACCTAGGATCCATCCATTACACCTGCCTTGGCAGACCTTCGCCAAGGCCGTGACTAATCCACCACCGATCACATAATGATCCACATATCTTACCTTGGCGGACTTGTTGCTCAAGGTCGTGGTGAGCCACCGATCCCATAGGGATCCCACATATCAATCGGTCCATGGTGATGCACACGACTATCAACCGCCGAGATGGGCACTTAGCCAACACCTCCTTGATGAAGCACATAGCTAACATCAAGCGCTAATGTAGCACGAGGCTAGCATTAGACCACGTACATAATGATGTACACCCTTTCCTTCAATTTTCACATCCCAAGTCCCATGCATATATGTGTATCATGTCGATTAACAATCGAGTAAATATTTATCACATGCTCACCACAAATATCACACATATATCATAGGCAAAATAGAACCGACTGATTAATCGATTACCCACTACGGTATCCACCATCTTAGCCATTATTTAGGCTAACATACACATCATAATCAAACATACTTAACAACATACAATAACAGGAGAATAGTGCGATAACTACGCACCTGATTAGCACAATTGACTAAATCCCGAAAACGATTTGCACATTTGCGATTGTAGAACTCCTTCCTACACCACCTAAGTCAGAATCGGCTAACATTATATACCAAAATGGCCTATGGCCGAAAATCACCACTGCCTTACCTTACAGATCCAAATCCCAAAACTGCTCCTTGTAGTCGACAACTACTAGATCCCGAAGAAAACCTTCTAAATTTTGGCCATGGAATTCTAAAGGAGTTAGATTCCTATATTTCGGCTAAAGAGAGATTGAAAATCAAATAATAGTTGATCTTACCTTTTTGGATGAAATCGGCAACACCCTTCTGTCACAACAAAGATTCGGCTTTGGCAGAATTTTAGCTTTTGGTGCTATGAAGAATTTGGCTAGGTTGGATTGTGTTTTTGGTTTTGAATAAAAGAGAGAGGAGGCTAGGGAATTCGGCTAGACAAAAGAAAAGAGAAGAGAAGAGAAGAGAACCCAAGAATTTCGACGGAGAGAGAAGAGAAGGAAGAAAATTAATGAGTAGCCCTCCTTCCTTCCTTTTATAGACGAAATTATCATCTAAGAATCCTTACTTGGCTACCACTCTTCTATTTGATAGCTTTATCCTTTAATTATCATAAAATAAAAGAGTTTAATCCAACCTTTATCTCATGGGAATAATGATAAATAAATCCCTTATTTATCTCTTTAAAAATACTTAAGATAAATCATCATTTATCCCTATTTAGTCAAATTTTAAAGAGAATAAAACTCCCTTTTTAAGAGCCTTGTTGCCGTCCACCTCGTGCTTACGAAAGCAAAAATAAAACTTCTTTTATTTGCTTCCCATGTGACTCGAACTCAGGCCTAACACCCTTGCATGTGGCGCCATTTCGAGAGGCCTAAGTGGCATCTTGAGCCACTTTTCCAAGCCTGTTGTGTGTCAAATTTCACATACTTTTTTCTCTTAAGGCCACATTGCCTTAATTTCCCCTTTTAACTTAAATTTTCAAAAATTTCCAATGCATCCCCCTTTTAATCCTAGAGTTTTAAAAACCATTAAAACATCACCAACCACACTTAAAGCCTATTAACACTTGAGTTATGCTCCAAACGCACAACCCCTAATCTAGGATGTTACAATTAGAAATTTTGTTTCACTGTTTATCCACGAGCAAATTTTATGATAAGAAGTTTCCAGAAGTAGTTCTTTCGATCAATCAAAGTTTCAATTTAAGTTCACTATTCTAATTCAGAGAATCACATTCTCATTCACATTCATCCACAACATTCACTTCACTACTTTGGGCATTTCTGATCATTCCCTACCCCAGGGGTAATTTCGTCATTTTTCCTATAGGGGTATTTCGGTAATAAATCGGGGTCAATTTGAAAATCACAAAAGTCATTTCAGAAATTTTTTCCAAACTCATGGGTATTTTGAAAGAAAGATTTTCCAAATCAAGGTATTGTAGAAATTTTAGAAATCGGGGTTATTTTGGTAATTTCGTAAGCCAGGGGTAATTTGGTAAATTTCCAAATCAGGGTATTTTGGTAATTTTCAAATTAGATTATTTGAAAATGTCGTAAAATAGAGGTTGTTGATATTTTACAAAATTAAAATTCTTGCTGGAAAAATTTCAAGGGTAAATTGGTAATTTATACACTAAGGGTATTTTTTGTAATTTCACAAGCCAGGGTCATTTCGATAATTTTTCGCAAAAATATGGTTCCTGGTGACTTTCAAAAAAAGGGTATTTTTAAAGATTTCTAATTTGAGGGTACTTCGGTAATTTCCCTTACTGGGGTATTTTGGTCATTTAGAAAGTCAGGGGTAATTTCGTAAATTTTTTTCAGGGTGTCTTTGATATTTTGTGAAGTTTTTGGATATTTTTGCAAAACCAAAAATTGTTATTGAAATCGGGGGTAGTATGGCAATTTTGGAAACCAAGGGCATTTTAGTAATTTTACCACTAGGGGTATTTTAGTAAATTTGTAAATCAGAAATATTTCAGAAAAATTTATAAAAGTAGTCTTTATAAATCAAAAGGGTAATTTTAAGAGTTTTAAAACTAGGGTTTTTATAAAAATTACGGCTAGTTTCCTTTTGGGTTTTAGTTATTGGGTTTAGCCCGTGAATAAGTCCTCTTGGTTAGGGTGAACCGTAGCTACGCACCAGGTAGGATTCGAGTAAAGAGGAGGTGAGTCACTAGGACTGCTTAAATACCAGGCTCTTCCGGATCCAATCCTAGACATGCGTACCATGGTTACCACACCCTAACTCGATTGACTTAGCCATAGGTTTGTTTAGTGCATTAAGTCTTATGTATTTGTGTTTGAGTAGACTAAACTTAGGGTTCAAGCTCCTATCATGCTATTCTACATTCCATTCCTTTTCTACCATTTTATAATTCACATAATCACACAGATAGTTCGAGGTACTTACCTGGTGGACTGCGGGTCGGAGACTTAGGTGCCATGCTAGAATAACCTGAAAAATTTCTAAAAAGCCCATTTTTTTCGAAAAGCCCATTTTTGAAAACATTTTTGGGCCCCACAACCCTCAAGCCGAGTTTTGAACCGGGCTCTGATACCAATTTGTAACACCCCAAACCCGGCCCATTCACTACGATCGAATTTGAAATGCCACTGCGGAAAACGTTTGAAACAAATTTGAACTTAAGGATAAAACACGAAAATTTTGTTAAGTTTAGAAAACAGTGTTCATTAAAATTCTTAAGTAAGGTGTGGTGTTTATAAAATATCGATTAAAACTTTAGTATATAAAGATTTAAATAAAATCGTTTGCAAATAATTCTTCAATTGTCAATCCATAATAAAACACAATAATAAACTTAATGAGAAACACTTAAAGCAGACTTTAAATACTTTTAGGTGCCTTATTACAATAATTGAATAATCAAAATCAAGATATAAATGCTTAATTAATTAAAAATATCTTTTCGCATGAAAATCCTTCGCATGGCCACCTTTGTATCCACTCCAACCCGGTCCAAGCTTTACGCATCACCGAAAGGTTTAAAATATTGGGTGAGTCAAACCAGACTAGGTGCATAGTCATTTCACATATCTCCACATATGGGCTTGGCCCATATCCACACGATCCATACACATAAATATGCAATTATGAAGCCCATCCCAACCTAGGGTCCATCCATTACACCTACCTTGGCGGACTTCGCCAAGGCCGTGGCTAATCCACCACCGATCACATAATGATCCACATATCTTACCTTGGCGGACTTGTTGCTCAAGGTCGTGGTTGAGCCACCGATCCCATAGGATCCCATATATCAATCATCCACGGTGATGCACACAGCTATCAACCGCCGAGATGGGCACTTAGCCAACACCTCCTTGATGAAGCACATAGCTAACATCAAGCGCTAATGTAGCACGAGGCTAGCATTAGACCACGTACATAATGATGTACACCCTTTCCTTCAATTTTCACATCCCAAGTCCCATGCATATATGTGTATCATGTCAGATTAACAATCAGAGTAAATATTTATCACATGCTCACCACAAATATCACACATATATCATAGGCAAAATAGAACACTGACCTAATTAATCGATTACCCACTACGGGTATCCACCATCTTAGCCATTATTTTTGGCTAACATACACATCATAACCAAACATACTTAACAACATACAATAACAGGAGAATAGTGCGATAACTACGCACCTGATTAGCACAATTGACTAAATCCCGAAACCCACGTCTAACGATTTGCACCTTTGTGATTGTAGAACTCCTTCCTACACCACCTAAGTCAGAATCGGCTAACATTATATACCAAAATGGCCTATGGCCAAAAATCACTACTGCCTTACCTTACGGATCTAAATCCCAAAACTGCTCCTTGTAGTCGAGAACTACTAGATCCTGAAGAAAACCTTCCAAATTTCGCCATGGAATTCTAAAGGAGTTAGATTCCTATATTTCGCTAAAAGAGATTGAAAATCAAATAATAGTTGATCTTACCTTTTGGATGAAATCGGCAACACCTTACATCACAACAAAGATTAGGCTTTGGCGAAATTTGACTTTTGGTGCTATGAAGAATTGACTAGGTTGGATTGTGTTTTGGTTTTGAATAAAAGAGAGGAGGCTAGGGAATTGCTAGACAAAAGAAAAAGAAGAGAGAGAAGAGAAGAGAACCCTAAGAATTTGGCAGAGAGAGAGAGAAGGAAGAAAATTAATGAGTAGCCCTCCTTCCTTCCTTTTATGACGAAATTATCATCTAAGAATCCTTACTTGGCCACCACTCTTCTATTTGATAGCTTTATCCTTTAATTATCATAAAATAAATGAGTTTAATCCAACCTTTATCTCATAGGAATAATGATAAATAAATCCTTATTTATCTCTTTAAAAATACTTAAGATAAATCATCATTTATCCTATTTAGCAATTTTAAAGAGAATAAAACTCCCTTTTAAGAGCCTTGTTTCCGTCCACCTGTGCTTACGGAAGCAAAATAAAACTTCTTTTATTTGCTTCCCATGTGACTCGAACTTAGGCCCAACACCCTCGTGATGTGGCGCCATTTCCAGATGCCCTAAGTGGCATCTTGAGCCACTTTTCCAAGCCTGTTTGTGTGTCAAATTTCACATACTTTTCTCCGCCATCTTGCCTTAATTTCCCTTTTAACTTAAAATTTCAAAATTTCCAATGCATCCCCTTTTAATCCTAGAGTTTTAAAAACCTTTAAAACATCACCAACCACACTTAAAGCCTATTAACACTTGAGTTATGCTCCAAACGCACAACCCTAATCTAGGATGTTACAAGTAATATAAAAATAATAAAATAAAATAGCTTGAAATAAATACTACATAAAAATTTGGAATAAATAAATAAAATACAAATTTGCAAAAGTGTGAAAATAAAATAAATCTCTATCTGAAATAATAAATAAACGAATAAAATAAAAAGAATAATTAATAATTAAACAATTAAATGGATAAATAAAAAGGTTGAAAAAAAGAAGATGAAGAATAAAATAAGAACAAACCATATAAAATAAGAACGCAAGAAGGAGAGAAATTTGAGTGATGCTCTCAAGAATTCTTATTGCTTTAAAACTCAAGTGTGTTTTACAATGAAGGAGAGGCCTCTATTTATAGTTGAGTCTCCCCAAATCCAACGGTACAAATCAATTACATTAACGGCTAAGATTAAAAGGTATCTACAAATTAAATCTCTAAGATTACAAAACCATATCTTCTAAGATTACATATCATATTTAAGATTTGCATATCATATTTAAGATTGCATACCATATCTTTTAGGATTGCATATCATATATAAGATTGCATATCCTTGAAGATTGTGTTCCCATATACGTAAAGTTTATAGATGGACCTTCAATCTTTTAATGGGTCATACCGATCGGGCCAAATGATATATTTTAGAATGGACTTAGACTTTATTTTATTATTTTGAATTTATTATTTTTTGTATGAGCCCGGGCTAAATTGGCCTATTACACTCTAAATTCATACTTGTATGTGTGTATATATATATATATATTATATAGTAATTCCTTTGTAATTATTTCAAATATTTTTTTATTCTATGTATAGGTCAAGATATATTCTTGTTAGGTCAAATATTTATGGATTTATAACTCTAATTAATTCTTGAAACATTTAAAATGTTTTATTTTAAATTATGCTATTCGAATAATTGTGCTATACCACAAAATCCCTATATTATATTATGGATTGCATTTTAGTCTTTTATTAAAAAAAAGGGGTAAATTAACCTTTGTGCATTAGGTGAGTGAGCAAAATAACCCTTAACGTTTTACTTATTTATTTAACCTCTACACTTTTATTAGAAGTAAATTAGAAAATTTTTATACTAATAAGGCTAAATGGTCAAAAAGACTTTGGTGACAAATTAAAAATAAAATAAAATAAGCCCTTTAAAATTTTAAAATTATTAAAAATTATAAGCAAAATTTATAACAATAGTTAATCAAAAATTAAAATTTTTATTTAAAAAACATTACCGTAACATCCCGAAAATGGGCCTATGCATTTTTATTTAATTATCTGAAATGGCATGTCTTATGTATTATGAATGTATGGTGAACATTTTGGAAACTTGGAAATGTTAAGTTTAAAGAGGAAAGTGAGCGTTTTTGGAAACTTGGAAATGTTAAGTTTAAAAGAGGAAAGTGAACATTTTTGGAAACTAGGAAATGTAAGGAAATGCTTTAGAAAATATTAAGTCTTAAGAGGAAGCTTGGAAATGTAAGGAAATGTAAGGAAATGCTTTAGAAAATATTAAGTCTTAAGAGGAAGCTTGGAAATGTAAAGAAATGTAAGGAAATGTAAGGAACCTTGGAAATGTGACAAAATCGGGCTTGGAAAAATGGCCCGGAGACGCCACTTAGGGCTCTGGAAATGATGCCATATGCTAGGATAACTTGGGCCTAGTATGGCCACATGAAGCCCAAAATAATGGGTTAAAATTCGGCACTCCTAAGGTAAGGAGATGGACGGCATAGGGAGACTAATGTAGGAGTTTAAGTTGAAGTCAAATTCTTTTAGAATTTCGGCTAAGCTAGGAAAATAAAGATATGAGAGTGATGGCCAAGAAAGGGACTCTCTAGGCTTAGTAATTTTGAAAAGGAGGAAAACTAAGGCCATTCAACATTCTTTCTTCTCTTTTTAAATCTCTGCCAATTCTCTCGCCATTATTCTTCTTTTTTCTTTTCAATCCTCCACAAAGCCGAAAACAAAATCCCCTAGTCTTGCCGAATTTCTAAGTTCTATATCTTCCTTTTCTTTCCTTGTAAAACCGAAATACCACTGCTTCCCATCATCAATTCTTTTCCTTTGCAAAACCAATCAAAAGTCAAGATAAGTTTCAAGCCTATAGAATCTCTCTAAGCCTCAAAGCCAATCTACAAGGGTGTTTTAGTTTCCGAAGGTGCACCATAGGCCGCGATGTTCTTTAGTGATTCGGTAAGATTCGGATTTCTTTTCCTCACGATTTCTTCCTCTCTCCTCATCAAGATCTAACCCGAATCAATTGTCTATGCCTATCAATTTCTCTTCTTTAGCCCTAGATAGAATCTCGCTTTATAATAAGCGAAGTCCGATTTTGGAAAAGCCGAAGGTGAGTAATTAATGGTAGGTGGTAGAATGGCCCTTTTCTATTCTTTTCTTTTGGTAGAATACCATATGGGCTAAGATAATTGAGAATTTCGGTTTGTTGAATAAGTGGAGGTTTTTAGAATGTAGGTAAAAATTAGGTGACTTGGTTTTTAGGAGGAACAAATAATAGTTGATCTTACCTTTTGGATGAAATCGGCAACACCCTTCCTCACAACAAAGATTCGGCTTTGGCAATTTCGCTTTTGGTGCTATGAAGAATTGACTAGGTTGGATTGTGTTTTGGTTTTGAATAAAAGAGAGGAGGCTAGGGAATTGCTAGACAAAAGAAAAGAGAAGAGAAGAGAAGAGAGAGAACCCTAAGAATTTCGGAGAGAGAGAGAGAAGGAAGAAAATTAATGAGTAGCCCTCCTTCCTTCCTTTTATAGACAAATTATCATCTAAGGAATCCTTACTTGGCCACCACTCTTCTATTTGATAGCTTTATCCTTTAATTATCATAAAATAAATGAGTTTAATCCAACCTTTATCTCATAGGAATAATGATAAATAAATCCTTTATTTATCTCTTTAAAAATACTTAAGATAAATCATCATTTATCCCTATTTAGTCAATTTTAAAGAGAATAAAACTCCCTTTTAAGAGCCTTGTTTCAGTCCACCTCGCTTCGGAAGCAAAAATAAAACTTCTTTATTTGCTTCCCATGTGACTCGAACTTAGGCCCAACACCCTGATGTGGCGCCATTTCCAGATGCCCTAGTGGCATCTTCAGCCACTTTTCCAAGCCTGTTGTGTGTCAAATTTCACATACTTTTTCTCCGCCATCTTGCCTTAATTTCCCTTTTAACTTAAAATTTCAAAATTTCCAATGCATCCCCTTTTAATCCTAGAGTTTTAAAAACCTTTAAAACATCACCAACCACACTTAAAGCCTATTAACACTTGAGTTATGCTCCAAACGCACAACCCCTAATCTAGGATGTTACAAGTAATATAAAAATAATAAAATAAAATAGCTTGAAATAAATACTACATAAAAATTTGGAATAAATAAATAAAATACAAATTTGCAAAAGTGTGAAAATAAAATAAATCTCTATCTGAAATAATAAATAAACGAATAAAATAAAAAGAATAATTAATAATTAAACAATTAAATGGTCTTCTTTCGCCTCTAAAAGCCGAATCACGCTTTATAATAAGCGGAAGTGCCGATTTTGGAAAAGTCGAAGGTGAGTAATTAATGGTAGGTGGCGAATAACCCTTTTCTATTCTTTTCTTTTGGCCAAATAGGAGGAAAGCGCGATGTAAGCTAAAGTTTTAGAATTTAGATTCATAAAGGTAAGTGAATCGACATTCGCCAAGGCCCTATTGTGGTATTTAGATCTAATTCTTATTTGTTTAAAAAGTCAAACTAACTAGTTCAATGATTAAGGGTATAGCCGATTGCAATAAAGAAGCATCACAAAGTTTCGGGATTTGAGTTTTAATCCAATCGGCACCAAGGTAAGAATTTGATTACAACAATCCTACTAGGATTTGGATTTATAGCCGAATGGCTTTTTACTAACATGTTAGGGTTGGCCGAATATAGGAATTAAAGATCTAAAACAATAGAACGAGTTTTCGGGATTTCAGTAAATTTGATAAGTATATCAGGTGTGTACCCACACTATTTCTTAATAAGTTTAAGGCACCGTTTAATATATATGTATGTTATACGAATGTGGAAAATATGGCTAAGTACCATGTTATGGTACACAGTACTAAGGTACGTTTTCCTACTCCTACTATGAGTATGATAAGACTTGTTATGCCATGAATATGAATATGATAAGAATGTGAAATCGGGCCTAAGGCATTATGTTGCATGATTTTGTATGACATGGGCATATGGGATATTATGAAAAAGGGGAAGTGAATGTGGTGACCTAAGACCACGATATCTGAATGTGGTGACCTAAGACCACGATATCTGAATGTGGTGACCTAAGACCACGATATCTGAATATGGTGTCTCATGACACAAAGTATGTATCTGGTGGCTATGCCACGAATTTTATAAGGGCGATGAGCACGTCGACTGCAGCGACTGCCTTCGATGGTGTGTAGCGGATGGAGGGTTGACTTAGTAGTCCCCACGGTGTGTAGGATGGTACGGGTGATGTGTAGCGGATGGCATATAGGCTTGGGTTTGGGAATGCATCATTAAATGTAAATTATGATATGTATGAATATGATTTGTTATGCCTGAATTTGTTAAGACTTAGTGTTTGTGTACACATTGAGTCTGTTTGACTCACCCCGTTGTGGGAACCTTTTTCAAGTGACGATCAGTAATGGACCGGGTCGGCAGGAGTTTAAAGGTGGCCATGCACAGCAAGGAATTTATTTAATTTGGATTTTTATTTTATTAAGTACTTTAATTTATTTTGGGATTGTTTGATGTAATAAGGCCAAAGTATTGAATCGTTTATGCATGCTTTTAAATTGCTTAGTATGATACGATTATTACCGAACTTAAAGTTTAAAAGTTAATTTTTTTCTTAAGTATAATTGTTAAATTGTTTTTAACACCTTATCAACACAGAAATTAATTTCGAACCCAACCCAAAACAACTGTTTTTGAAAACACACAAGTTTTTGGCAAAGCCCAAATAGAATTTGAAAGGTTTTATTTTGCTGCAAGGAGCCAGGGAGTTGGACGGCACCAAGGCACTTGGGGAAGAGTTTAATTCTCTCTAAAATTCGGCTAAATAGGTGGATCAATGATGGGCTATTATTGTTTAAGAGATAAGAGATAATTAAGGGATTATTTCCATTAATTTTTAATAAAGATAAGAGAAGTGATGGCCAAGTAAGGGAGTCTTGACCTAGTAATTTCGGCAAAAGGAGGAAATAAGGCTATTCATCAATCTTCTCTTTTTCATTGAAGTCTCTGCCGAAAATTTCCTAGCAAACTCTCTCATTTCTCTCTTATTTTTGCCAAAGCCGAAATCTTTTTCTCCATAAGTCCACCATTGCCGAATCCCCTAGTGACTCTTTTCCCTCTCTTTTCTTTTGATAAACCGACAACACAGACAACCTTTAGCCGATTTCCTATTAAGTTCCAAAAGTCGAAAACTAAAGTAAGCCTAGCCTAATTCTTCATAGCTTTTGTGATCTCCATTAAAACCGAATCCATAAACTCTTCAAGATACCATCATTAGCGATAGCCGATTTCTTTATACCAATCAAAAGCCGAAATCAAGATCCTTCTAGCCTACATAGCCGAATATTGCTAAAGGTTCAAGCAAGGATTGTCGATCTCTAAAGTAAGGGTAAGATCTCATTCAGTTTTCTTTTAAGATTTGCAAATCTAGGACTAACCCCATTAATATCTTGTTGTAAAACTTTGAAGAGATCTTTCGGGATTTACTAAGTGTCGACTACAAGGAAGGAGAAATTCTTTTCTGAAGGTACACCATAGGTCGCGTGTTCCCTAGTTATTCGGTGAGTTTCGGATTTAAAATCCACAAGGTAAGTATCTATAGCATTCGGCCAAGGCCATGTTGAGTAAATAGATGTGTTTCGTTAATATTTAAAAGTCAAACTAATCTATTCAAGTAATCTAGTGATTGCCGATTTCAAGGAAGAAGGATACAAAGTTTACGGCATTTGATTAGACATCAATCTGACAAGGTAAGGATTTAAGTGTACTAATCCTACTAGGATTTGGATTTATGGCGAATGGCTCTTTACTAAGTATTAAGTGATTGATTAAATGTAGAGATTTAAGATCTAAGGCATTAGATCAAGCTTTTGAGGATTTGGATTGGAAACCTTAAGCAAATCGGTGTGTAAAATTTACACTACTTTTTAATAAGATTTATGGCAATAATTAATATGTGCATGTTTATAAGAATGTGAATATGGCTAAGATATCATGCTATGGTACAAAGTACTGTGCACGTTTCCTACTCCTACTAGGATTATGTTAAATATTTGTTACGACACATATGACATTATAAGAATGTGAAATAAGAATTTGGCATGTGAATGCATGATATGTATGATATGGGGCATATGGGTTATATGAAAAGGGGAAGTGAATGTGGTGACCTAAGACCACGATAACTGAATGTGGTGACCTAAGACCACGATACCGAATGTGGTGACCTAAGACCACGATATCTGAATGTGGTGACCTAAGACCACGAATTTTATAAGAGGCGGTGAGGACGTCATTGCAAATGACGCCTTCGATGGTGTGTAGCGGATGGAGGTTGACTTAGTAGTCCCCACGGTGTGCGTGGATGGTGCGGTGATGTGTAGCGGATGGCATATAGGTTTGGGTTCGGGTTGCATCATTATTTCTATCATTATATGAATATGCATGTAATATGTGAACATATGCCTAAATTGTTAAATTTCGGTGTTGGTTACACATTGAGTCTGTTTGACTCACCCTTGTGGGATTACTTTTCGGTGACGATCGGTGATGGTAATGAGTCGGCGGAGCTTAGTGGAGGCCATGTGAAGTTCAGATTTTCTTTGTTTTGGACTCTCTTTATATTAAGTACTTGAATTTATTTTTGGGGATTATTTGATGTAATAAGGCCTTAGTTGATTTATTTTACTTTACATCCATTTATCATGCTACGAAATATTTTTTTTAAAAAAATAGACTAAGTAAATTTATCTTAAACTAAACTCTAAATGTTTTGTCACCTAAAGTAAAGGATTTTACAAAATGAAATAAACTTGTTTTCAACTCAAGCCCAACCCAAAACAATCTTTCTTTCAAAACACACAAGTTTTTCCTGAGTAACAAAAGAATTTGAAACGGTTTACACCGGGGAACATACCAGATCCGGTCAAGGCTCGTGGGTCGGGTTTGGGGTGTTTCAATTTGGTATCAGAGCCCAGTTTTAAACTCTCGGCATTGGGTTTAAGGCCCAAAACGTTTTCAAAGTTAAGCCCAAAAAGAATTTTTGTGAATTAAACAGGATTTTCTGGCATGGCCCACTAAGTCTCGGCACCAAGTCCACCGGTAAGTACTCAGATCTTTTGTGTGATTTATATTATGATTTGTAGAAAGGTAGAAATGGAGCGTAGAATAGAGATTAAGTACTTGAACCCTAGGACTAGTATACCCCAACAAAAACATAAGACTTAAATGCCTAACTAAACAAACACGTGGTTAAGTCATTTGAGTTAGGTGTGGTAACCATGGTGCGCATGTCTAGGATTGGTTTGGTGGGAGCTTGGTATTTAAGCGGTCAGTGTGACTCACCTCCTCCACTCAAATCCTACAAGTGCGTAGCCTCGGTTCACCCTAACCAAGAGGACTTACACACCTGCTAAACCCTAACTAAAACCCGAAAGGACTAGCCGTATTTTTATGGAAACCCTAGTTTTAAAATTTCTAAATTACCTCTTGATTTGAAAAGATTATTTTATAAATTTTCTTGAAATATTTTCGATCTGTAAAAATTACAAAAATGCCCCTAGTGGTAAAATTACAAAAATGCCATTGGTTTATGAAATTTTCAAATACCCACAGTTCTTATCAAAATTTCACTACTTTGCTTAAAGGAACCTAAATTTACAAAATATCAAAATACCTTGATTATGGAAAAAAAATTTATTTCTGAAATTACCCCTACCCGCAAAATTATCGAAATACCCCGAAGTTATAAAATTACCGAATGACCCCGATCTTCAAAATTTCGCAACAACACTGATTTGGAAAACAAATTCTTAGAAACAACCTTCAAGTTTTGTAAATTCCAAAATTTCCTTGATTTATTAAGATTCATAAATTTACCCTGGTTTATTACTGAAATACCCCTGTAATTTCAAAATTTTTGAAATACCCCCGAGATTTCAAAAATTACCAAAATACCCTTATTGACAAAATCACCAAGGAACCTTATTTTGACAAATTACAAAAATACCCCTGTAAGGCAAATTACGAAAATACCCTTGGGTAGTGGAAAAACAAACAACAATGAAAACTACAACATTTCCCTGAATGAACGAAAGTTCATAATTGATTGATGGATGTATGAATGTAAAGACTGTGTGCATGTATGAATACGAAAGAACCACTCCTAGAATTCTTTTCATAAAACTTCTTCGCGGTTAAACAGTGGAACAAAGTACTAATGCATAAAACTCTTTAATCAGATAAAATCGCGACGTTAGAAATGAGTTCTCGGGAACGTGAACTTTAAAAAAAAAATTGTACCTAGGAAGTATGATGACTCTATGTAAATAAAAGAGTTTAATTCTCTCTAAAATTGGCTAAATAGGTGGACCAATGATGGATAATTATTGTTTAAGAGATAAGAGATAATTAAGGATTATTTCCATTAATTTTAATAAAGATAAGAGAAGTGATGGCCAAGTAGGGAGTCTTGGCCTAGTAATTTCAACAAAAGGAGGAAATAAGGCTATTCATCAATCTTCTCTTTTCCATTGAAGAAAATTTCCTAGCAAACTCTCTCCTTTCTCTCTTATTTTTGCCATAGTCAAATCTTTTCTCCATAAGTCCATCATTGTCGAATCCCCTAGTGACTCTTTTCCTCTCTTTTCTTTTGATAAACCGACAACACGATGACCTTTAGTCGATTTCTTGTTAAGTTCCAAAAGCGAAAACTAAAGTAAGCCTAATAGAATTCTTCATAGCTTTTGTGATCTCCATTAAAATCGAATCCATAAACTCCTCAAGATACCATCATTAGTCTATTTCTTTATACCAATCAAAAGTCAAATCAAGATCCTTCTAGCCTACATATAGAATATTGCTAAAGGTTCAAGCAAGGATTGCCGATCTCTAAAGTAAGGGTAAGATCTCATTCGGTTTTCTTTTAAGATTTGCGAAATCTAGGACTAACCCTTTAATATCTTGTTGTCGAAACTTTGAAGAGATTTTTGGGATTTACTAAGTGTCGACTACAAGGAAGGAGAAATTCTTTTCCGAAGGTACACCATAGGTAGCGTGTTCCTAGTTATTTGGTGAGTTTTGGATTTAAAATCCACAAGGTAAGTATCTATAGCATTGGCCAAGGCCATGTTGAGTAAATATATGTGTTTCATTAATATTTAAAAGCGAAACTAATCTATTCAAGTAATCTAGTGATTGCCGATTTCAAGGAAGAAGGATACAAAGTTTTCAGCATTTGATTAGACATTAATTGGCGAGAAGGTAAGGATTTAAGTGTACTAATCCTACTAGGATTTGGATTTATGGCCGAATGGCTCTTTACTAAGTATTAAGTGATTGATTAAATGTAGAGATTTAAGATCTAAGGCATTAGATCAAGCTTTTCGGGATTTGGATTGGAAACCTTAAGCAAATCAGGTGTGTACCCCACACTACTTTTTAATAAGATTTATGGCAATAATTAATATGTGCATGTTTATAAGAATGTGAATATGGCTAAGATATCATGCTATGGTACAAAGTACTCAGGTACGTTTCCTACTCCTACAAGGATTATGTTAAATATTTGTTACGACACACATCTGACATTATAAGAATGTGAAATAAGAATTTGGCATGTGAATGCATGATATGTATGATATGGGGCATATCGGTTATATGAAAAGGGGAAGTGAATGTGGTGACCTAAGACCACGATAACTGAATGTGGTGACCTAAGACCACGATATCTGAATGTGGTGACCTAAGACCACGATATCTGAATGTGGTGACCTAAGACCACGAATTTTATAAGGGTGATGAGCACGTCGACTACAGCGACTGCCTTCGATGGTGTGTAGCGGATGAAAGGTTGACTTAGTAGTCCCACGGTGTGCGGGGATGGTACGGGTGATGTGTAGCGGATGGCATATAGGTTTGGGTTGGGTTGCATCATTATTTCCTTTCATTATATGAATATGCATGTAATATGTGAACATATGCCTAAATTGTTAAATTTTAGTGTTGGTTACACATTGAGTCTGTTTGACTAACCCTTGTGGGATTACTTTTCGGTGACGATCGGTGATGGGCGGGTCGGCGGGGAGCTTAGTGGAGGCCATGTGAAGTTCAGATTTTCTTTGTTTTGGACTCTCTTTATATTAAGAACTTGAATTTATTTTGGGGGATTATTTGATGTAATAAGGCCTTAGTTGATTTATTTTACTTTACATCCATTTATCATGCTATGAAATATTTTTTTAAAAAATAGACTGAGTAAATTTATCTTAAACTAAACTCTAAATGTTTTGTCACCTAAAGTAAAGGATTTTACAAAATGAAATAAACTTGTTTTCAACTCAAGCCCAACCCAAAACAATCTTTCTTTCAAAACACACAAGTTTTTCTGAGTAACAAAAGAATTTGAAGCAGTTTACGGGAACATACCGAGATCCGGCCAAGGCTCGTGGGTCGGGTTTGGGGTGTTTCAATTTGGTATCGAGCCAGTTTTAAACTCTCACCTTGGGTTTAAGGCCCAAAATGTTTTCAAAGTTAAGCCCAAAAAGAATTTTTGTGAATTAAGCAGATTTTCGGCATGGCCCACTAAGTCTCAGGCACCAAGTCCACAGGTAAGTACTCGATCTTTTGTGTGATTTATATTATGATTTGTAGAAGGGTAGAAATGAAACGTAGAATAGAGATTAAGTACTTGAACCCTAGGACTAGTATACCCCAACAAAAACATAAGACTTAAATGCCTAACTAAACAAACCTGTGGTTAAGTCGCTGAGTTAGGGTGTGGTAACCATGGTGCGCATGTCTAGGATTGGTTTCGGTGGGAGCTTGGTATTTAAGCGGTCCGTGTGACTCACCTCCTCTCCACTTGAATCATACCAGTGCGTAGCCTCGGTTCACCCTAACCAAAGGACTTACACACTGCTAAACCCCTAACTAAAACCCGAAAGGGACTAGTAGTATTTTTTATGGAAACCCTAGTTTTAAAATTTCTAAATTACCCTCTTGATTTGAAAAGATTATTTTATAAATTTTCTTGAAATATTTTTGATATGTAAAATTACAAAAATGCCCTAGTGGTAAAATTACAAAATGCCATTGGTTTATGAAAATTTCAAATACCACAGTTCTTATCAAAATTTCACTACTTTGCTTAAAGAAACCCTAAATTTACAAAATACCAAAATACCTTGATTATGGAAAAAAATTATTTACTTAAATTACCCCTACCCTGCAAAATTACCGAAATACCCCCGAGTTACAAAATTACCAGAATGACCCCCGATCTTCAAAAATTTCTGCAACAAAATTGATTTGGAAAACAAATTCTCAGAAACAACCTTCAAGTTTTGTAATTTCCAAAATATCCTTGATTTATTAAGATTTATAAATTTACCCTGGTTTATTACTGAAATACCCCTGTAATTTTAAAATTTTTGAAATACCCTCGGGATTTCAAAAATTACCAAAATACCCTTATTGACAAAATCACCAAGGAACCTTATTTTGACAAATTACAAAAATACCCCTGTAAGGAAAATTACAAAAATACCCCTGGGTAGTGGAAAAACAAACAACAATGAAAACTACAACATTTCTCTGAATGAACGAAAGTTCATAACTGATTGATGGATGTATGAATGTAAAGACTGTGTGCATGTTTGAATACGAAAGAACCACTCCTAGAATTCTTTTCATAAAACTTCTTCGCGGTTAAACAGTGTTACAAAGTACTAATGCATAAAACTCTTTAATCAGATTAAATTGCGACGTTAGAAATGAGTTCTCGGGAACGTGAACTTAAAAAAAATTGTGCCTAGGAAGTATGATGGCTCTATTAAGTTCAGAGTCTGTGAGAATAAGCGTAGCGATGAGTTAAGATGTTCGATTATTCGATAGTAAGTAATTTTGAGGACGAAATTATTTTTAAGGAGGGTAGAAGCGTAACATCCCGAAAATGGGCCTATGCATTTTGATTTAATTATACTGAAATGGCATGTCTTATGTATTATGAATGTGTGGTGAACATTTTGGAAACTTGGAAATGTTAAGTTTAAAAGAGGAAAGTGAACATTTTGGAAACTTGGAAATGTTAAGTTTGAAAAGAGGAAAGTGAACATTTTGGAAACTTGGAAATGTAAGGAAATGTTTTAGAAATGTTAAGTTTAAAAGAGGAAACTAAGGCAAGGTGGTCTTAAGAAAATTAATAGAAGAAATTTGACACAAGAACGGGCTTGGAGAAGTGGCTAGGAGGCACACTTAAAGCCCAGTAAGTGACGCCACAATCAAGGGGGAAGGAGCCTAGGTTCGAATAACGTGGGAAGCAAATAAAAGAGTTTTATTTTGCTGCAAGGAGTAAGGGAGTTGGACGGCACCAAGGCATTTGGGGAAGAGTTTAATTCTCTCTAAAATTCGGCTAAATAGGTGGATCAATGATGGATAATTATTGTTTAAGAGATAAGAGATAATTAAGGGATTATTTCCATTAATTTTTAATAAAGATAAGAGAAGTGATGGCCAAGTAAGGGAGTCTTGGCCTAGTAATTTCGGCAAAAGTAGGAAATAAGGCTATTCATCAATCTTCTCTTTTCCATTGAAGTCTCTAAGAAAATTTCCTAGCAAACTCTCTCCTTCTCTCTTATTTTGCCATAGTCAAATCTTTTTCTCCATAAGTCCACCATTGCCGAATCCCCTAGTGACTCTTTTCCCTCTCTTTTCTTTTGATAAACCGACAACACAGATAACCTTTAGCAGATTTCTTGTTAAGTTCCAAAAGCCGAAAACTAAAGTAAGCCTAGCGGAATTCTTCATAGCTTTTGTGATCTCCATTAAAACCGAATCCATAAACTCCTCAAGATACCATCATTAGCCGATTTCTTTATACCAATCAAAAGCCGAAATCAAGATCCTTCTAGCCTACATAGCAGAATATTGCTAAAGGTTCAAGCAAGGATTGTCGATCTCTAAAGTAAGGGTAAGATCTCATTCGGTTTTCTTTTAAGATTTGTCAAATCTAGGACTAACCCATTAATATCTTGTTGTCAAACTTTGAAGAAATATTTGGGATTTACTAAGTGTCGGCTACAATGAAGGAGAAATTCTTTTCGAAGGTACACCATAGGCGCGTGTTCCCTAGTTATTTGGTGAGTTTCGGGATTTAAAATCCACAAGGTAAGTATCTATAGCATTCAGCCAAGGCCATGTTGAGTAAATAGATGTGTTTCATTAATATTTAAAAGCCGAAACTAATCTATTCAAGTAATCTAGTGATTGTCGATTTCAAGGAAGAAGGATACAAAGTTTTCGGCATTTGATTAGACATCAATCGACAGCAAGGTAAGGATTTAAGTGTACTAATCCTACTAGGATTTGGATTTATGGCCGAATGGCCCTTTACTAAGTATTAAGTGATTGATTAAATGTAGTGATTTAAGATCTAAGGCATTAGATCAAGCTTTTCGGGATTTGGATTGGAAACCTTAAGCAAATCAGGTGTGTACCCCACACTACTTTTTAATAAGATTTATGGCAATAATTAATATGTGCCTGTTTATAAGAATGTGAATATGGCTAAGATATCATGCTATGGTACAAAGTACTCAGGTACGTTTCCTACTCCTACTAGGATTATGTTAAATATTTGTTACGACACACATATGACATTATAAGAATGTGAAATAAGAATTTGGCATGTGAATGCATGATATGTATGATATGGGGAATATGGGTTATATGAAAAAGGGAAGTGAATATGGTGACCTAAGACCACGATAACTGAATGTGGTGACCTAAGACCACGATATCCGAATGTGGTGACCTAAGACCACGATATCCGAATGTGGTGACCTAAGACCACGAATTTTATAAGAGGCGATGAGCACGTCGATTGCAATGAACGCCTTCGATGGTGTGTAGCGGATGGAGGGTTGACTTAGTAGTCCCCATGGTGTGCGAGGATGGTACGGTGATGTGTAGCGGATGGCATATAGGTTTGGGTTGGGTTGCATCGTTATTTCCTTTCTCATTATATGAATATGCATGTAATATGTAAACATATGCCTAAATTGTTAAATTTTAGTGTTGGTTACACATTGAGTCTGCTTGACTCACCTTGTGGGATTACTTTTCGGTGACGATCGGTGATGGTAGGGTCGGCGGGGAGCTTAGTGGAGGCCATGTGAAGTTGATTTTCTTTGTTTTGGACTCTCTTTATATTAAGTACTTGAATTTATTTTTGGGGATTATTTGATGTAATAAGGCCTTAGTTGATTTATTTTACTTTACATCCATTTATCATGCTACTGAAATATTTTTTTTAAAAAATAGACTAAGTAAATTTATCTTAAACTAAACTCTAAATGTTTTGTCACCTAAAGTAAAGGATTTTACAAAATGAAATAAACTTGTTTTCAACTCAAGCCCAACCCAAAACAATCTTTCTTTCAAAACACACAAGTTTTTCCGAGTAATAAAAAGAATTTGAAACAGTTTACTTTGGGAACATACCAGATCTGGTCAAGGCTCGTGGGCCGGGTTTGGGGTATTTCATTACCAACCCATCAAAATCTAATAGTTTTAAGATTTTTAAAAAAATTAACCTCTACGCTTTTATTAGGTCAGTATTGTTATTTTTTAATAAATTTTTATTAATTTTTATAAATTTTGTTTATAATTTTCATTATTTTTAAAATAATTTTAAATTTTAAAAGGGCTTAAATGATTTTTTTTAATTTGTTACTAAGGCCTTTTTGACCCTTTAGTCTTATTAGTTTCAAAAATTTCTAATTTACTTCCAATAAAAGAGTATGGGTTAAATGTAAAGTTTGAGGGCTAAATTTGTTATTATACATTATATATAAACACCAAAACAAACATTTAGTGGTGTAATTTTAACGAATGGGGTGTTTACTCACTCATCTAACGTACATGAACTAATTTACTTATTTTTCAATAAAATGGATAAAATGCAATCTATGATATAGTATAGGAGATTTTGTGGTACTTTTACCTACTTTTAGTATATATTAGCTTTTTATCCTTAATTCACTACTTCGCTTCCAAAAACATATAATCATTTATACCAATTAAATTAAATTAAATTAAAACAATCTTTTAATAAAATAATAATAATTTTTATTAAATCAAATTACCAACGGTTATGTTAGGCATATAATTATGATTCATATGTTATGTTTAAATTTTGGAGTTAGTATCTATACTTTAATTTGATATAATTTAGTTTCTCTACATAATATCAATAGTTAGTTGAAATAGTTTATATAATTATTTTATTCAAAATGTTAAGGTAAATTTTTCTTAAAATACGTATTCCAACTTTATGAAGAAATATATATTGTGTTAGAAAGGTGTTTTTAAGAGAAATTAACATAATCATTTAATCAGAATAGTTAAGGATGCTAATTATTTGGACTAATTAATGTCATTATAAAAAGTAGAAAATCAAATTATGTCAAATTAAAATATAAAACTAAACCTCAAATGCAAGCATAGTAGAGAGGTCAAACTGCAACTTTACCATTATCTTATAATGACTTAAAAAAGAGTTATGTAGTTAGTTAATTCAAATAATTAGTAACCTTAATAATTTGAATAGTGTGAAATTTTAAAAAGAAAAATTAAAAATTAAAAAACTCTTACTTCAATTCATTACGAGAAAATAAAATTTTTGTTAGAATAGTACTTTTTAAAATTAATGCAAAAAATTTAATCAAAATAGTCAAAGTTGTTTTTTTTTTTAAGATTAACTAATGTTATTGTAAAAGTAAAAAATTATATAATATCAAATTAAAATATAAAAATTAAATCTCAAATATTATGCCATCAATATTAGAAGTTTTACGTAATCAATATTAAATACTAGTTCCCATAATTTAATATTTAATTAGCTTTATTAAAATATTATATTTTTAATTATAGTAATTAGCATAAATTAATATTTTATTTGAATTATTAAATATAATTAGAATATATTAATTTATCAGTTCAAATGTTATAATAGAAAATTTTCAAATAATAAGTAAAGTACTATGATAGAAAATAAAGAGTATTTTCAACTCAATGGAATGCTATGATAGAAAATAAAGAGTATTTTCGTTAATTCAAAACAAATTCATAGATTATAAATAAATATATGAAAATACATAGTGTCGAGAAAAAAAGAAAAATATATAGTAATACATTAGAAATTCTATCACACGCAGATGCATATATGAAAACCACGGATTTAAAACATAAATGTATGCGATATTAAAATAAAAATTAGATTAAATTGTGAGTAAAACGAAATTTAAATACATAAATATATCATATTAATAATATCAAATGCACTAACAACTCAATTAATAATCTTATTAGTGTATATATATAATTGACGAAGATAAAATATTTTGAAATGAAGCTTTGGTTGAGTGATAAATTTAATGTTATCAACTGATATGGGTTCAAATTTCACTATATTTTATTTTTATTAATTTTGTTAAAAAAAAATTAATGCACCTTCAAATAATATAATTTATTTTAATTTTTCTAACCGAATTAATATTCAATGGACTCATGAACCTAATTTAATCAAAATTTTAATTTATAGTATCTATTGGATAGTATTTTCGGCAAAAGCGTTGACTGATCAACAGACAAACATGAAATATTCATTGAATCAAACTATAGCTTAATAACGTCCATAGTATATGTCGCATCCTTTTATTTAAACAAAAACTGTCGGTTGAAGTTTAATGAATGAAGACGAAGCTCCGACTGTTTCA
The DNA here is from genome assembly GCA_025506655.1 of Gossypium rotundifolium. NCBI lineage: Eukaryota > Viridiplantae > Streptophyta > Magnoliopsida > Malvales > Malvaceae > Gossypium > Gossypium rotundifolium. The sequence continues at coordinate 7,518,837 of CP106723.1, read as the reverse complement.
TAAACCTCTCTATTTGATTTTTCGGTTTTTTTTTAATCATTAAATTTGTAATTTTGTCAAATTATTCTTAAAATTGATGAAAAAATTAAGGTTTGTTAATTTAATTGATATGAGATATACGTGAATGACACATTAGCATTTAATTATTTTTAAATTTAAAAATATTAACAAATATATTTTTATATGTTTTAATAATTTTAAATATTTTTATAATTTTTTAAATTTTAAATTTTAAAAAGTAATTAAAATAAATTAAATGATGATATATCATCCACGTGTAACATCAGCCAAATTAAAAGCATTATGATTTTTTGAGATGATTTAATAAAAACGTAAGTTTAAGGGCTAAAAAGATAAAAAAATTTAGAATACTACTTCCAATTTTATTATCTATCTAAATTCATATTACCCATAATTATTTATGATTTGAATGGTTGGAGTTTATGTATTTTGAATTCAAATCATTCGAGTTTTCAAAATCGAGTCATTTCAAATTTTGTTATTTGAATTTTGAGTCATTTTAAATTACTTAAATAGATATTTTTAATCTGAATTATTTTCAAATTTAAATTATCAAATCAGACAAAATTATATAGGGATTCAGATTAAATCAAGTCAAAATTTAGAGATTGTAAGAAACTATTAGAGATGCTTGGCCTCGTTGCAGTTGAGACAGGCAAGCAGCCTTCATGGCTTGTGGGGGTGCATGCAGTTCGTTTAGACGAATAAATGAGTGGTTTCAAGCGAGAAAAACAGGGACTCGGGAATAGGAATCGATGAGGAATAATAAAAGGCAGTTCCAGGGTGGTTTTTCAAGGACACCAACTTTATATATAATTCTTGCTTGCTATTTCTATAATAGCCACTTGCACGTACGGTGAAAATTTTATTTATTTCAATAATGTCTTATGGACAATAATGTGCTGTGGTGGTAATAGTGAAGTGTTTGTTCCTTTACAATACAATCAATCAGTTTCAAGGCCTTTGAAGGTAACCAATCGTTCTCCATGATAGAAATGAATGGTGGGAGACTGAAACAATGGATCCGAATGGGAATGGTGATTGTCTTATTCACTTCTGCTCTTCCTTCACATCCACTCCTATTCTAGATTTATTCATTTTAACTCCTAACTCTAACTGATTAAATCCAATTTAAACTCGATTTAATTTAATTTAACTTTAAAAAAAATCAAATATTGGACGTATGTTCAATAGTGTCAAAATACAAGTTCATTACCATTACACTATATTCATTATTGAATAAATTTTAAAAGAAAATATATTTTTATATTTTCCTTCACTCACATCGTGGGTATGAAAAATCTAGTATTGATAATATCGTTGATTGAGTTGGTGTCGCAAGTAAACTTAATACCAACTCAAGAAAAATGACAATACCATGATAAACAATTTAAATACATTTAATATTCTTAAAATGATGTATTTATCTATTTAAATTTCCTTATGTTATTTTTAAATGTATATTTGTGTTCTAAATACGTGATTTTCATATGCATAAACGCATACAGAATTTTAATAATTTATTTATGAATATAATTTTGAAATGTATAATTTCTTAGTATATGCATAACATAAATATACATGATTTTAGTATGTTCATCCATTAGATAATAAAATTTCACATGTATCGGGATCAGGTACATTAATCCCTAAAATTTCATAATTCACATTCCTCACGAGACATTATTCTCTCTCTCTTAGGGATAATATCTTAAGTCCCTTAAGAGATTATTAGTGTATTCATCACCCATAAGATAATATCCTAAAAACTCTGAGAAAATTATTTATTCATCATCAAATCCAAACTTTGGAACGAGAGGCCAGTTCCAAAATTTTCTTAGTAGACATAGTTTCATCCATTACTACCTTAAAACACAAAGTCTAAGACATTTCCAAAGTTGTTCCATGATTAATAATCATGACAATGTATATCTCTAATCCAAGAGCCACTAATCACATTTCCTCCACAGCAGCAAGTCATCACCCCAAATTAATGGTCATTGTCTAATCTCTTCTTCAGCTATAAGAACTAGTTCTTATAGACAAAATCACCTTCTCACAAGTTAATTACATCCATAGATAGAGGACATACAACCAACAACTTCGCTCTAGTTTCATGGCTTCATCCTACACATATCAAAGAATACCAGCAAGGTAAATGACTTCACCATCATCATCTTTTTATAATTTCTTGCACAACACAGCATATATGTATATATTATTAAAAATGTGTTTTGTTTACAACTTTACACTAATGGATAATCTTTGTTTGAGGTGGTCACCGACTATATATTATCTTAATCTTAATTTTATTATTCTAAATCATGTTACTTTATTTATTTTATTTGTTATTGGAAAAATTAATTTGGAAGCACTATAAAACCTGACACCACCCAAGAAAAACAAAACCTTTTTTTTATTAGTTGTTGGCTATACTAAAATAATTAACCTCAATTATGTGTCATCCCATTATGCCAAGTTCCACCTTTTAAGGTTTAGCTTTGAAATGCTAATAAAAATATTACATTATAAAATGGATTAATAATTTTTTATAAACATTTCGATATTTGGTAGGTTTGTTTAGTTTTGAAGTTAGTGTTGGATTGTTTCCTTAAATGAAGAGTAAAGTTTTCTTGACTATTGTTTTATTCCATCACAAGATTCGAATACGAGATTATAGTCCTATTTGGTAATTGGTTGATAGTTGATTGATTGTAGTGATTGTATTAATTAACTGTACTTATTTAAAATGTTTGATAAAATTTAACTAATAACTGAAAGTTGATATGTGTAAAATGACAAATAATTAGGGCATGACATATTTTATTGTTAAGTATTTATTAGTTTATAATACTTTAGTCATTATTGGGTGAAATTATTGAACTAAAACATTATTATAAAGGAATTAAAACATCTATTGAAACACCCCAAACCCGGCCCATGAGTTCTGACCGGATCTGGTATGTCACTGGGTAAAATAATTTGGGTCAATTTGAAAGTTTGGTGAAAATTCGATAAAATTTGGCTAAGGTATTAAAACGGAGTTTAAAAACTCAATTGGGCCTTTTTATAAATACAGTTGGGCTTTATAAACCCTTTTGAAAACATTTGATCATGTATATTTTAAAAACATCAAGTTGTAGTTGACTAAGTTTATTTTTGGTTACCCGATGGTAACGTCTTTGAAAACTCGTAGAAGTTATTAAGTTGGAAAAGGTTACTTTTACCCGGTTTACTTTAACATTTGTAAATTTCATTTGTAATATATTATAGGTAAAATAAAAAGTAAAATAAACATCCAAAATAATAATAGTGGCCTTATTACATCCCAAATTAAAAATACTTAGGAAATAAAATACTTAAACTTAACGAAAATAAATTTAACTCCAACAATAAGCATGGCCGCCTCGAGTCCTCTCTGGCTCCATCTCCGCGATCTACTCATCTGCAAAATGTTAAGGGAAGGGGTGAGTCACCAAGACTCAGTGTGTAAATCCCCCTCCCGGTAAATACAACTCATACACAATTCCTTAATAAACATGCACATGCAACCCAACTAGCCATCCATACTCCTTTTCTACCCCGTGTGGTCAAAACCACTGATGACTTAAAGTCACAACTTAAATGATGGGGCCAACCCATCGTGTGGTCAAAACCACTGATGACCATAGGTCACAAAATATCAAAGTGTGGTCAAAACCACTAGTGGTACCAAACCACTCGGACTTAGTCGCAAATATTCAATCGTTGTGGTCAAAACCATCGATGACCATCATCACAAATAATCTGATGGGGCCAACCCATCTTGTGGTCAAAACCACCGACGACACGTCCATAATTCATCCCTCCTCTCATCAATCCCACTATCACATGCTTTTATATCGCTTTTTCATATATCATGGCATAGCATTTAATATCATGTGATGGCATGCAAATTATTTAACAAAAGTCACAAGTTAGGGACTTACCGAAATCCAAGATTATGCCACAAGCTAATCACAACCAAAAGATTAAGGCAAACATCAAAGTCATGTGAATTAATAAAGTGTGTAGAGAGATCTTACACACTGTTACTATCGTAATTCCTAGATCTCAAACTCCGATCTACAACGCTAGATCTTGACCCTACATTCACCAATCATCTTTGTTAGTATCAAAAGCCTATTCGCCAAACCAAGATTGTACCAAAGGGTTTCACATGAACCCAAACCTTACCTACACGCCCTTTGAACACTAACCACCTTACGATATATAAACCGTTTCACTTCCCTACAATTACTTTAATCGTATTAGTAAGAATTATAGGCCATAACTTTAATTCCAAAAGAGATGATTACCCTTACCACACTTAATGAAAATTGGCAAGACCTTGTTGGAGATGTAAGATTCGCCTAAGCACAAGATGGAGGGCTGGAATTTTGAGAAGAAGAGAAGGGTATTCGCTAAGAGTAAACAACAATGCTGGAAATTTCGAGCAAATTTTGGCTAAGATTTTAAGGAAGAATTGACAAAGACAATGAAGGGAGAAAGAAGAAAAGAATTTGCTGGAAATTTTCTCTTAAAGAGGGGTATATTCACTAAAAGGAAGCAAGAAAAGCTGGAAGTTTTGAATGATTTTGGCTATGAAACAATGGAGATTTCAAAGACAATGAAGAGAGAAAAAAGAAAAGAGTTTGTCGAGTTTTCCTCTTCTTTGTCAGTAGCAAAAATCAAAATATGAATGCCCAAGGAGTCCCAATTTTCTAAACACCCTATTTTGTGATAATTTTTCAGCCTTGAATTATCACAATTAATCTAGCTTTATCATACTTTTTAATCTCCTAATCCCTCAACAATTTAATAGCAAATAAAACACTATTAGTCCCCCTTCCAGGTAGATAATAGGCAAAAAATAAGCTTAATTAAGAGTCCTATTATGTCGCCAACACTACTTTCCTTCACGCCAAAGAGAGAGGGAAAAATAAAATCCATGTCGCTTCTTGGCTCGAACCAACGCCCTCAAGCAAGCACTTTCCTTAAACGCCTTGCCACTCTTCCCAATTGACTTTCATGTCAAATTACCTCTCCATTTAATTATAAGCCTTCTTCTTGGCCCTCTTGCCTTTAACGTTAAAAAGCCCAAAATAACACTCCTTATGCCCTTGCATTTCAAGCCGAGACCTTCGTGCTAACACCCTTAAGTGGCGCCCAAGCCACTCCGCCCACCTGCCTTTCATGCCATAAAGCCTTCTCATTTATTTATAAAACCTCCCTAGGCCGATTACCCTAAAATTAAAAAGCCAAAAATCCATTCCAAAGACTTTAACATGCGCCCATCAATCTCAAGCCTTTAAGTGGCACACGATAGCCACTTAGCCAACCCAACTTTCATGCCATGAACCTTGCCCGAAATTTCTTTAAAGCCTTCCTAGCCCTAACGCCCAAAAAGCCCACAAGGATAAAATATTTCCACCTTGTACCTCCCATGGATCGAACCCAAGACCCCCTTCCCATGGATCGAACCCAAGACCCCCTTTTAAACCCCTAGGCACACCAAGCCAATATGCCAATTACTGTCTTGTGTCATGCTTCTCCCAATTTTTATTTAAACCCTATCTCCACCTAGCTTCCTTCCTTTTAAACCCTTAAAAAGAAATTTTTAATTCCAAATCTGACCTAATTCAGGGTTATGTCAAGGCCCTAAATATGCTTAGAAATCAAAATATTTATTTCTACAGGCACATACATAGGAAATTAATTAAATTTTCAACAACCCCTATTTTAGGGTGTTACATCTATTGTGCAAATTAATTACTGAATGTTTTTGAAATTTTAAATAAACAAATTCCTTAAGTTCCTAATTTGCAACCATTAATCCTATGGGAATTGATAAATATTAATAGTGTACCAATATAATTGTAAACTATATTATTAGTGATAATTATATCACACTCTGAATAAATTTGTCAAGTAACTTATTTCAATTAATATAGAGTTGCATAAAAATCATTTTATACAAGTAAATTGAAAATAAATTAAGAGTACATAAATATTCAAGAAATATATCAATATATATATATCATTAGGTTTGAGAGCATGTGGTAAATGGAGTAATTTTTTGCAAGCATTATCAAATATATCATTCCACATATCTCTTTCCCAATCAATTGTGAAAGAAGTTGTTCATTTTTTTGTTTTGAAGGTTTTAACTCAACAAACTCTTATAAATTTACATTAATTAACTAAAGACTACAGTTAGAGAGTTTAACTATCCAATCCTTCATTTGTACCTAAATCAATTAAGAAAGATTCAAAACTCTTTTTATCAAATACCTCTTTAATTTAAGAGACATCGAGTTCTTTACTATTAGACCTAATAAATGTTAGTTAAAAATAATTAATATTGAATATACTTTCGGTGTATAAATTTATAAAAGCTTGTAATTATAAGTTTAAAAAAATTAATGATTTTAATGAAGTTTCGAGATGTGATATTATGACATTGAATGAAGCAATATTATGACATTAACAAGAAATAATAATTTTTAAATTTAGGCTTCAATTTATTGCTTTACCATGTCATATTCCTTGGGCTTGGGCTGTATTTGGGCTTTTACAGAAGTATTTTGAGCCCATCGTATATTATTAAATGGCGGAAAACTCCGGACCAAGAAATAAAAGAAAATTGAACTAATTTGTGGTTTTGGTCTTCCCACTATGTTAAAATATAGGGTTTAATCCTCTATTTTAATAATTTAAAATTAATGTTATTAGTAAGTTTAAATTGATGATATGAATTTTTAAAATAAAAATCAACCTTAAACATTCGATTGATATGTAACTTTATTAATATTTAAACATGATTAACTAGATTTTTAGGTGACTAACTGTGAGCCAAATAAAAATATTTTGTGCCATCACTTTAATAACGACATACAAATAATGATATAAAATAGATGAATTAAATTTCATCAAATTAAAATAGAGGAATTGCATCTTAAATTTCTGCACAATAGAGGGACTAAAACCAAAATTAGACTTTTGTATATATATTTTAAGAAGGAAAATAGTTTTATCTTCCTAACATTTTAAAGTAGTCTTAATATACCATTTGATAATTGAGTTTGACATTTTTTTAAAGTGGCACTTGTGTTATTTTTTGTCTAATCTGGACCTCGTATTTGATAAAATTATATATATATTGGTACCCAAAGATAATAATGTTAACTTTTAGCTTTTAATTTGGATTTTAATGTTAATTTGACGAAAGATAATCGTTAATGTTATGTTTGAATCTTTTATAATTTTGTTAATAGAATAAATTTAATGTTAAATTGTTAGTTTATTTAATTTTATGCTTAATTTGTCAAATATAAATCAATGAGTGTTATTTAATTTGGGTTTTAAGGTATATTTGATCAAATTTAATTTCTAATAATATTAGCTAATCATGAATTATTATTAAATCAACTCTAGAACTCGAATTAAATACTAAAAGTTAACAATATTACTTTAAGTTCTAAAATGCACGACTTTTGTCAAATAACAAAAATAACATATGTATTAGAAAAATGTCAAACTCAAATACTAAATTATGCATTAAACCTTTAAAGTAAATTTAAAATTCACTTATCAAACTAAAAGTTACAATGACGGGTAAAATACCCAAAATACCAAAAAATAACTTATTTATAGAAAATGACCGTTTCAAAAATATTTATGGAAAAGGTTGTTTCACCCCAAAACGCGGCCCATCACGCCAAGACGTTTTGGGGATATGACAACAAAGCACTCTTCTGGGACGCGCTTGTCGATGAATCACCAGAAAACGCTACGACGTGGACGCATTTTTGCCCTCTCTCCCCGTCCGATTACAGTATGATATTCTAAGGTTTCTGGGCTAGGGTAAAAATATATATAGGGTTTTGGGCAAAATATATTAGCCCAAAAAATTAATTGAATTTTTTTGACAGTTGTATGTGGCAAAATAATTTTGAGAAGACCTTTCTGAACAAACAGTGGCCAAAAACGCTTCAAGAAGGATGTACTGTCAGTAAAAGTACTGAAAAGAGCTCCCACGTGGACGCTCTTTTGCTATAGTAGTCTCCAGGAAAATTATTTTGAGAAGACGTTTCTGAACAAACAGTGGCCAAAATGCTTCCAGCAGGTGCACCGTCATCATGAGTATCAAAAAGCTCCCACGTGGACTTTTTTGCACATGAGTCTCCGGAAAATTATTTTGAGAAGACGCTTCTAAATAAACGATGGTCAAAATGCTTCAAATAGGTGCACTGTCGAAGAGTACTGAAAAGAGCTCCCACGTAGACGCTCTTTTGCTACAGTAGTCTCTAGGAAAATTATTTTGAGAAGACATTTCAACAAAAAGTGGCCAAAACGCTTCAACCAGGTGCACTGTCAAGATGAGTCTTGAAAAGAGCTCCCACGGACGCTTTTGCTACAATAGTCTCCGGGAAAATTAGACTATAAATCAATCAAATTTCATTCTCAAGTTGCATAAGGGAAATTGAGGCAAAAGAAAAAAAACGAAAATGAGTGAACGTATTAATGTTGTTATTTACTACGATGGTAAGGTTTGTGACACCAGAAATGGTGTTGTTTTCTTATCGAGAACACAAGGTAACCGAAGTTTTAATCGAACGTCGATTTGGTAGAACTTCGCAAAAGAATTAGGCGTAAAATATTCAAACAACGCCAATGAAAGTTCATCTATTAAGTATAGATTTTGTGCTTGGTTGATCCGGTGAGATATGACTCATTCGACATCAAAGGTCCCTGAGCTTTGAGGCAATGGTGGAGACTCATCTTGCAAATGGATCACCTTATCTCGAGGTATATGTACAATTTTCATCTCCAAGTGATCTTTCTGCGACCTCAACATCTATCGCAATTTGAGGGAATACACGACCCCAAGCCGACACTGTTAGTGGGAGGCAAAACACGAAAGTGCCCATGTTCGGTGGTAGTATGGAAAACATAACCCCTGCACGACACTCGGTTGGTGGATGGGACATGCATATCCGCCCTTCGATGTCCGATGATAGAAATACGTATTGGGGGACATCATCAACTTCTAGTGGTTGGCAATCCACATATGATTGGGAATGTTACGAAGGATGTTTAAGGAGGGATAATGTACTCCCCACAACATCCACCGATGAGGGGCCCTAGTTTGTTGCAGGTTATGGAGGGTCGGACGATGAATCCGATGTGGATCTATCTCGGAGCCCGGTTCGATGGTGCAGAAGTTGGATTATTTTCTAAACTAGAGCCTATTCCAATTGTACCTGAAGATGTTGAGGCGTTCGACGAAGAAGAAGAAGAAGAAGATCCACTATTTAAGGAGTACTCGCCCAAATTTCACATGCATAATGTCGATCTATCTCAAGATGATGCATTAGAGTTTCGAGCTACCACACGGACGCGTGATCAGACAACTTCTTCGTTGGATTCGGACCAATTAGAAGTTGGTAACCGATTTTCCAACAAGAATATTTTTTCTTCGCATTGAAACAATACAACATCGAGAACGGGTTAACTACAACGTGGTTAAATCCAAGCTCGATAAGTACGAGGCGAAGTGCAAGTGCAAGATGGTACATGTTCATGAAAATCATGGCCTCGTTGAGGAAAAAGACGAGCTTGTGGGAGATCAAAAGTACAAAGGTCCACATACATGTCTTGCGGTATAGTACCACTATGTGTTCAATGTTTTGAATAATACTAATATTATGTAATGTTGTATTATTTAACGATTTCGCTGATGTGTGTTACACAAGATCATCCGAAGATAGATTTAGACATGTTGGCTGACTTAATAATCCCGACAGTGAAGGTCGATCCCAAGACTACAATACCAGCCTTAATTGGCAATATTCATAGCCAATTGGGGTACACGCCCTCTTACAGAAAGGCTTGGATAGCCAAGCAGAAGGAGTTAGAAAAGTTGTATAGTCGGTAGGGCGCTTCATATAATGAAGTGTGGCAGTGGTGTCAGGTGATGGAGAGATATGTCCCAGGCAGCATAATAGACCTTGAAACGGAACCGGCGTACTACAACGATCGTTTGCTCCATGGATGCGCAGTGTTCAAGCGTCTGTTCTGGTCATTTAAGCAATGCCGAGATGCCTTTATATAATGCAAGCCATTGGTACAAATTGATGGTACCTTTATGTATTGTAGATATACGCATCGGCTATTGCTAGTTGTGGCACAAGACGACTGTGGGAGAATCCTTCCGATTGCGTTCGCAATAACATCGAGGGAGTCGGTTGATGACTGGGACTTCTTCCTATCTAGGTTAAGGAGGCATGTCTGCCCCCAACCTGATATATGCGTTATATTGCCCTGGAATACTAGCTGCAATAGAGCGCCAGGGAAGCCTGTGGCATCGCACACACCATCGATATTTTCTAAGGCATGTTGCATCCAACTACTATGGGCAACATCGATCTAAAAGTCAACGACGGCAAGTGACAGAAATGGGTATGTAATATCTATTAATATAATTTCGTTTGTAATATTCAATTTATTCTCAATTGAAAAGTGATATGTAATATTCACTATCAACGAATATTGGTAGGGTACGAGATCAATAAGAACCGTTTTCAGGAGATGTTTGCGAGTTTACGCTCAGATAACAAAGAAGGCGCAACCTACCTATGCAATATTCCTTTCGAACAGTGGACACAAGCATACGACGACGGCCTACGATATGGTCATATGACCACAAACCTGGTCAAATGTATAAATTCTGTTCTAAAAGGAACCCGTCATCTGCCCATTACATCAATTGTGCAAGAGACATATTTTTGTTTAGCGGCACTATTTTCGAAGCGAGCAGCCAGTTATAGACGGCAGATGCAAGGAGGCCATGTATGGAGCCCAAAGGTCTTGCAAGAAATAAACAGGGGGAAGGCACAAGCCAACACCATGCACACAGTGTGTCACGATCGTGATAGCCTATAGTTTCATGTCACGGAGTTTGACAAACCGAACCAAGGTATTGTTGGCGGGCAGTATCGTGTACACTTGACAAATAGGACCTGCGACTGTGGGATATTTGATGCACTTCGTTACCCATGCGCTCATGTACTTGTGGCTTGTCAGAATCTCCGTTTTGATCCCATGAGCTATGTCGACGAAGTGTATAAATTAGAAAACATGTACAACGTGTGGAGACACGTATTCCCACCAGTCTCAGATGAACGGAAGTGGCCGTTGGTATCGTTTGCACCGTATAAGCTGTTGCCAGATAGACAATTGAGGCGCAAACCAAAAGGTCGACCTTTCTCGAGTAGAATACGAAACAATATGGATATTCGAGAAACGAGCAACCAAAGTAGGTTGTACGGATGGTGTAGGAACCCAGGGCATACATCTCGCTCGTGTCCAAATCGGAATAGTTGACCGTGTTCTTAGTTTTTTTTGTCTCTTCATGGCTATGTAATTTTTATTTTTTTTATAAAAACGGTGAACTTTTGTACAAGAACTTTTATTTTATTCAAGTTTTAATTTATTAAAAGAAAAATTAAATTACAATAAAAAAAAAAAAAAAATTGTTATTTTGTTAAATATATAAAAACTAAATTACAATTAAAAAATTAAACCATTTCTATTTTATTAAAGATATTAAAATTAAATTACATTAAAAAAATAAATTACATTAAAAAATAAAAATCAAATTACAATAAAAAATAAAAAACTGTTATTTTATTAAATATATAAAAACTAAAGTACAATAAAAAATTAAACCATTTCTATTTTATTAAAGATATTAAAATTAAATTACATTAAAAAATTAAATTACAATAAAAAAATAAAAACTTTTATTTTATTAAATATATAAAAACTAAAGTACAATAAAAAAATTAAACCATTTCTATTTTATTAAAGATATTAAAATTAAATTACATTACATTAAAAAATTAAATTACATTAAAAAATAAAATCAAATTACAATAAAAAATAAAAATCATTATTTTATTAAATATATAAAACTAAAGTACAATAAAAAATTAAACCATTTTTATTTTATTAAAGATATTAAAATTAAATTACATTAAAAAATTAAATTACATTAAAAAATAAAAATCAAATTACAATTAAAAAAATAAAAACTATTATTTTATTAAATATATAAAACTAAAGTACAATAAAAATTAAACCATTTCTATTTTATTAAAGATATTAAAATTAAATTACATTAAAAAATAAAATCAAATTACAATAAAAATAAAAAATTGTTATTTTATTAAATATATTAAAACTAAATTACAATAAAAATTAAAATTAAAAAATTATATTACAATTAAAAATAAAAAGTAGGTCCGAATCGTTGATGCTTATTTAATTAGTGCCACACGGGTGGTCGTGATTACTCATTGGATTCCTCCTTCGTCTAGCTTCCTATGGGTCGTGGAACCTCAAGGGATTTTGCCTTCAAGACTAGGTTTGGTTGTGGGTCATGAGGATGACCCACCTTGATAAAATAAAGACCGGAGGTGTTTGCATAAACCACGACGGGGGTGTCTGAATCCCGTATGGCGAAGGAGGGTAGTAGAAAGAAGTGCTCCCAACAGCGCCTCCTATGATCCCTCACGCGACAACGGCCTAAAGGGTAAAGGAAACATATATGGGGTAGGAGGATACATATAAGGGGTAGGGTACACACCTGGCATAAAGGTAAAGGCTGTGATGTCGGTGTCGTCAGCTGAACTGATGGACCCGGTGATTGTGTCGACGCTGTTGATGGCCCCGTCTCATCACCCGTTCTTCTTGAATTTAAAGGGCCCCGACATTCCCTTCGTTCAGGAAGTTGTCGTCGCCTCTCTTCTTCCGACAACAGATATGGCTTACCATGGATCCTAAACCATGGCATGTATTTCGGCACGCATGCTAACTCAGGAACGATGATCGGTTCCCGGATAGGTAAATAGTCATACCGGTTCTCCCACGCCTCGATATGTGCTGACCAAAATCTTGACCAATCCGTGTGCAGCTACTGCACTTTGTGCTCATCATCGAACACCTCAAGTGGCACGGAAATCGGTTAGCGAGATTCAAATTGTCACAGAACCCGATCTGACTGGTGCATCTCCACGGTCGCATAGGTGATCAATGGGACCTTCACGTGCCAACTATTCGGATTTTGGAAGAACTCCTCCAAATTATCGCCAATTTTGGATCCTCGACGGTGTCCATTGAAACTATATTAACATTACCAAAATATTAGTTATATACATAATACTAGACACTAAATACGAAATACTAAATTATAAATACGAAATTCGAAACTTACTTGTGATTCCGACCGTTGGTCCAATAGAAGCCGTATATCTTCAAGTGAGGTAGGTATTCCAACATGACTCGCCGAATGGTTTCACCCAATTAAATAATTTTTTAGCATACAATTATACTATAAATCTACGAAATAATTGTAAAATATAATATTAAATTTACCTCGTTATCAGTGGGAATGAATATGGGTGGTCGAGTCGAGGTCGTAAAAATAGAAATCGAAACCATGCCCATGATCGCAGAGTGATAGGCAACCTCCGATTTTCACTTTACTCACCCACGTCGCCAAGACATCTCCCGATACAACCTCGATAGCACGGTAGACCCCAACTCAATTCACCGGCTGCTCTGAAATCAACAAGTTTCAGAGCCATCTCGTGTCTGAGGTTTCTAGAAAGATCCGACATCGATAGCCTCCAATTATCTGAAGAATGTATGCCCGAGCATACCGTATTCTTTCTATTTCGGCCGAACCCTCATTCGGCTCCGGGAATGTGTCTCATAACGAGGCCATCTCGATCCGAGCTCCTTGAATTTTATCCAAATGGCACCTAGAAGCTTGTAGTATACGGCTCCCCAATCACCAAAAGTTGCGGATCGATGACTACCGACCCGTCCACCGGCAATCCCAACTGCAACTGCACATCTTTCAGAGAGATGGTACACTCTCCGCATGGAAGATGGAAAGTGTGCGTCTCGGATCTCCACCTCTCTATCAACACACTGATCAAAGGCGGCTCCAACTTGAACCCCCGACCTATCGTGGCCACGTTTCAAAAACCCGCTTCCCGCAGGTAATTCTCGATCAATTGCGATGGGGGACCATGCATGTTGCGAATATAACATTCCAACACCCGATCTATGATCATTTAAAAATTATAAAATAAAAATTAATTAAAATTGCATAGACCTAAAAAATATTAAATAATATTGAAAAATTAAAATTTAAAACTTACCATTTGCAATTGCTCGACGGAGATGTGCTTGTTGTCTAGACAAAGTAATTCCCCGGCCATTTGTAATATGATCGAAAGTTTTAAAAGTTTCAAAAAAATATATTAAAAAATATAAAAAATTAAAAAGGGCTTTTTTGTAAATATTAAAGGACTATTTCAAAATTTTAGAGGAAGTTTGAAGGACTTAAAGAGAATTTTGAGAGGAATTTAAGAGCAATTTGAGAGGAATTTGAGAGAAGAATGAGTAAGGATTAAAGTGTGAAAAAAATAAAAGGGTTCGGGGGTTTTATAGTTTTTTTTTACCGTTGGGCCCCCAACGGTCAAAAAAAATTTGGCCCTTTTTTTTTTTTTACCTTTGAGGGCTAAAAGCGCCTTAGGGACGACGCTTTGTCAGATATCCCCAAAACGCTACCGATATGAGACGTTTTGGGGTGAAACGGCCCTTTTCTGTAAATATTTTTAAAACTAGACCTTTTCCATAAATAATTTATTTTTGGGTATTTTACCCTACAATAGCAATGTACAAAAAAAAAAAAAAAAAAAAAAAAAGAGACAAAAGGCAAAGGGGAAAGAAAAAAAAAACACTTAATCATTATTTTGCCCTTCAACTATATTCGTTTTTTTTTTTTTGGTATCTAAATTTTTTTGTCTCATTTTATTACATGAACTATCATTTTCATCCCAATTTACTCCAAAATAAAAAAGTCACCAATAAGAATGCAACAAGTGGCACATTCTTATTGGACACTAATAACATTAGGGTAAAATGGGACGAAAATGATAGTTTAAGTATCAAAATAAAAAAAAAAAAAAACATTTAAGTACTGAAATAAGAAAGATAATATAATTCAAGGCTAACTCATAATTTTAGCAAAAGAAAAACATCGAAGACATTCTAGCTTTTAGCTTTACGCAAATCA
This sequence comes from Gossypium rotundifolium, assembly GCA_025506655.1. NCBI lineage: Eukaryota > Viridiplantae > Streptophyta > Magnoliopsida > Malvales > Malvaceae > Gossypium > Gossypium rotundifolium. Next base: position 7,503,644 of record CP106723.1, on the reverse strand, counting down.
TATACATAAGAGGAATGATCCACTTATATTAATATAAATTTAATACGATTTTACACACTTTCATAATTATTTTTATGATTAATATATTAACAATTCAATTGTCATATTTCGTGTTCTATTCATATAGATCATGCCCTACGCGAATAAATATTAGTAGAACACAGAATCGCTTTGAGTGTGGGCTCGAACAATCACGAATCAAACATAGAATCATAAATGATTTATTACTTTCAATAGAAAAATAATTCTCTCTCAATAGAAATCAGAAAAATTGTAATTCCCAAAAAATAAAATTTATACTTAGAAAATAAATTCTCTCTACTTTCTGGCAGAATAACAATATCTCAAAGTTATGTGAAACTTGTGTTTTGTAAATAGCTCTACTAATGCAATCTATTTAGTACATGTTCCATAGTGAATAAGGAGCTTGAAGCCTTAGCCTATACCAAGAAAGCTCGGAGAGGGAAGGCCTTCGCTCCACCCAAAGTCTCTTAGAAAAGGAAAATATTTAAGAGAGTTCCACATGAAGAATCATTTATATCATCTATAGGGTCAAAAACTGAGTTAAACTCTAGTTTTATGAAGGACATACCACTAAAGGACATTGTAACACCCCTTACCCGTATTCGATGCCGGAACAGGGTACGAGACATTACCGAGGAGTACGGAACACTTACAGATGATTTAAACCATTTATCGCTCAAATATCAAAATTGATTATAAAAGTTTCCTTTAACAGACCCTTGAAGTCCAAATTATGCATTGGGATTGGGTCGGGACTAGCTTCTTCTTTATCCGTGACATTGCATAATCTGTGTAATCTTTAAAATAATCTAATATTTCTTCTAAAACTAAGTTCATTTGTTGTACTATACTCAACTCTTTTTTTTTTTTTTTTTTTTGCATTACTAATTATTTCACTACTGAACTCTTTAGTTTCCCACTTATGAACTTATTTAACATAATTCTTGCGACTGTCATCTAAAGCAACACTGGTAAGGGGGTGAGGTCGTAAAGCCTCTAACTTGACTCTTATAATTACACACATATGACTTAACATTTATCATCAACGTAATATCATCATAATAACATAATTCACTCTAAGCAAATTTTCGCACTTAAGTCATGTTACGAACTTTTCGATTATCTTATTCAAACAAGTGTACTTAAACATACATTCCATGAATTTTGAGTAAATTTACTCATAACACTCACTTAATCAAGCATGTTAGACACATAACATCATATGAATACCAACATACATGAATGAGCTTATCACAACATATACTTCCGTTTCATTTCACTTTTCCACATTTCTCAACATATAGTTATCTCATTAAGCACATTAACACATGCATATCATGAACTTCTATTCATACCTTTTCACATTTCAATACATCGTAAGCACATTTCAATCATCTCAATATCTTTTTTAGCATTATCGACAATAGCTCGGTTAGAAGTTTTCTCTGTCTTAACAAAATAATTTCGTTAGAGCCAGGAGATATCACACTATCACAGTTCACATATGACATGTATAGCTAGACTCTTACACACGCTATGTTAGTCCGAGAATCGACTAAACTATAGCTCTGATACACAAAATGTAACACCCCTTACCCGTATTCGATGCCGGAACAGGGTATGAGGCATTACCGAGGAGTACGAAACACTTACAGATGATTTAAACCATTTATAACAATCCCAATGCATAATTTGGACTTTAAGGGTCTGTTAAAGGAAACTTTTATAATCAATTTTGATATTTGAGCGATAAATGATTTAAATCATCTGTAAGTGTTCAGATTCTCGTTAATGCCTCGCACTCGCTTAAGATCAAATATGGGTAAGGGGTGTTACAGACATTGCTTAAACAGATGTCAATGTGGGTCATTAAGTCACTATTCCTCAAATATATCTGGGTAAGCTACACACTATTAATCACCTAATTATTGATAAATTTTTGTTTTGTTTACTCAATTATGAAAAGTTACAAAGTGTTCATTAACGAACTGATGTTATAAAACATTAAATCATAGGTTTAATAACTAATATGCTCCCTAAACTATAACTAAAATACAATTTGGTATTTCAAAAGAAATTAGTGAAAATCCAAGAGAAATTCTTAAAAAGTATGGAAATTCATAATTTATTTTTGAAATTATAAATAAATTAAAAATTCATAAATTTTAGAAAAGTTTTGACTTTTTTTTTAATTCCTAAAACCTATTGTCCACCTACATGACTTTCTATATGGTCTTTTCCTTCTGTTCACTTAATGATGAAAAATGTAAATTCAAGTTCTTTTTTGATGATTCTCATTTTGTGTGTAAGTTGAAGATGATCTACATGAGAAGAGCACTATTTATATTTTTTGTGTTTAATAGAAACAAAGATAATTTGTGGAGTAAATTGTAACAATTAATAGAAATATATAAACTTTTCTAGTTTTTTTTAATCTTTGGAAATTTTTTATATTTTTAAAATTTTATGAATATTTTAAATTTAAATAATTTTTATAGCATTATAAATTTAATTTTTATAATTTTGGAAAATAAAGCATGATTTTTTTCAAATTATTTAGGATTTTTATATTTTTTATTTGTTTTAGATTTAAAAATCAATGATATTTTAATTATAATTCATGAACCAAATTAAGTCTATGAGCTAACATGCCATGACATTAGTCTATTACTAATTTAACAATGAGTGACTAAAGTGTAAATTTACTAATAGTTAAGTGACTATAAATGAAACTTACCCAATAATTTATGGAGAGCGTTTTAAGAGTTTACGAAAAAAAAAAGAGTTAATTATTTATTTAATTACCATTTCCCATTTTTTTTCCTTCCTCTCCTTATACCATCATGGTCGATTCTTGTGGTTGATTCCCCTGCCACTAGCTAAGTCTCTTATTTTTGGGTTCTTCTTCAACGGTTACTTATTTTTTTCCCTGTATTTTCTTCTAGAAAAATTTTCCCTTTTGTCAGGGTAAGCCACACTAACGTGCTTATTTCTTGAAATCCCATCCTGTTATTTTTAGCATAATTTTATTTGGTTATATATAATATACATATATTTCAGTGAATTCTGGGGGTTTAAATTGTTGGGTATTTTTTTGTTCTGCCAAGTTTTTCATGTGCTGGGTCAGATTTAACCTGGGTTTACTTTAGTTCTGCAGGTAAGCTTAAAAGCTTGGCGACATTGAAAAATTATTCAACTATTTTAGTGTAAATTGGGTTTTGTTATTGAAAAGGTGGGGAGTTTTGGTGATTCAGGTCAGTCTCCCTTTTTATTATTATTATTAAACAAATTAATTTCTTTGGCTTTAATGTTGCTATTAGTGCTTCTTGTATTTTCTGAATTTTAGGTTGTGTCTACTGGTTTTCCAATGCTTTTGTTGGGCTGAATTATTTTTGCTTCGAATAAGATATAGAGATTGTTAGAAGCTTTGCATTGTATGCTTTGAAGAAATTGATGTTTTCATCAGTCTTGTTATAAAGATTGGATATTATAATGCACTGGAGAGTTGGCGGTGTTATTTATTAGAGAATGGTCTAAACGTGTAAAATTAGATTCATGAGTTTCTTAAGATTGATGCTTCATAGAATCGTAGATTTTCCTGAACATCATAATATGCAAATGAATCGGAAAAGTTCAATAGAATATATGAGCAGAACTATATATGTCCCACTTTGGGGTTTTGGCTGTTGATGCAATAGCTTCAACTGATGTCTGTGGTAAAAGAAATCTAACCTAAGTATAAAAAAGTACAGTTGAATTTTCTAACCATCCGAAATCTGTCAATGTCAATGTGATTATCACTCAATGCCAAGAGATATCTCTCTGGTTGCAAAGAAATAAAAGTTTTTACATAAGACCTAACTTATTGCTTGTGTATAACTCCTTCAAATAATTATGGGAACTTTTCGTGCCACTTTGTGGACGATTCCAAGTTAGAAGCAATAAGGGCTTACTTTTTTCCTGGAGAAAGGCTGGACTTCAATGAACCGACAGGCCTGTAAGATGCATTTGAATATCATCTATATGGGCATTTACTAAATATGCAATCCTTGTTATGTAAATGTTACCTATGGGCAAGAAAAATATGTTTCTCTCATACTCTCTAAAAGACTCTTCTTTGTATTTCTCAGACAACTTAAGATACTTTGGTGATTCTTGATGCTTAAGCTGAATGGCCTTTGCTAATGATAGTATTGAAGGCCTTATGATTCTATCCTACCCCTACTTGTTAGGTAGTTGAGACATACTGACATAGTAAGATTTTTAGCATTTCTGCTGGTCTTAATGAACAACGCCTTCTTGTTTTCTCAAACATTTTCTTTGCATTCTGGTTTTGCAACTTTAGCCCATATTCTTTGCATTCAACACACTACACACTTTTACAAGGTTGCGGCATTGCGCTGCTGCATTTGCAGTCTTCTGGACTTGACATTCATCATAGGACATTGTTTAATGTTTTGTTAATATGTAGTTAAAATGTGATCTTCATTTTCTGGCCGGCTAACTACTAGTACTATTTATTCTTCTTGAAAAGTTAAACCCAGGTTGACTGGTCCTCAAAGAATATTGGTTTTCAGATTTAGATGTGATGACTCTTGTTTAGGAATCTATCTGTGAGTATTTGTAGTTGTCAGATTATGCACCATTAATGTGCTCTTCTTGGTTGACTTCGGGACACTACTATTTTCGATCTGAGTGCGTGGGAAACACAAATTTGTTAGATGTTACTCAGCTCCATAATTAACAACCATGCTAGTTTCGACTCAAAAGAGCCCTGTTGGAGGTGTGATGTGTTTTCAAGTCTTCCCGATAACAACTCAAAAGAGCTGATGAGCTTAGTGCCTCATCTTTTATGTTGTGGATCTCTGTTAAACTCTCATTCAAAAAATAATGTTTTAGTACTGGTCATTCTAGTTCGAATGAGGCCTTATTGAATTCTATTTTTATTAAATTCTATATTTCTCTTGTTGTTAAGTTTACATGTTGCTTAGTTAAACTTTGAAATGCTCACATAGGCATAATTGTTTTATTTCAGGCTCAGTTGGTGTTATAATATTGCTTTGTTTATAATTTAGCTCCTTTAGCATCCAGTGACACCACTCAGTATGAACAACCAATATGGTGAAGATCAAGTAAGTCGTGGAATCTTAGTCATTATTTATAGTGTTAAAATTTTGGGGGTTTAACCATGCAGTGTTTTGTTCAGGATGAAGCAACCGTTATTGGATTTGAAGTGCCAAGATCACCTGATTCAAGTTATAATAATGCCTACCCCGGGAATGAAGATGATGCACGTGACCCTCCAGTTGTCCCTCCACACCTGCACCATTCGTTGCTCAGTTACCCCACGAGTATGAATACTTCTGGGAATCTTCCTTTGCCAGAAAACGTGATTCTAAATCATCTTTACATTGAAAACCGAGAGGCACCAAGATCTGTAGTGGCACTAGGGTTTACTCACCGTTTCCGTTCAAAGTATGTTACTGTTGTGCTATATAAACCAGTTCCAAGAAGGGGTAGTTCTCATACTTAAAGTTATGAACATCAAATAGGCCTTCAGTTTGTTGGTTAGCCCTAGTGATCCAATTAGTTTCGATAGACTCGAATAGGGAAATAGCTGAAAGAATATTCATTGGTTTTGCTCGATGACTATAGGGGTCGTCCATTGAACCTCAAAATTTAACATTTTAACATGAAAATATCATCAGTTTATGTTGTGATACATATAAAGCTTTCTCGTAGCTCAGTATTTGCGGTCCTGTGAGCTTGTCTGCTGCCTAGGATGGTACTAAACTTAAAAAGAACTTGTATTTGTGGGAATTGAATTGAATGGATTGGTTCATTTTGTTGGATATGTTAGCCATTTTGATAGCTTTTTGTTATATATTTAAACGGGTGCTTTATCTTCAATCTTCATTTGTCCCTTTTTATGGTGAGAGGTCAAAATATGTGAAACATGTTTGTTTATTTGGTGATGGGGAATTTAATTGCATAATGAATTTCTCTAAGAAATATTTAAACCTTTGTACCTGTGTACAATGTGCTGGTGTACGGTTCCTACAGCGAAGGAAAGCTTTCAAACATTGATGTACAAGTATTTTAGGAATATATGCATAAGTCAATGCATATATTATATATATTCTTTCACTCTGGCCCCTGGATTTCTGGTCAAATATGATTTTGATCTTACATTTTGCTTTTAATTTAACATAATTTGACCCTTTTAGTATAATGTCACTAGTTAGTCCAAGTAGCTAGTACTATTCTTTTAATTGAAATAATTAAGGATGCTAATTATTTAGATTCACTAATTTTGAATTTCATCCTCTATTTTAGTTGCTAATAAACACATGAACTTATATTAGACTTTTGCTACTCCGTTACATATAAAGTCCAAAATTGCCGATACTTTGTTAATTTCTTGCGTATGTTTAATAGTGATATGCTTGCTATCCTCACTCGCCACCCAAAAAAACTCTCTCACATCCTAAGAAAGGGTAAGAATTATGACCAATATTATATATTTTAAAAAAGAAAAAGAAAATAGTTGTACCACTTGACTTTGGTGGAAATATGAGGTTGAGGGCATTTTATAATGAAGAAAATTGGAAGTTACAATTTTTTTTTTAATATTTCAAGTTGGAGGTGACATGTATGATTGAAAGAAACGGGTTTATTAAATTAAATGTCCTCTTACCAATTGTCCTGCAAACTGCAAGAATTTAACCAGCGTTTGCGTTGCTAAGTAACCACAATTACTGCTTCACATTTCCTTTTTTTAACATTTGTGCTAAGTTCAGTATTATTATTTATAACAACCATATATAATAATACAAAAAACATTACACATAATATAAACAATAAATAAATTATTATAAATTAACGTAAACATGTTATGTTTGTAAAGTAATTTTAAAAAAAAAAAGATAGAAGAGTAAACTAATAGAAATCGCAACACTAGAATAATTTAAAAATAAATTAGAGATACATCAACTTGATCAAATTGTTAGAATTTGCATCTTAACCTCACCATAGTTAGATCAATCTGATAATGAACATCGATTTACCAAGAAAAGACGGTTAAAAACTTCAAGAGACTCACCGCATTAGTGATGTACAAAAGGCTAAGTGTTAAATGGCATATCTTTCTTTCTCTTCATCATCTTAAATCTATCACCATCACTATGATTTAACCATCTCTACTTTCAAAGAAAATAGATTGTGCAAAGCAAAAACCACGGTAATATAGACTGAAATTAAAAATAAAATAAAACTACAAAAAGAATGTTGGAGAAACCACGACCAACAACCAACCCAAAGGCTATCACCACCACCGACAAAGCAAATGTTTAGCCATTCACATGACTTGTTTCTGACAAAGAGAAGAATTTTTTTTACAAGAGTTTTTATTCATCCTTTCATTTTCAAGTTTTAATTTGTACTAATTATTCTTTAATTTATATTTAGTTACTTTAATACATGTGCTAAGTAAGTATTTTCCTTATGATATTACACTAATAACCAAACGTAGCATTGATTACTAATATAATTTGATGTCTCGTTAATAAAATCTAAGATTCAAATAATATATATAAAGAAAATAACACTTGAAGAATCTGTTCCTATTTAGGGTTTAATCTAACTTGACTTGACTATAAATTTAATTGAAATTTAATTTAGATGTGAAATATTAGAAGATCTAAAAAAGCATTTGGTTGCGTAATTTATTATTATTACTTTTTTTAGAATTTTAAGTAATTTATTTGTCAACTAAATATTATCTTGATGACATACATATAATTTAATTTTTGCGAGCATTTTTTAGTCATCTCTTTATATATATATAGTATATACCCCAATAAGTGACTTATATGATATAGGTTAGAGTTCAAATCCTTTAAGGGTGAGACACTCATGTCACTTCTCGAATGACCATATGGATACGTAAAGTTGAAATACTCTCGTCTCTATGAACAAGACCTTTAAGGCAGTTTAGTTGCTCATGAAACATTGGTTCTCAATAAAGCATGGAAAATAAAATCTTTTTTAAAAAATAAAATATTTAATTGTGGGGATCCAATCAACTACCCAACAAACAACATTTTAAAAACTTCTCTCTCAACAAAAACTAAACTAACTTTATTTCTTATCTAATTTAGTGATAGTATATAAAATTATAAACCGACAATGTATGAAATATTAACCTACCTATATACGTACAAATTCAAGTAAAAACTTGTTAAAATCGTTTGAAGGATGCCAGGTAAAGACAGTGTACTTAATTTCTTTGTCGCCTTCTTTTCTTTACTGTTTTAGAGCTCTTGTAGTAAGTTAGTCCCTTTGGGCCAAAAAGTCATCAATTTTTTAGTGTTAAAGTTTATCGTCTAAAATTTTACTTCTTCATTCCGAGATTAAAATTGTCACTAACGATTGGAATTTTTTATTTAATTTATTGGTTATTAAATTTTTATTTTAAGTTCAGTTAGTAAACTTCAAGCAACGTCTCAATGATTGGTATTGTAGATCAATACTTATCGATGAGTAGAAGAACATACTTTAGATATAAGTTAATCTTATGGTTAGTGTCAGAGATCGGAGAAGAAAACTGCTTGAATTTTAGTTTACATATTCGTGACATTCAAAGTTATTTCAAAAAAAAAATTGAACTATAGATGAGAAAGGAAAAGAGCTTTTGGTTGGTGTAGATGGTGAAAAAAAAAAAAAAAAAACCATACAACATTGATTTTAACAGCTTAATGACTTATAAGAAAACTTTCAAATAGTTCAATGGCCATTTTGTAACTTTTTGAAGTTGAGTGACCAAAATATAAACTTATTAATAGTTTAATGACCTTATATATTTTATTATTTTATTTAATTATAAATTAATATGATAATAAAATTATATTTTCACTCTTTAAAATTTATAATTCATAAATTTTGTAAAATAATTTTCTAACTTCGTATGTGAAATATTTAAAGTTGAGAGTTGAAAAGTGCCAACTACCCTTTTAAAATGTAACAAGAAAAATTAAATATGGAAAAATTTCCATGCTTCAGATACCAAAATTGAACCCATTTTATTACTTGTGTTCTTTCAATATTTATATATACATATATAATTTATATATATATATATATATATATATATATATATATATATAGATATTAGGCTTTTTATAAAAATAACTTAAAATTTTAATTAATTATCAAAATAACTTATTTTTTAATTAAACATGAAAATGACCTAAAATTTACAGTAAAAATTGGTGGAGCCATATGGTTTGGCGCCACCAACATGCTATGTCACCAACCAAGATAAAAAATTTAAATTTTTAATGGAGTCATGCATAATGGCACCACCTGTATAAATATAAGAGAAATACTGTAATTTCTGAAAAATGAGAAAACTTTAAAAATAATTTTCTACTTTCGATGGCTGCAATTGGCGCCACTGCTTTTTTTTTTTAATTTGTTTGTTTTTTTTTTTTTTGTTTTTTTGAACTTTTGTCCTATTCTTTTCTTTTTTTATTTTAAGTTTTATACTTTTCCTTATTTATTTTATTTTATTTATTATTAATTTTAAAAATTTGACATGTATATTTAAAATATTTTATAATATATATTTTATTTTAAATATATATTTTAAAATTATTTTTAAATTTAAATATTATTTTAAATTATTTTTAAAATTTTAAATATTATTTTTAAATAATAAATATATTTTTAATAATATAAAATATTTAAATATTTTTAGAAATTAAAATATATATTATAACTGGTCACATCATGTCTTTAAAATATTTAAATATTTTATATTATTAAAATATATATTTAATATTTAAAAATAATATTTAAAATTTTAAAAATAATTTAAAATAATATTTAAATTTTTAAAAATAATTTCAAAAATATATATTATAAAATAATTCAAATATACATTTCAAATTTTTAAAATTAATAATAAATAAAATAAATAAGGAAAAATATAAAACTTCAAAAAAAGAATAGTACAAAAGTAAAAAAAAGTAAAAAAAAAAAACAAACAAAGTTAAAAAAAAAAGTAGGGTGTCAGCCATCAAATTTGGTGGCTCCAATTAAATTGGCTCCACCAGAAAATAAAAAATTATTTTTAAAGTCTCATTTTTTCAGAAATTATAATATTTTTTGTATTTATACAGGATGACGCCATTCTATATGGCTCCACTAAAAATTAATTTTTTATCTTAGTTGTTGACGTGGCATGTTGGTGGCGCCAAACCATTTGACTCTACTAATTTTTACTGTAAATTTTAGGTCATTTTCGTGTTTAATTAAAAAATATGTCATTTTGATAATTAATTAAATTTTTTAAGTTATTTTTATAAAAAAATTATTTATTAGTGATACCTTTTGAAGCCCTAAAAATGAAGTGTTAACTTAGAAAAATAGTAATAATCATTGATTATCGCAGTGACTGAAGTTAAAAATTGTTTTGGAGGTCAAAATTATATGGTGTATATATATATATATATGTATTTGAAAGATAAATTTATTAATTCATTCAATGAATGAAATTATACAATTTAGAGGAAAAATAGTAAACACTCATTGTAGATGGTGAAGGACAAGCTCCATTAACACAATAAAGGTTTTAGCCTCAGCATCAATAAAATATTATAACATATTGACAATTGGCTTTGTCACAACTCAAGCACAACGTATCTAGAGTAATTGTAAGCACTTAATACGATAAGAAAATCAACCCCAGATGGTCCAAAGCGGCGAGAAAAAAATTGACAAAAGAATCAAGTATTCACCAAACTAGAGAGGATGACAACATAATCATCCTTAAAATCACTTATAAAATTAAGATTACATGCATAAACAAGATTAAAAAACGTGCTATAAGAGCAAACAAAAACTTCTAAAACTAAAGACTTATTAAGCAATGAAAAAATAAACAAAAAACATATAAAACTTAAGACAATACGGGTCCAAATCAACACGTGAAATCATTTACTATTTTAAAATACTCTCAAAACAAATACAGATTAAGAAGTTGACGAAGAGCCACCCACTTTCTAAGAAAAACTACTGGTGGCTAGTGGAGTTTTAGCGAATGATAAGCATCGTCATCTGTCCATCACAATTTGTGAAGACAACAAAGATACCCACAAAATAGATATGCAAATTGAAAAAAGAGAAGACATGTGTAGTGAATGAGAAGAAGAAAGAAATAAAGGGTTGATAGGAGAGAAAAAAGGCGGGCGATAGCCAACTTGATGGCTGACACGCACTGAATAAAACAAAAGATAAAAAACAAATAACTTAGAGAAAAAAATAGAATTTTTTTAATTAAATGGTATTTTTTAAGATTGTAAAAGTATAATTTTACTATTTTAATAGGGCAAATATCCCAAAATACCAAAAAATACAAAAATTACCGGAAGGACAGTTTCAAAAATATTGACCGGAAGGGCAATTTCCCAAAAATCGCGCCCACGTCGGTGCGTTTTTTGGGAAAAACTAAAGCGCTCACGGAGGAGCGCTTTAGGCCACGTCACCTAAAGCGCCTCGTGGACGCCGCTTTGGTCGACGTGGCCTAAAGCGCTCTTCCGTGACGCGCTTTTAGTCAAGAATCAAAAAATTTGACCGTTGGACCCTAACGGTCAAAAAAGCAACGGGTAAAAAAAACTATAAATACCCCCAACCCTTCATTTTTTCACACTTCAATCCTTTCTCATTTTTCTCTCAATTTTCTCTCAATTTGCTCTCAATTTTCTCTCAAGTTTCTCTCAAAGCCCTTGAAATTTACGCTTAAATTTGAAATAGTCTTCTACCATTTACTGAAAAAGCCCTTTATAATTTTTTAATATATTTATTTTTTAGAAAATTTAAAAATCTTTATCGGAGTACAATGGTGGGATTTACATCGCTTAGACAAGAATCACATTGGCGCCCAAAGAATTGAAAATGGTAAGTTTGAATTTTAATTTTCAATATTATTAAATTTTTTAATTATGCAATTTTAATTAATTTTGAATTTTATTATTTTTAAGCAGTCAGATCGGTGTTGCAATGTTATATTCGCAACATGCCCGGTCCCCATCACCATTGATCGAGAATTACTTATGGAAGCGGGTTTTTGGCACGTGGCCACGATAGGTCGGGGTTCAAGTTGGACCCGGTTTTGATAAGCGTTGATAGAGAGGTGGAGACCCTAGACGCACACTTTCCATCGCCATGCGGAGAGTGTAGCATCACCTTAGAAGATGTGCGATTACAATTGGGATTACTGGTGGATCGCCCAGAGTCACCGGACCGTAACATCTCTCGATTGGATGGCAGTATGCTACGAGCTCCAGGTGCCATTCGGATAAATTGCAAGGAGGTCGGATCGATATGGTTTGGTTACGAGACATTCCGCAGCCGAATGAAGATTCGATCAAGATGAAAGAATACGGTATGCACGGGCATACATACTTCAGATAATTGGAGGCTATCTGATGCCGGACGTCTCTAGAAACCTCGTCCACCTGAGATGGCTCCTGAAACTTGTTGATTTCAGAGCAGCCGGTGAATTCAGTTGGGGGTCTGCCGTGCTATCGAGGTTGTATCGGGAGATGTGCGAGGCGACAGTGCGGATAAAGCAAAAATCGGAGGTTGCCTATCACTCTGCGATCATGGGCATGGTTTCGATTTCCATTTTACGCCCTCGACTCGACCAGCCATATTCATTCCCATTGATAACGAGGTAAATTTAATATTATATTTTACAATTATGTCGTAGATTTATAGTATAATTGCATGCTAAGAGTTTATTTAATTAGGTGGAACCATCCGAGAAGTCATGTTGGAATACCGACTCGCTTGAGGATATACTACTCCTATTGGAACAACGGTCGAATCACAAGTAAGTGTCAATTTCGTTATTATAATTTAGTATTTATGTATATAACTAATATTTTGGTAATGTTAATATAGTTTCAATGGACACCGACGAGGATCCCGAAATTGGCAAGAATTCGAGAGGAGTTCCTCCAAAATTGAAGCAGTTGGCACGTTAAGGTCCCGCTAATCACCTACGCGACCGTGGAGATGCACCAATCGAGATCGGGTTCTGCGGCAATTTGGATGCCGACAACCGATTCCGTGGTTCTGAGGTGCTCGATGATGAGCAAGTGTGGACTTACTGGCGCAGATACTGATTGGCCAATATTTTGGTCGAACATATCGAGAAGTGGGAGAACTGGTATGACTTTTTACCTAATCGGAACCGATCGTAGTTCCCGAAGTTAGCGTGCGCGTGCGGAGTACATGCCATGGTTTAGAATCCATGGCAAGTCAGATCGTTGTCGGTGAAGAGAGGCGACAACAAATTCGCGAGCGAAGGAACGTCGGGCCCTTTACATCCAAGGAGAAGGGTGATGAGGCGGGCCCAAGAATAAGCGCCTACACACGGTCACCAGCCCATCAATGGCGCCTATATACAACACGGCCCATCAACAATACTTATACAATCACCGGGCCAATCGGTTCAAATTGACAACACCGATAACACAGCGTCACGGTTTATGCCAAAGTGCGTACCGCGCCTTACATGTATCCTCCTAACCCATATATGTTTCCTTTTCTAGTCCCCCACAGTTGGAATCCATGGCGGGTTCGAGTCCGTTCCGACAACTCCTTTTAGCCACCGATCGTGAGGCCGACATCGGTGTGGGATTAGAGGAGGTGCCGCTTGAGAGCGCTTCTTTCTACCGCACTCCTTCACGTGACGGATGCGATCACCCCGCCGTGGTTTATGCAAACACCTCCGGGTCATTATTTTATCAAGGTGGGTCATCATCGCAACACCTGTAACTGCACCCACCGCGGGAGGGGACGGATTCCCACCGAGGTTCCACAACCTCATGGAAGCTAGAAGAAGGAGGAATCCACACAGAATCACGAATCACTGTGGCACCGGGTTCCCACCCCAGATCCGCACTAAACCCTAAACCCCATAATTTGAGTAATTGTAAATTAATTTATAATTTGAGTTTAATTTTTTTGTAATTAAGGTTTAATTTTTGTAATTAAGTTGTAATATATTTAATAAAAATTGAGTTTGTTTTTTATTTAATTTTTTAATTTATTTAATTTTAATAACTTTGACAAAATATGTTTGGTTTATTTTTTGTTTGTAATTGTTGTATTATTTTTAATACAATTTGAGTTTTTTTTTGTAATATAATTTTTTAATTTATTTAATTTTAATAACTTTGACAAAATAGGTTTGGTTTATTTTTTTTTGTAATTAAGTTGTAATATATTTATACAATTTGAGTTTGTTTTTTTTGTAATTTAATTTTTTAATTTATTTAATTTTAATAACTTTGACAAAATAGGTTTGATTTATTTTTTTTGTAATTAAGTTGTAATATATTTAATACAATTTGAGTTTGTTTTTTTTGTAATTTAATTTTTTAATTTATTTAATTTTAATAACTTTGACAAAATAGGTTTGATTTTTTTTGTAATTAAGTTGTAATATATTTAATACAATTTGAGTTTGTTTTTAATTTTAATATATAATTTGAGTGTCGTGCGGGGCTATGTTTTCCATACTACCACCGCACACGGGCACTTCGTGTTTTGCCTCCCACTTACAGTAGTGTCGACTGGGTCGTGTATTCCCTCGAACGATACTAGATGTTGAGGTCGCAATGATCACTTGGAGATGAAAATTCTACATATAACTCGAGATAGGCGATCCATCGGCAAAATGAGTCTCCACCATTGCCTCAAGGCTCAGAGGACCTTTGATGTCGAATGCGTCATATCTCACCGGATCGATCAAGCGCAAAATCTATACTTAATAGATCGAACTTTCATTGGCGTTGTTCAATATTTTACGCCTAATTCTTTTTTGAAGTTCCACCAAATCGACGTTCGATTAAAACTCAATCGCTACCGTGTTCTCCGATAAGAAAACAACACCATTTTCGTGTCACGCACTTCACCATCGTAGTAAATAACACTATTAATACGCTCACTCATTTTCAATTTTCTTTTCTTTTTGCTTGAATGCTTTCGCCAACCGAGAATGCAATTTGGCTGATGATAGCCTAATTTTGCTGCTGGCATCGAGCAAAAAGTCGCCCACGGGAGCGCTTTTCACCGCTCCGTAATAGTGCACTCGCTGAAGCGTTTTTATACGGTTTGTTGTAAACGTCTCCTCAAAATAATTTTGCGGAGACCATCAGAGCAAAAGCGTCCACGTGAGAGCGTTTTCGCCACGGTTTGTTCTAAAACGTCTCTCAAAATTATTTTGCCGAGACTACCGTCCAAAAATTATTTCATTTTTCACATTGCAAGTGGACGGAAAGATTAAGCTAAAAGCGTCCATGGGGGCGCTTTAGGTTAACTCAGCAAAAGCGCCTCGTGGGAGCGCTTTTTCTTGAGTTAGCCTAAAGCGCCCCCATGGACGCGCTTTAGCCGATTTCCCAAAAACGCTACCGACGTGGACGCTTTTTGGGGAAATTGCCCTTTCCGTCAATATTTTGAAACCCGTCCTTTCCGGTAATTTTAATTTTTTGGTATTTTTGGGATATTTACCCATTTTAATAACTATATCTTTATAATTTAAAAAAAATAAATTAAATTATTATTATTTTAAAGTACATCAAAGTACAATTTTATTATCTCTAAATAAAAAAAGGGCGGGCCACCTGCGAAATCCCCTTACCCCGCCACTCATTATTGTTTCGAGGTTAATGAGGTAATTAATCCTTTGCTTTTAATTTCTAGATTGTTCCTCTCATATTTAAAAATTAAACTTCAATCGAAAAAAAGAACTGTTAACTCACTTCCTTTAAATTTGAACATATTTTTAAATCAATATTAAAATGTCACATTTAAATTTCATCAAATTCTACTATTAGTCATTGAACTATGTGTAATTTATGAATTTCGTTTTATATTTTAATTTGATCAAATTTCGTTCATATATTTTTAAAATTTAAAATTTCAATTTTGACCCAAATGGTAATACTTTCTAATTTAACATATATAATGTCATAACAATTTATTGTTTTTACGTAATATTTATAAAAAGCCACAGCATTTTAGTTAATGTAGATTTAATTACTACCGCTTGAGACAAAATGAAATTCAAAATCCTAATAGTATAATGGCTAAAACTGATCAAATTATAGAATAGTGATTAAATTCATAATTTATGCATAATATGAGACTGATAATAGATTTCACCTAACAAATTGAATTGCTACTAGGATTGAAAAGTACATAGAGTAAAATGACCAAATTAAATTACATAAGAAATCAAACAAATAAAAAGATTAAATTCCTCAATATAAAAATAGATGGACTTAATTCCAAAAATCCTAAAAATATAAAGACTAGAGACACAATTAAAGATTCTTCTCCATAAATTTTCCTTTAGAATAATCCTTGACCATTGGGAATCCGATTAGCCCTTTAAACGCCACCTGAAATGTCAACGACAATCACTATAAATACCAAACAACTCACCTCTACTCTAAAAACAACAATAGTAGTATTTCTTTGGTAATATTTTTGTGTGACTATGAGTGACATTGAGGGATCCCCAGGAAGCTCCATGCATGGAGTCACTGGCAGGAACTGGCTTTCGCCTCATCAGTTGCTTCGCCGATGGTCGCGACCGACACAACGGCCAACTTCGACTTGCCGGTGGATTCCGAGCACAAAGCCAAAGTGTTCAAGCTTTTCTCCTTCGCCAATCCCCACATGCGAACGTTCCACTTATCGTGGATATCGTTCTTCACTTGCTTCGCCTCCACCTTCGCCGTCCCACCCCTCGTCCCCATCATCCGCAACAACCTCAACTTGAAGAAACAAGACGTCGGCAACGCCGGGTCGCTTCCGTCTCGGGGAGTATATTCTCGAGGCTCGTAATGGGCGCGGTTTGCGACCTCTTGGGCCCCCGCTACGGATGCGCATTCTTGATCATGTTGTCGGCACCGACCGTGTTCTGCATGTCGTTTGTTGCCGACGCGGGGGTTACATTGCGGTCCGGTTCATGATCGGGTTCTCGCTCGCGACGTTTGTCTCGTGCCAGTATAGGATGAGTACGATGTTCAATAGTAAGATCATAGGGCTGGTTAACGGGACTGCAGCCGGGTGGGGTAACATGGGAGGTGGTGCAACCCAGCTTTTAATGCCATTAGTTTATGACATTATACGACGAGCTGGTGCTACTCCATTTACCGCATGGAGAATTGCTTTCTTCATTCCTGGATGGCTTCATGTCATTATGGGGATCTTGGTGTTAACCCTTGGTCAATATTTGCCTGATGGGAACCTTAGCAGTTTGCAAAAGAAGGGTAATGTTGCTAAGGATAAATTCTGAAATGTCAGTATCCAGATACGAATATAAAAATTTTTCCTATTTCATCCAACGTAATCTAAAATTGTAATCACCTGATTGTCGACTCCGAAATGCTAATGCTACTACCATTTCAGGTACTATGGTATGCTGTCACAAATTACAGGACCTGGATTTTCTTCCTTCTCTATGGCTACTCTTTATGGGAGTTGAATTGTCGACTGATAATGTCATTGACCGAGAAAATATTGAATGAAAGAGTGACGTCACGTCATCTGTATCTTTTTTCAATAGATTTATGACACATCAGTATTTTTATCCTGAATTTCAGCATTTTATCTTGAATTTCAGGATTTTAATTTGGATTTGATTTTTTTAGGATAAAAATACTGATGTGGCATAAATCTATTGGAAAGGGATACAAATGACGTGGCGTCACTGTTTCATTCAATCCTTTCCCGTCATTGCTGAATATTTCTATGACAGGTAAGTTTCCCTGATTTTAGCCCCTAGATTATATTCTTGAGTATTTAATTTTTATATTTTAATTTGATATAATTTTATTTTCTTACTCCTTATCCCATGAATAAGATATTAGTGAAAAATAAATATTTTACTAATCATAATAAAATTGTTAATAGTTTGGATTATTCACTCGACTTCGAAGGTCTCTCAAAATATGTGAGGGTTCGGATAAAAGTATGTAATTCGAAAAATATGTTTTGACAAAAATAATAAGGCAAATTTAAAATGTGGACCAAGTTTGGGCTTCAACGACACTGAAGGCCCAAGCTTGACCCATTTTATACTTTTGTAATATATTTTTATTTTATTTTTATATATTATATAATTCATATCACATAAAATAAAATATAAATACTATGTAAATATTAAAAATATCTTAAGTTGTTAATTTTAATGTTTTAATAAAAGAAAAGCATGTAAAAAATCAAATATTAAATTAAAAATAATATAGGCAAATCTAAAACGAGTAAGTTAAAGCCTTTACAAATTTCATAGGCCTAACTCAATTCAATCCAGCCCCATGATCTAAATCATAATAATTTAATGACATAAAAAATTGACGGATAATTTACATTTAGATCATTTAATTTAACATTAATTTTCATGTAAGTCAAAACCCTTATTTTTTATTATCAAATTACCTCACTGAACTTCTATTATTAACAAATTAATACATTTATATTAACTCCGTTAAATGATTCTTACCAAAAAAATAGTTCTCTCAAAATGCCTACACGCCTCAACACGAAAATCTTGAAGTTGATTTTATTTAAAAATAAATGTTTTACTTTAAAATTAATTAACGAAGTTGCCATAAACTAATCTTATTTGTTAATAATAGAAGTTAAATGATATAATTTGATCAAATAAAAGTTTATGACTTCAACAGAAGTTAATATTAAGTTCAGTGACTAAAATGTAAATTACTCAAATTTGGCTGAACTATTCTTTTAAATGCATATAAAGGAAAATAATAATCATAATTTAAAGGGATAAAGGAACGTTTAGTCCCTGAATTTGACAAAATTTCTCAATTTGGTCCTTAAGTCTTTTGGTCTACATTAATTTTAGAACTTATCAAAATTTTCAATCTAATCTCTAAACTTGGATTTCATTAAGGTGTGGTAATGTATGTCAACACATGAAATTTAAAAAATTATTTTTAAGAAAATTGCAAGTGATGATGTGACATAATTTTTTAGTACGAGACTAATATGGACTAGAAAAATGTCAGAGACCAAGTAAGAAACTTGTCAAATTTAAAGATTAAGTATTGCTTTATCTCTAATTTAAATGACAAAAAATTCGGGTTTAGAATTTTAACCGCATCAATGGACTCAATCCTCTGATTGAGTATGATGCAGGGATGAAAACCAGAATTTAACCTTGCAAATATGTACATCTTTTTTTATTATTATTAAAAGAAAATAAAGAACAATAAAATATATTTCAATCAACAGGTTCAATCTCAAGCTCCACACAGCAGGTATCATTGCAGCCACCTTTGGTATGGCAACCCTCGTGGCTCGTCCCTTTGGTGGCTACGCATCCGATAAAGCTACTCAGCTATTCGGCATGAGAGGCCGGCTATGGGTCCTATGGATCCTCCAAACATTTGGAGGTGCCTTTTGTATCTGGCTAGGCCGTGCTAATACACTCCCCATTGCTATCTTGGCAATGATCCTCTTCTCCATCGGAGCCCAAGCCGCATGCGGTGCCACTTCCGGCATCATCCCCTCCGTCTCACGACGGTCCTTGGGGATCATCTCCGGCCTAACCGGCGCAGGTGGCAACTTCGGGTCCGGTTTGACGCAGTTGATTTTCTTCTCAACGTCGAGTTTTTCGACCGCCGCGGGTCTCACGTGGATGGGCGTCATGATCGTGGCTTGCACCTTGCCCGTCAGCTTGGTCCATTTCCCGCAATGGGGAAGCATGTTCCTTCCGCCGTCAAAAGACGTAGCGAGATCAACCGAGGAACATTATAACTCTTCGGAGTGGAACGAGGACGAAAAGAAAAAAGGCATGCACTCAGCGAGCCTGAAGTTCGCCGAGAATAGCCGGTCGGAGCGCGGGAAGCGCGTGACTTCCGCACCGACACCGGCTACTACAACCCCGTCCCATGTTTAGTCTCCAACCCAAGAGGAAATATTACCAGTAATAACTATTCATCTTTCTTGTTCACTAATTTGAGAAATGTTGTATCTGTTTTCTTCCTTTACATCTTTTGTTGGTTAAACCTAGTTGTTTATGTGCAACTACATGCACCTAAACCATTATATAATATATATATATATATATAATTAAGTGAATTTAATTTTAATATTTCTTTTGTAATGCATAAATTTACTTATCTAAATGCGTCAATTAAAAAAAATCATTTGAAAAAGTGATAGTGGAAATGCCCTAAAAGTTTTTCTCTTTTTCTTCATTTTATATCTTTTGTTTTACCCAGCAGTGTGCTAGTCTTCGGGTTAACTATCGCTTACCTTTCTTCCCTCTCATCAACCCCATTTTTTTATTCTCATTTATTATATATGTCTTGTCTCTTTTTAGTTTGCAGATCTATTTAATGGGTATCTTTCTTGTCTTCACAAGTTATGATGGATGATGATGGCGATGTCTGCTGCTCGCTAAAACTTCACAGTGCCATGTAACACCCCAAACCCGGCCCATTCACTACGACCGAATTTGAAATGCCACTGTGGAAAATGTTTGAAACAAATTTGAACTTAAGGATAAAACACGAAAATTTTGTTAAGTTTAGAAAAAAAGTGTTCATTAAAATTCTTAAGTAAGGTGTGGTGTTTATAAAATTATCCGGATTAAAACTTTAGTATATATAGATTTAAATAAAAATCTTGCAAATAATTCCTCAATTGTCAATCCATAATAAAACACAATAATAAACTTAATGAGAAACACTTAAAATGACTTTAAATAATTTTAGGGCCTTATTACAATAATTGAATAATCAAAGTAATCAAGATATAAATGCTTAATTAATTAAAATATCTTTCGCATGAAAATCGCTCGCATGGCCACCTTTGTATCCACTCCAACCCGGTCCAAGCTTTACGCATCACCGAAGGTTTAAAATATTGGGTGAGTCAAACCGACTCAAGGCATAGTCATTTCACATATCTCCACATATGGGCTTGGCCCATATCCACACAAATCCATACACATAAATATGCAATTATGAAGCCTATCCCAACCTAAGGTCCATCCATTACACCTACCTGGCGCACCCCTGCTCAAGGCCGTGGCTAATCCACCACCAATCACATAATGATCCACATATCTTACCTTGGCGACTTGTTGCTCAAGGTCGTGGTCGAGCCACCGATCCCATAGGGATCCCACATATCAATCACCCACTGTGATGCACACACTATCAACCGCCGAGGCACTTAGCCAACACCTCCCTTGATGAAGCACATAGCTAACATCAAGCGCTAATGTAGCATGCTAGACCACGTACATAATGATGTACACCATTTCCTTCAATTTTCACATCCCAAGTCCCATGCATATATGTGTATCATGCCAGATTAACAATCAGAGTAAATATTTATCACATGCTCACCACAAATATCACACATATATCAT
This sequence comes from Gossypium rotundifolium, assembly GCA_025506655.1. Classification (NCBI taxonomy): domain Eukaryota; kingdom Viridiplantae; phylum Streptophyta; class Magnoliopsida; order Malvales; family Malvaceae; genus Gossypium; species Gossypium rotundifolium. The sequence continues at coordinate 7,482,133 of CP106723.1, read as the reverse complement.
AGGCAAAATAGAGCATCGACCGATTAATCGATTACCCACTACGGTATCCACCATCTTAGCCATTATTTCCGCTAACATACACATCATAATCAAACATACTTAACAACATACAATAACAGGAGAATAGTGCGATAACTACGCTTTGATTAGCACAATTGACTAAATCCAAACCCATGTCTAACGATTTGCACCTTTGCGATTGTAGAACTCCTTCCTACACCACCTAAGTCGAATCGGCTAACATTATATACCAAATGGCCTATGGTCGAAAATCACTATCGCCTTACCTTACGGATCTAAATCCAAACCGCTCCTTGTAGTCGATAACTACTAGATCCCAAGAAAACCTTCCAAATTTCGCCATGGAATTCTAAAGGAGTTAGATTCTATATTTCGCTAAAGAGAGATTGAAAATCAAATAATAGTTGATCTTACCTTTTGGATGAAATCGCAACACCTTCCTGTCACAACAAAGATTCTGGCTTTGGCGAATTTTGGCTTTTGGTGCTATGAAGAATTCGCTAAGTTGGATTGTGTTTTGGTTTTGAATAAAGAGAGAGGAGGCTAGGGAATTCGGCTAGACAAAAGAAAAGAGAAGAGAAGAGAAGAGAACCTCAAGAGAGAGAGAAGAGAATGAAGAAAATTAATGAGTAGCCCTCCTTCCTTCCTTTTATAGATTTAAATTATCATCTAAGGAATCCTTTACTTGGCCACCACTCTTCTATTTGATAGCTTTATCCTTTAATTATCATAAAATAAAAGAGTTTAATCCAACCTTTATCTCATGGGAATAATGATAAATAAATCCTTTATTTATCTCTTTAAAATACTTAAGATAAATCATCATTTATCCCTATTTAGTTAATTTTAAAGAGAATAAAACTCCTTTTAAGAGCCTTGTTGTTGTCCACCTCAGGCTTCTCGAAGCAAAAATAAAACTTCTTTTATTTGCTTCCCATGTGACTCGAACTCGTGCCCAACACCCTTGCATGTGGTGCCATTTCCAGAGGCCCTAAGTGGCATCTTCAGCCACTTTTCCAAGCCTGCTTGTGTGTCAAATTTCACATACTTTTTCTCTTAAGGCCACCTTGCCTTAATTTCCCTTTAACTTAAAATTTCAAAATTTCCAATGCATCCCCTTTTAATCCTAGAGTTTTAAAACCTTTAAAACATCACCAACCACACTTAAAGCCTATTAACACTTGAGTTATGCTCCAAACGCACAACCCCTAATCTAGGATGTTACAGTTCTACCTTCCTTAAAATAATTTCGTCTTCAAAATTACTTACTAACGAGCATCCGTACATCTTAACTTACCCCACTTACTCCATCACAAGACTCGATCTTAAAGAACTATTATACTACCTAGGCACATTCTCTAAGTTCGCAATCAAGGTTCCATACACTTCATTAGCAATCATAGGAACGAACTGACCTTATAACGAACAAAGCAATGAAGGATAATCCAGAAATAAGAAACTTACCCGTTGTCACCTCGGTACATCTTCCTCTCGATGACCGATCGCGATAAACCAACCTTGGTCGCCTTGCATCCGCACCTTCACCTCTCTGCTTTGGTGCTCCACGACCTCGGCTACGAACCATTTCCTCCATGGTTCGACCACCACCCCTTGTCGCTATCGACCATCTCTACCCCTTGCACATAACCTTGGCTCGTTGTCCGAGCCCTATTCGGATCCCGAGGATGATCCTTAATCAGTGAGACTTAGACTTACACCTAAAACATTCCTGCTCCCGCTTTTAACACTCACGACATGATATCTTCCACATCGAACACACGGACGGTCCGGATTTTCCATAGTCGGCTTAGCAACACAAATGAATTTTCAACCCTCGGTCTTTTCTAAAGACCCTCGATGATTCAGACGATCCAAAATTCCTCCTATCCTGTTCCTATCCTTATCTCTCGCTCGTCTCACCGAGTCCTTAATCCTTCACTACCTTAGCCTTTTCGACTAACACGTTGAACTCCCATTCCCGATGAGGAGCTATCAACAACCTCAGTCGTCCCTTAATCCATCCTCGAACCGGACACATTGCTCATGCTCGTAGCAACTACCCTCGAACATATCGGCTTAACCTTAAGAATTCACCTCGATTTCGCTACGGACTTGTTCCTTGAGCCGACCCTTAAACGCCTTCCTCTCGCAAGATCAATATAATGAGTACCGACATACTTCTTCGGTACACCGCCTTAACGTACTCTGTGTGAGATCCTCTCGCGTGGTACTATCCCGAATCGTTAGCCACCATTGATATGCCTCGTCGCAAGCAAGCGCCACCATTCCTTTCACTTTCTCCTCGGTGTCGATCGAGCTCATCTATAATTCGCTCGGTTGCTTCCAACCAATATTCACCAGACTGGTGCCACACCGACACGCCTGAAACACCTCATTCAGTTGGCTCTAATCACTTGGGTATGACTTTCGAGCTCCGAATTTCCTCCCGTACTCACCACCAACTCAAGAACTTGCAAAGACAAACTGCGACAAAGATATTCCCCGTCGAGCTTGCTCGCCCACATCAACAAATGGGAGTGGGGGGGCGGTGGTACCTCATTATCGCACCCTTGACCCGATCCAACGGGTTCGACCTAGTCATTCTTTCTACCGTGATCCACGACGACGCGCCCTCTAGAATTCATATCTAATCGCGCTTTAACTGATTTGAGAAAGTTTTATGAATTAGTACTTTTGTTTCACTTGATTACCCGTGAAGAAATTTTATGAAAAGGAATTTAGGAGTGGTTCTTTCGTATTCACACATGCACACAGTCTTTTCATTCATTCATACATCCATCAACCAATTATGAACCTTCGTTCATTCAGAGATATGTTGTAGTTTTCATTGTTGTTGTTTTTCCACTACCTAGGGGTATTTAAGTAATTTGTCCTACAGGGATATTTTCGTAATTTGTCAAATAAGGTTCCTTGATAATTTTGTCAAAAAGTATTTCAAAAATTTTATAGTCCCGGTTCTTTGGTAAATTTGGAAATTCAGGGTATTTTAGTAATTTTAATTTTAGGGGTAATTTGGTAATAAACCAGGTAAATTTGTAAAGTTTAATAATTCAGGATATTTCAAAATTTGCAAAACTTTGAGGGTTCTTTTGAGAAATTTATTTTCCAAAACGATGAAGTTGCAAAATTTTGGAAATCAAGGTCATTTTGGTAATTTTGTAAGTTAGGGGCAATTTTGTAGTTCTTCCAAAATCAAGGTATTTTTGCTAATTTGCAAATTGGGTTTTTTTGAACTTGTTATAAAATAATGTTGATTAAAAGCTGTGGGTATTTTAGACATTTTATAAACCAAAGGCATTTTGTAATTTTACCACTGGGGTATTTTAGTAATTTTATAAATCGAAGTTTTTCGTAAAATTGTGTAGAAAAGATAGTTTCCACGAATTAAAGAAAAATGATTTTAAGAGTTTAAAATTAGGGTTTTATAAAAAAATAGCTAGTTCCTTTCGGGATTTAGTTATTGAGTTTAGCTTTATGACCGAGTAGTCTTGGTCGGGGTGAACTAAAGCTACGTACTAGGCGGGATTCGAGTGGAGAGGAGGTGAGTCACACGGACCGCTTAAATACCAAGCTCCCATGAAACCATTCCTAGACATGCATGCATGAGGTTACCACACCCACTAAGTCTTCAGGTTAGGGTGAACCGAAGCTACGCACTGTAGGATTCTGCGAAGAGGAGGTGAGTCACTAGGACTGCTTAAATATCAGGCTCTTCCGGATCCAATCTTAGACATGCGTACCATGGTTACACACCCTAACTCGATTGACTTAGCCATAGGTTTGTTTAGTGCATTAAGTCTTATGTATTTGTATTTGAGTAGACTAATCTTAGGGTTCAAGTTCCTATCATGCTATTCTATGTTTCATTCCTTTTCTACCCTTCTATAATTCACATAATCACACAGATAGTTCGGTACTTACCGGTGGATCATGGGTTGGAGACTTAGGTGCCATGCTAGAATAACTCGAAAAATTTCTAAAAAGCCCATTTTTTTCGAAAAGCCCATTTTTGAAAACATTTTTGGGCCCCAAAACCCTCAAGTTGAGTTTTAAACTGAGCTCTGATACCAATTTGTAACACCCCAAACCCGCCCATTCACTACTAATCGAATTTAAAATGCCATCTGGAAAATGTTTGAAACAAATTTGAACTTAAGGATAAAACACGAAAATTTTGTTAAGTTTAGAAAAGCAGTGTTCATTAAAATTCTTAAGTAAGGTGTGGTGTTTATAAAAATATCGGATTAAAACTTTAGTATATATAGATTTAAATAAAAATCATTTGCAAATAATTCCTCAATTGTCAATCCATAATAAAACACAATAATAAACTTAATGAGAAACACTTAAGCAGACTTTAAATACTTTTAGGGGCCTTATTACAATAATTGAATAATCAAAGTATCAAGATATAAATACTTAATTAATTAAAATATCTTTCGCATGAAAATCGCTTCGCATGGCCACCTTTGTATCCACTCCAACCCGGTCCAAGCTTTACGCATCACCGAAAGGTTTAAAATATTAGGTGCGTCAAACCGACTCAAGTGCATAGTCATTTCACATATCTCCACATATGGGCTTGGCCCATATCCACACGATCCATACACATAAATATGCAATTATGAAGCCCATCCCAACCTAGGGTCCATCCATTACACCTACCTTGGCGGACCTCGCTCAAGGCCGTGGCTAATCCACCACCGATCACATAATGATCCACATATCTTACCTTGGCGGACTTGCTACTCAAGGTAGTGGGTGAGCCACCGATCCTATAGGATCCCACATATCAATCACCACGGTGATGCACATAGCTATCAATTGCCGAGATGGGCACTTAGCCAACACCTCCTTGATGAAGCACATAGCTAACATCAAGCGCTAATGTAGCACGAGGCTAGATTAGACCACGTACATAATGATGTACACCCTTTCCTTCAATTTTCACATCCCAAGTCCCATGCATATATGTATCATGTCGATTAACAATCGAGTAAATATTTATCACATGCTCACCGAAATATCACACATATGTCATAGGCAAAATAGAGCACTGACCTGATTAATCGATTACCCACTACGGGTATCCACCATCTTAGCCATTATTTCCGGCTAACATATACATCATAATCAAACATACTTAACAACATACAATAACAGGAGAATAGTGCGATAACTACGCTTTGATTAGCACAATTGACTAAATCCGAAACCCACGTCTAACGATTTGCACCTTTGTGATTGTAGAACTCCTTCCTACAAGACCTAAGTTAGAATCGGCTAACATTATATACCAAAATGGCCTATGGCCGAAAATCACTACTACCTTACCTTACGGATCTAAATCCTCAAATCGCTCCTTGTAGTCGACAACTACTAGATCCCAAGAAAACCTTCCAAATTTCGACCATGAAATTCTAAAGGAGTTAGATTCTATATTTCGCTAAAGAGATTGAAAATCAAATAATAGTTGATCTTACCTTTTTGGATGAAATCGGCAACACCCTTCTGTCACAACAAAGATTGGCTTTGGCGAATTTGACTTTTGGTGCTATGAAGAATTGGCTAGGTTGGATTGTGTTTTGGTTTTGAATAAAAAGAGAGGAGGCTAGGGAATTGACTAGACAAAAGAAAAGAGAAGAGAAGAGAAGAGAACCCTAAGAATTTGGCAGAGAGAGAAGAGAAGGAAGAAAATTAATGAGTAGCCCTCCTTCCTTCCTTTTATGACTAAATTATCATCTAAGAAATCCCTTACTTGGCCACCACTCTTCTATTTGATAGCTTTATCCTTTAATTATCATAAAATAAAAGAGTTTAATCCAACCTTTATCTCATGGGAATAATGATAAATAAATCCCTTATTTATCTCTTTAAAAATACTTAAGATAAATCATCATTTATCCTATTTAGCAATTTTAAAGAGAATAAAACTCCTTTTTAAGAGCCTTGTTGTCCACCACTGTGCTTACGGAAGAAAAATAAAACTTCTTTTATTTGCTTCCTATGTGACTCGAACTCAGCCCAACACTCTTGCATGTGGCGCCATTTCCAGAGGCCCAAGTGGCATCTTCAGCCACTTTTCCAAGCCTGTTTGTAAGGTCAAATTTCACATACTTTTTCTCTTAAGGCCACCTTGCCTTAATTTCCCTTTTAACTTAAAATTTCAAAAATTTCCAATGCATCCCCTTTTAATCCTAGAGTTTTAAAAACCTTTAAAACATCACCAACCACACTTAAAGCCTATTAACACTTGAGTTATGCTCCAAACGCACAACCCCTAATCTAGGATGCTATATGCCACCAGCAGTTTTTCTTGGAAAGTGGGTGAATTTTCGTAAACTCTTAATATGTTTGAGATTATTTCAGAATAATAAATGATTTCACAAATTGATTTGGATTCATGTTATTTAAGTTTTATATTTTTTTGTTTATTTTTCCATTATTTAATAAGTCTTCAGTTTTAAAAGTTTTTATCTACTCTTGTAACACGTTTTTTAGTCTTGCTTATGCATGTAATCTTAATTTTACAAGTGATTTTAGGGATAATTTTGTTGTAATTCTCTCTAGTTTGTTGAATGCTCGATTATTTTGTCGATTTTCGCTCGTCACTTTGGACCATTCGGGCCTGATTTTCTTATCGTATTATGTGCTTGCAATCACTCCAGATATGTCATACTTGAGTTGTGACAAAGCCAATTGTCAAGGTGTCATAATGTTCTATTGATCTGAGGCTAAAGTCTTTATTGTATTGATGGAGCTTATCTTTCACCATCTATAACGAGTGCTTATTATTATTTTTTCTTGAATTATATGGTCCCATTCATTGAAAGCCAATTGTCAAGGTGTCATAATGTTCTATTGATGCTGAGGCTAAAGTCTTTATTGTATTGATAGAGCTTATCTTTCATCATCTATAACGAGTGCTTATTATTATTTTTTCTTGAATTATATGGTCCCATTCATTGAAAGAATCAATAAATTTATCTATAAAAAATAATCATTTGAATTGGATAACATCAAATTACCCTTACTCATATGGACAGCCCAAAGCTCATGGGATAACCTAAGATCCAACATCTTCCTCCAGGAGGCCCAATAGCTTAAGACTGCTAATCGTTCAATTGCTTTTGCTTTTGCAGTATATTTCTAGATTATGATCCCATGTTTGATAAATTGAAAAATTAACTATTGAAAAGTTTAATTTTTAATTTTAATATTAAATTTTATCAGCACTGCATTTAAATTATAATATTTACTAAATAATTTTATTAATATGTTATTTTTATTTTATTTTTTAAGTTTTGTATAAAAATTAAAATATTCAAAATTTATTTTAATTTTTAATGAAATGATGAAATAATTTATTTTAAAAATAAGATTTTGAAAAATAAAATTAATTTAATATTTTCCACATTAAGTAATAAGTAGTGATCTACTTATCATGTTCAACACTTTTTATTGAAAATTTATATTAAGTTATGGTTATCGAACACAAATAAAAATTAAATAATTGAAAATAAAAGTTTTAATGATTTATTAAACACGCCTAAGTTTTAAATTGTCGTTTAAAATTTTCAAAAGTTTCAAAAATGTCATTAAAATTTTAAAAAATCTTAGAAACTTAATAAGTTTTTTTTTTAAAAAATGAATAATTTAATGAAAGTTTTAAAAATTACGAGGGAATTAATGAGAACTTCCAAAAGTTAGGGTCTAATAAAAATTCCAAAAATTTTAGAGATTCTAATTAAAATTTTCAGAAAAAAAATTAAAATACATAATGAAAAGTTTTCAAAATTTGAAGATGAGTTGGTTATATCTATAGGCGCTTTAAATTATATACATTGTATGTCCTTGAATTATGACCCGTATTCTAAATTAGTCTACAAACTTTAGAACATTTAAATTGAATTCTCAAATTATCAATAGCATATTCATCTATTCCTTCCGTCAACCTAGTTGTTGGCTTGGGTATGAAGTAAATCAAATTTAAAACATATCTATACTAATCGCATGAGTAATTTAGATCTAACATGTTAAAATATCTCTTAAATTTTAATTGATAGTGCAATTTTTTAACACATTAGATCTAAACTGTCTATGCAATAAGCATATACACATGTTTAAAATTGATCCACGTTATTTTAAATATACTCCATGTCATATCTAAGTTGTCATTTAACACTTAAGGTTAGACTAGTGGAATAACCCGATTAACACAATCTTGATATTTTAATAACTCAATTAAAGTGTTTTGAAGTTTATACCAAATTAAAATCCAATTCCTAATTTAAAAACATTTAATACAATTAACCCTATTTAAATACAACATTGATACTTAATTATGAACCATTTAAAAAATTCAGATGAAATCAAACCCAACTCACCCAAAATATGATGTAAAAGTCTAGAAGATATATATTTGTTTAATTTGGGTTCATTAATCCATGTTTGAGTTGATATGATTTTTCGCTTTGTGTCTCAGCAAATTGGGAGGAATTAAGGGATAGGATGCCATGTAGTTATCAACTTAGTCTGACTTCTAGAAAGTTGACCCCAAAAAAAAATGTTTGCTAAAACAGTAGAATAAATAAATAAAAATTGAATAGACAACTTTGTATTATGAAATTCAAAATCCCCAACAAAAACATCTAAATAAATTAGCAAATGCATTAGGTTAGAGCATTACAATCTCTAATTTACTTAAATAAGGAAATAATAGATTGGAACGAGAAAATAATCGATTTAAGAGTAAATAAATTACTTACTCGATTCAATTTAATAAGTTTATAATAGTTTATTTATATACACTAGTTTACTAAACAAATTTAACAATTATTAAATTGTTAGAGTTGTGTGACCTAAATTCCTGTCAAAATAAAATACAAGTGGCAAGATAGAGAATCTTCCAGGGCAAGTGGAATCTGTATAGAAGTTTACTTCCTCTATTTGATATTTGATTAAAATAATGTATTTTAACCTTACTGCATTATTTCTATTAGACTTTGATTAGAATATGATTTTACAAACATATAAATAGGCATAATCTATACTTCACTTGTATCATTCGAATTCGATATAGTGAATTTTTTCTCTTATTTTTTCCCAAAAGAGTTTTCACATAAAAATTTTGTGTGTTCTTTTCTTCTCTTTCTTTGCGATTTATTGTCATTATCGACACTTAAATTTTATATAAACAAACTTAATAACTACCTAACCATATTTACAACTTCTATAATTAGTTATTTTATTCACGAGAGACTTTTTTCTTCTTCTTCTTCTTCATGTTAAGCATATTCACTGAAAATAACCATAGCACATGAAAGTATAGGGAGAAAGAGGGAAAGAAAATGTAAAATAATTCAACCTGGCCATGTTAAATTAATGATCTGTAAAATATATTATTAATTAAGTTGTTATTCTCATAAATTAGCAATTACCAGAAGGGTAATATGCTCATGTTCCTTTGTAATTTTTAACTTTAATTTTCTTATTTTTTGTTGTAATTTGAATTTAAAAATATCAAATTTAGTTGTTAATATAATTATCATAAAAGTTCATTTCTTTTATTACATGAATACTAAATATCATATTAATAAATTTAATAAAATAATTTAAATAATTAGATATGAGATTTTAAAATTAAAAAAGAAGACGACAAAACACAGAAAATGTCAAAAACTTAAGTCATCACTTTTTCATATATATATATTTCAATTTGAGCATCAAATAACGTACCATAACATCAAAATTGACGTATGACAAAAGAAAAATCACGACAAATGTAGACAGCAACGTAAGCAATATATATACATATTATATATATCATACAAAAGCCATCAAATAAGAACTTTCATAACCACTGAGATTTTATATATCCGTAGATTTGGGATATCCCACAATCTACTTTATCATTAAAACATAAATCATTTATTTTATAATTTTTACCATCATTGCTTTTTTTACCGACAAACAGAGACGATAAATCATTAAATAATTTTAATATTAAATTATAGTTTTGATATCTCTAATATACTTAAATTTTAGATTAAATCCTTATATTTTAATTTATCATAATTTGATGTTTCGTTTTATATTGTTAGTTAGTTTAAGTTAACTATTTCAGTTAAAATGCCGATGAATTTTTGTTGTTGAAAATTTTCCTTCTAACTCATCATGTTTGAATAGTATTTTAGCATGAATATTTAATAATGATGTTAATTATTTGGATTAATTAGTGACATGTAAAAAAAATTCAGAACTAGAGGCGAAGCCAATAATGGCATGGGCCCCGGCCCCCTCTAAAATGTAATATTTTTGTTTAGGTCCTTAAAATTTTTAAAAATTTTAAATTAATAAATATAAAATTACACTTTAGCCCCCCCTAAAGTTATAAAAATTTGATTTAATCCTTTACAAATTATAAATATATAAACTATAAAAATTAAAATTTCATCCGCCCTAAAAATTGTCCCGGCTTCGCCCTTGTTCGAACATTATATTAATATTATGCCATAAAGAACGGAAACTAATTTTCAAATTTGAGCAAACTAAAATGTTGAAACCATAATTTAATCAAATTTTAATTAAAATAAACATGTTTTAACATAAAAAAGAAGGTCTTATGTACTCAAACAATAACTTATATGTTCCATAGAAAAACTTATTGTTCAACACAAAAGATAGGGGTTGCTTATGGCGGTTCACTTCATTGAGGGAGAGGGGTTGATAGAGTAAGGTTATTTGTGTTCTCATGCACTTTTACCATAGTATTAAAGGAGATTTATAGAAGAAAGAAAGGTTGAACGTGGGCTCCAACCATTGAGTATAAGTATCGAGATAAGATGACGAATGTCAATTTAAAAGGGTTAAACGAGAATTTATCAAATGTGATGGATTGATTGATGTCATTAAAAACTCTTCTCAATATGTCTTCTGTAGATTATATGAGTCCACTAAATATGATATTTAGATGAACGCGTAAGGCTTCTTTTAATGAAATTCTAACTAAGTTGTGTCTCTAGGTCTCAAGGGTGATGAATTGTCCTATAAAAGGGACTACAAGAATTCAAGTATATATAATTAAATAATCCCAAAATTTTATGGAACTTCAAATCCAAGAAAATTAAGCCATAAGTGTTCATTATGCATTATATCTATACTCCAATATGCATGGAAGCTAGGAGCAATCTTGATAAAACAGGGAACTAATGTGCTCAAAGTAGCTGACACTTTACCTTAATTTGAAGAGACGTCCGGTTATAACTTATAATATAAGGGTTTATGTTGATAATTGACAGAAAAAAGTTAGTTTTATTTCAATAAGTGAAGGAATTAGAAAGGGCCAAATTGTAATAAATGATTAAATCCATAAAAAAAGGTATGGTATAGGGACTTTATGTAAAATTTGGCCAATATTAAAAGTTTTGAATTATCAAAGTCATTGGCAGGTAGGCTTGCTTGCTTTTGCGTTATAAAGAAGAAAATGGACAGCCATTATTATAAAAGGAAAATATTAAAAATACGTAAAAGTCGTGATTAGTACGGTTTGTTATATAAATAAATGTACGGTCCATATAATGATAATTTGTTATCATTTTCATATTATTTTATATATTAATTGATAAAAAGGTTTTAAAATAGACAACTTATTAGACCACGGCGGGTGTCCGTGATGCTAGGCGTTATCCAGGGCTAAGTCAGCTGGTAGTACGGCCGCCACCATCACCGTGAGTTGCGCCATAACCGTAAGCAGTAACCACCATGGTTTTATATTATTTTGAGTTTGATTTAAGTTTAAATTTAAATATTTTAATTAATTTTTTAAGATTGGATTATTCAAATTTAACAATCATATTAATTTTTTATTATTTATTTCTGAAGTTAGGATCATATTATTAAATTAATTCAACTTAAATCGGCCGATTTTGCTATTGTTAAAAATTGTTTTACATTAATCTTTCCGCGTTAAAAGGCGTGTACTAGAAGTTATATATTTTATATTTATAGCGAGGAAAGATCTGGGAAATTTGCTTGAGTTGGTGAGATGATTAAATTTTATAGATAGTCCCCGCATTATGTGTTTTTGACTAATCTAGTCCTTTTATTATAGTTTCATCATTTCTTAGTCTTTTACTTCTCGAGATGTATATTTTCAATCACGATCTCAACTTTTCTATAAGTTCCGTCAAATAAATTGTCATTTATTTTACATATTTAAAAAGATAAAAGATATAATATTTGTCGTACTATAAAAATATTAAAATGCATATGTCATATTACCATATTAAGATGTATTTTCTCATGAAGTCTCTCGGAATGGATTAGGACAAATTTGAGAAATTCAGGATGGAGATTGAAAAATCGGGTTCCATGGTCAACCCTCTTTGGGGTGTTAGTATGATGAATATGGAAGAATAAAAATCTCTTTATCTTTTAGGGACGTTCTTGAAACTTTTTAGAAACCATTAAAATTTCTTTATGCTGAGTAACACAATATAGCTTAGCATAAAGTTGGGATCAAAGTAGTGAACGTAATTTAAATTATGAGCATATTTTAGGAAATTATAGGAATTGTACGATTGATGAATGATTATATTAGGAAGTTAGATTTTTTTCAACAAGAAAAAAAGAAAAAAAGGGTTAAACTACGAATTATACGAAGGAAGCTGAGATAAAACAAAAAAATTGAGAGGTTAATGTTAAATATTTTGTATTAAAAGTAATTTAAATCAAAATTTTAACTTTTGGAAGGGACCAAAATTGTAATGTTTTCATCTAAAAAAAAAAGACAAATGATTACATTAAACTATTTATATCATAGACTCACCAAAGTGAAATTATGCCATTCAACCAAGGATCCTGTCCTGATTTTCAGGGATGAAGCTAGAAAATTTCTTTAAAGAGCTAAAATTAAATTATAATTTTTACGATAGTAAAATATAATTTTTAAATAATTAAATTAAAATATTATTATTTTTAAAGAGAGCAAAGTACAATTTTACTTTTATTAATTTAAAATTTTAAAAAACCAAAATAAAAAAAATTAGGAGAAACGGGGCCATTACCAACCCCTAAGCTAATTATGCCCTTACATACATATACAAAGGTAGTATAACCTCTCTAAAACATTTAAATTTTCATAAATTTTATGTTAATATATTAGTAAAATTGCGTTTTGACCCTTGTTATAGAATTATAACAAAATGGATGAAGGGTGGCACATCATGACAAGTACATCTTCACTAACTGCTGATGTAAATTGGAGTCTGTACAAAAATGATTGCATGATCAAAGATGTTTGGAAGAAACACGATGAAGTCTCCCTCAAGTTGATGATGAAAATGACAATGAAATCAAAGGGTACACATGAAAGTACATATTCAATATTTGCTGATGTATTCAAAGCCGTACATATCGAAATGGCTTCATCACCTTACATTTTCTTTTAATAATTATTATTATTAAATATGAAACTCAAGACACCCACCATTTTAATAGTTATAATTTTCATAAATTCCTATAAAAAATTATTTAAACATAAATAAATGGAAAGAAAAGCAGTGTAAGAGAGAGTCCGTAGTAGTTGGGGATATTAATTAGAATAATCCAAGTTTTTCAAAAGTCTAACCTCACAGTTGTTTTTACATTAATATTTTTGTTTACTGGGCAGCCATTGTTGCAATGACTTTTCAATGATCTCACATGTCTGGCTACTTTCTTCATTTCATCACATTTTTATTTTATTGTTTCCTCATCTTATATTTAACTTCACATTTATCTGGCAACTTTTTCTTTTAACTTATTGTTTTGTTTTTATCTGACTATTGACTTGTTTTTTTATGATTATATAATGACGTGTACTATCATTTTCTTTTTGGTATAATATATATGCACATATAATTAAATATATATTTTTGCAAGAAAAATAGACAACGATGACATCCTCAAAATATTTTGAATCAAGTTTATGTTTGGGTTTTTTAAAAAAATTAGGCCGATGAATTGAGTCTTAATTCGATTGGCATGAATATTGTTGTCAATGCAGGAAGATTGGGTTTGAGTGTGTAGGAAGATGGGTAGTTTTAGGTATTGTGTTAAAAATAACAGATATGATCATAACCTATAATAGATTATTAAAAAAAATTAATTTTGAGACCAAAATTGAAAGATAAATATTTTCAAAAGCCCAATATTTTTATAAAACAACAAATAATTTTGAAGATGTTTTTATCTTTTAAATACAATTTTAAAATACATACACGTTATAGAATTTAAACTTAAGACCTCAAAAATTTCTTTCGATTTCATTATTTCAATCAAACCACATTTAAGTTTTTAAATCATTTTTTAGAAATTTGTTACATAATTTTTTCACTCCTGTTATAATTGTGTCAATAGCAATTATTAATACTCTCGTTGTGGGTGCTCTTCAAATAGGTAAACAACTGGAGATTAAAATATGATTTATTCTCATGGGTAGAGACCGAACCCCTAATCTCATAGTTAAGGGATGAGGTAAACAACTATCACTGTACCACACCACATCTCACGGCTATTTAATTTTGTTGTGTTTGTGAAAATTATGACTGTTTGAAGAAATTAAAATAAACACATGAAAAAATATATTTATAAATTAAAAAAGTATTAACAAAATATTAAGCAAGTTTTACTAGTTTGTGAAAATAAAATTACATAACTAATTAACTATGAATGGTAAAAAAAACACTTACAATTAATAAACATAGTAACCCTATAAAATAAAAATGGTAGTTTGATATTAGTAACCAAAACTAATATAAATATTTATATAGTTAGAGTGATAAATTTTATTCTCTTATTTTGACAAAATAATGGGATAAAATTTAAAAAAAATTATAATCCTATCGTATAAAATAATAATATTTTATTCTAATAATGGAGTAACATAATAAACAAGGTCGGTAGTCTTTATTAAAATAATTAAATATATAAAATATTATAAAATAAAATAATTTCAATTTTATTATCTCTTATTATTACAATAATAAAGAGAGCATAGATTCGATCACACTTAAACCTTTACTTTCTTCTAATTTAAAGACAAAAAGGTTTCAGATAAAAGTAAACTTAGTATAAAAATTATAAAAATTAAAATCATAATTAAACTAATTGCACAATATTAAAATTTTTATTTGTACAATGTTTAAAAGATAGACATGTTGAAGATCCTTACTTTCTACTCTTCAATCTGAATTGTTTTGATTTTTAAAATATTGATGTAAATATATTAAATATATTACCAATGCATTAAATATTAATACTATTTTTAGTTTAATATGCACTATGACTGAAAAATCTAATCAAAGATTTGATCGGTTTCTTATAATTAATAATAATTTAAGGAAATTTCAAAAAAATGAAAAATAAATATAAAATTAAAATATAGATATTATAATAGTATTTCATCGTCTATTAAATAATTTTCACTTTTTTCGGAGAATTATATAATAACAGGGTAAAGCCCAAATAACAAATGCAACTAGCGCGACTCAAACCCAGGCCACACCTGAGGCGGTGAACACCCTTAACCATCAAGCCGTCGCATGAGGTTCAAATAATTTTCACTTTCTCACTTAGTCCCTTATCAATGTTAATAATCTATATTTAATCTATAATCATTAGTTAATAGACATAATATTTCAAAACATCATGAGAAAAAAAACATTCACAATTGCATAAGTATTATTAAATATCAAATAATAATAAAAGTATCACCACAATTTGGAGAAATTCTTTATCAGATTATTAGGTTCACTTGCATATTGATGGGACAGTTAATTTGAATCTAGGTTTTGCGTCAGGGAGAGTGGTGAGAAATCATCTAGGGGAATCCTTGATCCCATTGATAACGAGTAAGACCAAATAATTCGATGGGGTAGTTCTTTGAACCATACCACATAGTTAAGCAACAACAAAAGTCAAAAAAGACAAGACTATACTCATGGAAAGGACGGTTTCAATATTTCCCATACGTAATCCTTTGTATAAACGTTGGGGCGGGCGGACACTAAGATGGAATAAGCTATGGATTTTAATCATTCATTGGGGAAGTGTTCAATCTTTGACGCTGAGATATGGGGTATCTTGGATGACCTGACACTTTTACAATAATGAGGTTTAGATAAGATTTTGATTCAAACTGATAGCCTCGAGGTAGTTCATACAATCCAGAGGAGACCGGTCCAAACATTTCGCGTCGCCCATGTCGTGCAGGCGCACCCCTAACCCCGGCAGGTTTGAATTTGCACCCATCTTGCGCATAGAGAAGAGCATTAGTTTAGTCATACAATAACCAGCAAGTTGGTTCATATATATAAACATATTACACACTTGATATCTAACCAATGTGGGACTAAGCTTTTCATTTTCCTCAACATAATTCACAAGTGGCTTACTTTGAGCATCAATTTCTCATTCATCACTCAACCATTTTGAGCATATGATATACCGTTATAAAGGTCTCATAGGGTAGAATATAAAACCATAACTTTATGATTCAAATCTCCACCTTTACTAATCGAGAATATGCCTTAAAGCTTCCAAAAATCTATTTTTTTCCAACAACTGCCACTATCTCGACGAAATCAAGTAGCTCTTCAATCCAAAACTTGTTCTCATTAAATTGAAACCCTCTTGTAGCTAGTTGATGGGTAACTTAGTATTACTTAAACATTAGGTATTCAGTAAGTCAATATTTCTTTACATTTTATTTTGTGCAAAAACCATTGAAGATAAATACAAACGATATTAATGTGAATAATGAAATTTTATTTAAACTAACTTGTTTGAAAAACTACAAGTACAAATGAAAAATAAACTAATTAAACTTAGGGCCCTAGATCCTAATAGTTCCACTATTATAGGTGAAGCTATGTCATTCGTAAGTCTTATACCCAATGAACTGGCTTTCAGCTCTATTATCAATTAAACTCAAGATTTTAATACATTAAAGTATGCGAGTCATGCACACATAGTCCGTCATTTACTCAGGATTGAGGTAAGCCACACCATGAATGTTACAAGTGAATAAATCTATAAACGGAGTTAGGATTTATGATACTTAGGTTATGTTTGATGTACTGTCAGTTCACATCTATGTCTCTATGTGAGTCATCGGCTCCGATACTCAAGACAAAGTATCCCCCGAACTAGACTTGATAGACAATATAATATTTTTTTAATTGATATGCTCAATTTTGATTAGACTATGGATTATTTAAATTATCTAATAATATAAGTTGTCTTCTTGCATGATTATCTAACCATATAGTGCAACTTAATATTAGTTAAATGTTAGATAATCAGTAAGCTAATATTTAATTCACATTTTGCTTTGCATGGAAAAATCGTTGAGAAAATTATACAAACTAATTTAATGTAAATGAAAATTTTATTTACACCAATTTGTTCGAAAAATTACAAGTACATTTGACGATATTACTATACTAAGGACACTAGATCCCAACAACACCATATTCTAGAAAATGACTAATGAAATTGCCAAACTGTGTGGCCATCACTTCTTACATCAAACAATTTGATAAATCATAAATTTGATTCCAAAAATTCACATAAAATAAAGGTACCTGTAATGGATCTTTGTTGTCCAATAACTGATCTGGAAAGCGAACTAATGATTGTTAAAAGCCAATGGCCAAGCTGTTAGCTAGGCGGAGAGAAAGACTTGATTGATACGATATTGAAACTTTGATAACTTGTAGATACTTAATTTTGGTTACTATTTCAGGAAATTGTACCACCAAGCGTAAAATAAGTAGCATCGTTGCTTCACTTAATATCAATTCCAAAATAACAACTATTGTTCAAAATAGATTTTGTTCAGAACAACCGTTATTTGAGAATAGCTATGCCAGAAATAACTATGCTCAATCCAAGGCTTCAGTTTAGAACAACTATCATTTCATGTCGTTGTCATTTGAGAATAGCTTACGTTGAGACTAAGATTTAGAATAGCTATTGTTTAAAACAATTATGCTTCAAGAATAACCATGTTCAAAACAATTATTGTTTGGAACAACCACTACAACAAAACAGCCCTACGACGACACTTTTTTTAACCTAAGACGACGCAAAAAATGTTGGCATAGGTTTCGTGACGCTTCCTCCGACGCTTCCAAAATAGTCGTCTATAGTACAATTGGCATATGCATGGCGACGCTTTTACAAAAGTCAGGGTAAACCCATCGAAGGCAAATTTAAAAAGGTCGGGATAGATTTTTGTCTCATGTCCAAAAATTTTTTACAACTTTTTCCCTAATTTTTTATGGCATATTTTGGTGAAATATGAGCAAATTTATATGCATTGAGTTTGGAAAAGTTTATGTCAATATAAATTGAACAATTAATTAACATAAAATGATCATATAAAAACAAAATTATCATTAAATAATGCAGTTAGTAATTTATATACAAAATCCTAATAGTAGTAGTCAACAAGTTGCAAATATGTTGTCAACCTATTTCACATGACATCAAAAAATGATACAAAATCCTAATAGAAGCAGTCAACATTTGCAAACATGGTGTCAACTTGATTCCTATGATATTATACAAAATCCTAATAGAAGCGGTCAACATGTTGCAAACATGTGGTCAACATGATTCCCATGACACCGTAAAATTATGGGACTCTCGCATTCATTAACCACTATAACATATATATAATACATAATATGCAGTAAGCGTCATTCATTATCATCCGAACTGAAGGCTTTATCATCAAGTCCGCTAGTCTGAAAGTCAATTGCAAAAATAGCAATGTACATTTTCTATTTATACAAGTTAGATGAGAAACAAAATGAACACATGGGAAGAATATTTTAATATTAAGCAAATGACCATAAATTGAAGCTAAATAAAGAAATTTCATCAGTACATCAACTAAATATTAGTTGAGCAAGCAATGAAGACATCAAATAAGAACCTAGCACTCAATTACAACAATCAATGTCTATTAAACCATTAACAAACTTATTGACAATCTAGTTATAAAATAGTCACCTTACTATGCTTTCTATGAAAAACCTAGAACTTACTTGACATTCCCTTTGCCATACACTCATTGATGAAAGCCTCATACTTTTTCTCATGAGCATCCATCATCTTGAGGTTCTATTTCCTCAAGCAGATTTTTCTCTCGAATTGCTTGTTCGGCTTGAATTGTTTGTATTTGCTCCACATGTTTAGTGCTCATCTCTTCAATCAATGTACTGATGGCCGATGTAGATTTGCTTCCTCGGGTGACTGACCCATAGCCAAACAACTTGGATTTGGTGATCCCATGTCCATATCCCATCATTTTTCCATCCTTGTCAGGGCCGAACAATTGTGTATAGACCTTGTTTTCTAATGCAATGTTATCTTGAGGTGTGAAAGAACTGTCAGGTGTTGGCATAGACTCTTTAACCATCTTGCATGCTTCATCATATAGTTCTCTTTAATTAGGAAAATATATTTTGAAAAAAAATAGATGTCAAAGTAAATATAAATAAAAAAATAATACCCATTTATTTCTTACATAAACTTGTTCTGCTGCCTCACTGCTGAATTTGTCACTCCCATCTTTGCGCAAATGTTGAAATCTAAATTGCTCCAAACGCGAAGGTTCACGGCCTTCCCTCTCTACCTATTATACAACAACAACAAAAAATTTGTTAACAATATTCACCAATGAGCGCAGAATAATGAATATAATATAAGTTACATATTGATCAATATGTAATACTTACAAACTATGCATTGAGGGTTGCATATCCTGTACTACCAGCAGTGTGTGCAAAACACACCTTTGTTCGGGATTCTTTCGCCTTTTCTGATTGTGCCTATTGTTTAAAGTAATGAGAAAAAATATGAGAGTAATAGGAAAACTAATTTTATTATGCCTCATTCAACAAATCACGCATTTATGCACCCCTACTTTGATCATACCGTATGTGGGATCAAGAAAATAGGACATTTATCGTAATAATAGTGCTTACTACTTGTGGTGTTCCCCATCGCCCACTAGCCACTTCCATTGATCATGATGCACACCAGAGGATTGTTTTCAGATATTTCTTCAATCGGTCGACCCTCTTGGACCATCTCTTTGTAGTATCTTCTAGTTTTCAAAGTCGATTTAAACTCCTTCCGGAGTTTTCCAATATGTGAGAGTATGTCAGAGTCCTCCACCTTGCCTTGGAGATCAAACTTTTCCTACACATATAACAAAATTATGTAACAAGTACTCATTACATACAATTTCAAATAATGCAAAATTATTGCAATACTTTAAATTACAAAATGTGAATATGTACTACATACATGAACGATTTTCAATCTGTTTTCCAACACATATTTAGGAAGATGTTTCCAATGTTTTGTATTCAAAGGATAGATGAACCAGTCATTGCAATTGTACCGAGAAATTCAGCCAATTTGGACGCTTCCTTCCCAATAGGCTACCCATATTAGTTGGCATCTACTACTATACGAGTTCCAGGTTGAAGATTCCATATATCTTTCATGTTTGTAGGCCCTCGCTTTCTCTTAGTACCATTAGTAGCCTCTGTCAAAAGTAACAATTATATTTTAGATATGGAAATTGAAAAAAATAATAATGTATCTTGCTGAAATATTCAATAAAAAAATTGATTTTTTTTCAACAATAACAAAACTCCTTTCTGTTTTATTTATATCATTTTGCCTCTGGCTAGATAAACCAAGGTACTTAAAGACAAAGGGCATGCTATTAAGTTTCAGATACGTCAAAATATGGGTTAAACCAAATACTACATACTTCTTTTTCATGGTTTTATTAAGTATAGCAGCAAACCAGAATGTCTGTATTTAGAGAGCTCAAAAATTAAGAGAAATGCATAACAGTTCAATACTTGTTAAACTAAAAGTCAATTACTATCAACCTTTCCATCAAAATTGTAAGATAATCAACATATAAAATATCTTCAATAAATTCAAGATAAAATTTTAAATCTTCAAAATATGTTATTAATTAAAAAAACAAGATTTTAAATCCATTGAAGAACAAAGAGAAATGTAAAAACCCATCAAATTTAACAAACAAAATAAATTGTCCGAAAGTTGTGAAAAAGTAAAGTGTAGAAGAAGACGAGGAGGAATCTATGAAGGAAAGAAAACAAAACAAAAAATTCGTATAGTAATGTAGTGGAAAAAGAGGAGCAGTGACAAAATGGTAACAAATAGAAAGATCAGTCGGGCCAAAAACTAAACACAAAGTATAAAGTAGCAGAGAAAGAATAAGTATCAGGGAAAGAATAAATACTAGCAGAAGGTAATAAAGTAGTTTGAAACCAGGGAAAAATAAGTAATGGAGTGGAAAAAGAGGAGCAGTGACAAAATGGTAACAAATAGAAAGATCAGTCGGGCCAAAAACCAAACACAAAGTATAAAGTAGCAGAGAAAGAATAAGTATCAGGGAAAGAATAAATACTAGCAGAAGGTAATAAAGTAGTTTGAAACTAGGGAAAAATAAGTGAGGATTTAATGGAGGTACCAAATGGAGTTGCGGTACATCTTCATCGATTGAGTTGGCGTTTCATCTCCCGTGCTTAGACTATAGGTAGCAGCACTTCCCAATGTATTCGAACCTGTCAAAGAACCCCTTGAAGAGAATCGTACACCTTTTAATGTTCGCCTATTGCCAATCATTTTCCTAGAAAACAAATCGATAATGGTTAACGATGAAGCACCCAGTAGAGTATTGAAAATTTCATGGGTTTTGAGGAGGAAAAACCGGGAAAAATGAAAATTTTTCAACTTACTATTGCCGGGAAACTTGAAACCCACTGTAATTTTGGAGTAAGGTTTGCTTCTGTATTTACCTAGGGTTTGGCCGACAATTGCAATGGAATGTCCATTCAATTGGTTTTTATATATCATTTAAAATAATGACTTCACTCTAGGCCGAAACAAACCCAAAAAAACAAAAAACCAAGCAAAACAAAGAAAAACCCAAATCAAGCCCAAAAAACAAAACAATAAAATACAGCCCAATAAAATACAACAAAAACTTTAAAAACATTAGCTGAATAATATATTTAAACCATAAATATCCTAATAAAAATTAAATAAATAATTAATTAATATAGGAATTAGTTCAAACAAGTCAAAGTCCATAATAAATTAGTGAATAATATATTGTAATTTTTTTTCAATCAATTCCATCCATGATATTTAGTACAAGTGAAAGCAATACCTAAAAATACTGGCCAAAGTCCTCCAAGGCAAGATTGGCAATTTTAGGATACTTAGGATCCGTAACTCCAGCAGAGTTAACCAGATGTGAATTGATGATCCAAATGCCTCTTTGCTAAATCAAATGAAGCTTGACCAAGGTGGTCCAAACATCGCTTTGATGTACCACAAACATGGGAGTCACCAGATACGAGAATTGATTTGGGTAGCTACTTAGATCGGCTTGTTCTGCATTTTAAGTGTAGTTAATAACGAGTTTAGCACCAAGTTCGCCAGTGAGTGGCTATAACTCGCCTAATACTATTTAGATGACCCAGCTTACTATAGCAACTTGGTCTTTGAGTGTGAGAGAGTTGGTAATCTTGGTTGTAGAAGCCATAGACATGGAACCTAGATGTAAAATAGCACATAGATTAATTATTTCTTATATTTTATTCATGATTTTTCGACACTATATATATAGCTAAAAAGGCAGGATAATCCCATAAATTTTTTCAAACAATGTTTTAATACGCACTTAAACATGGGCTCTTTTTCATAATTTTTCAATCAATCCACAATTGTTTTTGTTAAAATCATTAAATCAAAGTCATTTAATTTGTTATAATGGTTGTCGACATTCCGTAATTCGAGTCACGTAATTTCGCTTGAAATTCTCTTCTTAATATCCCGATTTAAAGTTTCTTTAGAATCAATTATTGTTTTGGGTAAATTATCTAATATTCACTTTTATTTATCTCAATTTATATTTTAATAATTTTTAAAATATTACGCTTTTAGTCATTTTTGTTGCAAAATAGTTACTCTCTACAGTTAAGAACAAATAAAATAAAATAAAATAAAAATTATATTAGAGTTTGAGTTTTTGATTTTTTAAATACCTTTAAAATTATATTAGAGTAAGTTACTTCCCACCTAGAGACCTACATCTTTTTGTTATTACAAATTACTTAGATAGGAAATGAGTCATACAAGCTATTTGTGCACGTAACCTCCAACTCTACATCTCCTACTTCCCTTAACCATGTTTTAAAATTGACTCAATAACTTGTGGGCAACCATTTCATTGCATGATATGAAAAGAATCTCAATTCCTTTGGGACAACAGATGTTGATGCAATTTCTATTTACCACTTATTTCCCTTTCATGTTTGTATATTAAGGCATTCCTATTTAGTTAACTACTTCAATGGCCCACATTATCAAACTAAAGGGATATATTTTAACTACTTCATTGGGATATATTTTGCATAAAAATGATAATTAATTTTACATTGTAAAAAAGAAACCATATCAGTAATCAATTAAATCATGGTATACCTTCTACCACATGTAACCATAACCCAATGCCCCCAATGTTGCGGCTGGTACTACAAGAGAGGTTAACTTACCTGCCAAATCAAGAGAAAAGCAAACAACCATAGCAAATCCACTTATAAAAGGCTTTATCTAATCCCGTTAATACAACTATAAACTGGTTTCACATATATGCACCTAAAAGAACTATTTAAGCAAATATAATTAAGAAAATACCGCCAGAGTCACAGCTTATCTCCGTGTATAACGCCAGATTATTCGATCTCTCGTTGACAAATAACGCACCTACAAATTAATAGAAAAACATCAATATTACAACCAAAAGATTTTGACTTTAAGCTCTATTTTATCATTTACATGAGCTAGAAGTGCTTCCAAATCATCAGCTTGCTCCCCAGATTTTTCTCATTCCTTCACCAGCGAGTGCCAAATCAGGAAAAAAAGAGAGAGTTAAAAGCTAAAATTTATAAACGAAAAAGTCGAAAAGAAGAAACCTAGTCAATCAAAACAAAATCCGAATGACACATATTTGAATCAGACGGCAGCGAGAAACTAGAAAATCAAAATGATCAAAACTAACCTGCAATTCGACTAATATGTCCGATAATTTACCCTTTTTCAGGAGGACAGTACCCGTATAACTTGTATTGGTCTTCCAATCTAAAGTTCCAGCTAAGTGCCACTTGTCCACAACCATTACCTCCATTTATACGAACATCACATTCAAATTAATAGGGAAAAAATCAAAAACAAAAATCACAGTTCATATTCAAAATTTAGATTTGAAAATGAACCTTTTTTCTAAAATGAAGCAATGCAGAGTGCAAGCAAATGAACCAGTTACACGAAATGAAAGCACGCAATAAAGGTGACAAAAACTGTTGCTTATAACATGTTAACAAGGTAATCATGTCAACAAGGCATAAAACATATTCACACATGGAAAAGAAAATAATCCCAGTACTGAGAATGAAGCTTATATATTGAATAAGACTATATTTGTGGCTTCCAACAGTATATAATTTCATAATTCCTATAACCCAAAATGACTTCAAATATATAAATGAACAAATATAGATGTTAATATAATATAAATGTCAAATACACTAAATCTTTGCACTTCAAAACATCGTTTTGTTCAAAATAAAACTAAAATTATTAAGTTACAATATGATTATCACATTGCGGATATTCATCATCTTCTATGTGGGTTTCAACGCTTAGATTGAACAAATCTCTTGGTTTTATTCCGATAACATGGAGCCATCCTTCACTTTTGCCATCCTCGACATAAAATACTTGTTTCGCTGAGAAGCCAATATGTATGGATCGTCCAATCATGATTCCTACATGGATAAGCTCGTAAAATTTCACCATAATAAAACCATTTGCATCCTTCTTCATACTCCTAGGAGATTTAATATTCACCCAATCACATCTAAGCATGATAACCCAAAACCTTTCATAATAGTTTAGCTCGACAATTTCAATGCAATTGCCATAATAGTTTCTCCCACAAGAAAAACCATCACGCCACTATTTTGAGTCTTACGATATTGCTCAAGTTTTTTGTATAGACCCTAAAACCATTAATTATAAGCCCATTGTCGTAACCATTTTTTGGGGTGAAATGGTAACGACGCTCGACTCGATTTAAAAAAAGAAAAGAAAAGAAAAGGAGTCGCCACCGATCTTTATTTGGTGTGATCGGATCACCTTCGCTTTAATAAAACATTTAATTTACTAAAACAAAGGCTTTTTGGTCCACGAACTTTGAGAAAACGGGTTCGAGGTCGATTACGCATGAGGAAGGATTAGCACCCGACACGCCCAAAATTGGTACCAAACTGATTGATTGATGTCCTATTTGTTGAAAACTTTAAAGGATTCAAAATACAATGCTTTTTATTTTTAAAATTGAAGGACGTTAAGACTTTCTTATTTTCAAAGAGGTGAAGCATCATGTCCAGAAGTTAGGCACAATGCTTTAAACTCCCAAACTAAGCTCGCTTTTGAAACTTGGTTTTATTTGAAGAGGATCTTCCATTTATTTTCAAGTGAGAAATCGAACCCAAGAAGTTAGGGCTCGATTTTCGAGATTTTAAATACTAAGATTGCCTCTATTTTAGGAAAGAAACTTATCTCAAGTATCTAGATGTCGAATCCAGAAGTTAGGCGCGACATTTCAAATTTCCGAGATTAAGTATTTTGTTTTAAATTTTAAGTTGTGATTAGGAGAAGAATATCCCGTTGTTTAGCTTTAACAAGAAGAAACCGAACCCAAATGAGTTAGGGCTCGATTCTCTCAATTGCTAACGCGAACGTTGGTCGTTATAAAAGTTAAGGTTTTGAAAAAACATTTACGTAAAAGTATGAAAATACGATGTTATGCAAAAGAATGATGAGACGGTACATGCAAGGGATACGGTAGTAATAATAATATACACATTATATAAAAAGGATAATATAATGACTATAATAATATAATATATAAGATATAATGATGGTAAATATATTATGATAACAATATAATATAACAATAATTATAACAACATTAATAATAATAATAATAACGATGATAAACGAGAAACATAATAATGACGATAACACAAAATATAATGTAATAATATTAGAAATAAAGTAAAATAATAATACTGGTAAAACTAAATGTGATAAATAAAAAAGGTAAAAAGGTAAAAAATGTTGAGAATAAAAATAATAATGGTAACTATAATTAAAACAAAATGTATGAAGATAATAAAAAAACTAATAATAACAAAGTAATAAAACTAATAATAATGAAGTAATAAAACTAATAATAATAATAAATAATAATAATAATAACAATAATGAACAAGTGGTGAAATATAATGGAAATAATAAATGATGATAATAAAATTAATAATAGTAAAATAAAAAATAGTGCAAATTGCAAAATAACTAAAAAGGATCGAATTGCATTAAGAATAAAAGTTCGGGGTTAATTTATAATAAACGAAAAGGGAAGAGGACCCCATTGTGATGCTGCTGAAAATAAGAGGGACTGGAGCTAAATTTACCCAAAACAATTAAACGCAAAGATTTTATAGGACTAAATCAGAATCGCATGAGACTTCGGGCCAAATAGCAATATCTAAAAACTTGATTGTAAAAATAAAAAATGCGGAAGGATCACAAGATAAATTTTCCATTTTTTCGCAAAACGCGGATCCTTTGGAGCGGGTCGGTCGCTCATGGAGTCACGATGAAACGACGTGCTTTGGGGCCATCAGACGTGCCCTAAACGACGCTGCTTTTGAAATGTTTATAAATTCCATTTTTTGCCCTTTTTTCATTTTCACTTTTCAAAAAAAAGAGAGAGGGCTCTCCTTTCTCCCTCTCGCAGATCGGAGAGGAGGGTCTCCGGGATTCCGTCCGAATCCGTCATTGGCGTCGTCGCGGCCACCTTGTACTGATAATAAAAATTGAAAGGGTATTTTTTTTATACATATTTATTTTGTTTTTTTGCATTTATCGATTTATTTTTTTTGTTTTGAAAACCTAAGAAGACCCTCCCATTTGTTTCTCGATCTCTATTCCGACGACGGAGAGGAGGCTCCGACGACGTGCCGCAGGATTCAGGTAGGTCCACCTCTTTGCCTTTTCGATTTAGTTTTAAAAAAAAACCCTAAAAAATAAAAAATAAGAACAGAAACGCAAAAAATAGACAATAGTAGTAATGAAGGACAGTAATGGAATCAACCTTTTTTGGTCTTTTATTTCTGATGGTTCTTGTATTCAAAATTTCTGTTCTTTTTTCGAAACAAAAAAAGGCTCTTTTTTGCTATACTTTCTCTCTGTTTTTTCGAAAAGCCCTCTTTTTTAACACTCTGCTTTTTTTCAAAGGAAAACCTCCTCTTTACAATGTTTCTTGCGCTTTATAGCCAAAATCAATAAAAAACAAATTGTTTCGCTTTATTGTGGTTGTTGCTTATTTTGTTTTTCTTGCAAGCACAAGCGGAGGAGTCGGCCTGGACGAGCGGTTTGGAGGAGAGGCGTGAGGGTCAAGTCGAGGGTCGTAAAGGAGTACTGGCTAGGGTTTTTGTTTCTTTCTGCTTTTTGGTGAGAATGGTTTCAGTTTGGGCTAGGTAGTTGGGCTTTGGTTTTGTAAATTTATTTTAATTTAATTTTTTGTGTAATTAGGCCCTGGGCAAATTTGGGCCATCTACAGATGCCCCTCTTTGCTCATTGTCGTGCAACGGGAATAGAGCAAAGACATAACGAGGGACCAAATTTGCCCGGTTTTGCTGAGTCCTGACTTCTTTGGTGCTTTTCTTCTTCATGTAGTCTCATCCTGATCCTCCGCACCTTGTTACTTTGATCCACTTCACCGACATGTGGCTTCACCGCTTCTTGTTTGCGATTTCAATAGGATGTGACTTGTTTATTTTGATCCGATGCATCTTCGAGAGATGAGGTCTTTGGTCTTTAGCCTATCCCACCTCTAGTTAAGGCAACAGACTAAAGCTTAACCATGCTCCCTACCGTTAGGGACAGAATTACAAATTTTCGACCTATTCCATCATTGGTCTGGTGGCAATAGGAGGGTGGCCAAAATCATGTTCTCCATCGTTAGAGAGCCAAGATTCGCTTCGATCTTGCTCGCCATCGTTGAGAGGCGACAAGATCTACAACTTTCTTTTGATCCATTCCACCGCCGGTCAATGGCAATAGGATGGTGGCTTAAATCGTGTTTCCTAACGTTGGAGCCAAGATTCACCTTCGATCTTGCCCCACTCATCTGGTTATGGTGACAAGATCTACAATTTTGGCCTATTCCACTTGGTCGCTGGCAATAGGATAATCTTCAACCTATTCCATCACCGGTTGATGGTAATAGGACAATCTTCAACCTATTCCTTCACCGTTGATGGTAATAGGACAATCTTCAACCTATTCCATCACCGTTGATGGTAATAGGACAATCTTCAACCTATTCCATCATCGGTTGATGGTAATAGGACAATCTTCAACCTATTCCATCACTGGTTGATGGTAATAGGACAATTTTCGATAGTGTTGCTACACCGTCCTTTAGGGACATATCCTGTAGACTCGATTTTGTGTTTATGCCAAATGGTGAGGATGCTATGGTCAAAATGACTCGAATGCTCCTAACTAATGGATGACACTTGCATGAAGGCAGAATGTCGTGAGAATGATGATCTTTTGTTAAGATGCAATGATTGTAATAAATTGGATGCTCCTAACTAAATGATATTACGGAGGACATTTGCATGAATGCAGGATGTCATGAGAACGATTCATTTTTCCTTAAAAAAAAAATCTTAGGGCTATAATTGCTCGCTCGCTCGTCGAGGTCATGGCACAGAGGCAACATCTTGTCTGATGTCTATGCTCAATAATCAAGAAATGGTCATAATTTTGGACTTCTTCTTCGAGTGTTTCCAACCCCTAAGCGCGGTGGTTCCTGAACAACAGTCTTGTTTTAGGTTCCTACGCTGTTTAGAAGCTTCCAGAGTAATAGGCGGGACTCGTTTCATGGAAGCATTATGGGTCGATGGGTCGTTATTTCAATTGCAAGCAACTCAAAGATTTAAAATAACAATGGAATTTATAAAGAATGGAATTGGATTAATTCAACAAAAGTAAACATTATTGGAGTACAAAAATGGGTAAAAAGAAAAGGTAGGTGCCCAGATATCGCACTGGTTTCGCCAACCGAATCCTTTCAAGATCATTTGATTTGAAAAGGCGTTGGGAGACTGCAGTGTTTCGTAGATGTTCCGAGGTGTAACATTCCTCCTTTTGCCAATTCTGGGGGAAAAGATTGTCACATACCTCCTTTTTACTTTGAGCCGCCCTTATCGGGTTTTTGACTCAAAGCCCCTTTGGTCTCAAAGCGCCCTTTACGGGTTTTCACTTCGGCCTCTCCGCTTTTTTTTTTTTTTTAGTTTTGGCCGTAAAGTGCCCTTTGCGGGTTTTCACTTTAGCCTTTCCTTTCTTCAAGCGTAATACTTTAACCGGATCTCAATTTATGGGATTGGGTAGATTTTTCCCATCCATCTCACCAAGATTAGTGCCCTCCGAGAAAGCCTTTTCACTATATATGGTCCTTCCCAATTCGCATCCATTTCCTCTCAAATCCTTTTGTATGGGAAGAATCTTTTTCAAGACGAGATCCCCTTCGTGGAATTCCTCGCGAACTTTTTGTTGTAAGCTCGCATCATTCGCTTTTGGTACATCCGCCATGACGGATAGCCCTCAATCTCTTTTCTTCGATTAAGTTCAACCGATCATATCGAGTTCGATCCATTCAACTTCATCCAACTTCACTTCGACAATACTCAAGAGAAGGTATTTCCACTTCGATAGGTAGAACCGCTCCATCCCATAGACCAATGAGAAAGGTGTTGCCCCAAAGAGAGGTTCTGACGGACGCTCGATAAGCATAGAGCGAACGGTAATTTTTCATGCCAATCCTTGTAAGTCTCACCATCTTCCCACTATCCTTTTGATGTTTTTGTTGGTCTTCCACCGCCCCATTCATTTTGGGCGATACGGTGATGAATTGTGGTGTTTGATGTTGAATTGGCTACAAACCCCCGCTATCGTGCTATTGTTTAAATTCATGTTGTCCGATATGATCCTCCTGCATTCCATATCGACAAATGATTTCCTTCTTCAAAAATCGGCTAACCACCGATTTAGTGATGTTGGCATATGAGGCGCCTTTACCCATTTCGTGAAGTAGTCGATGACCACAAAGATGAATCGATGCCCGCTCGATGCCTTCGAGATATTGGCCCAATGACGCCCATGCCCCACATGGAAAATGGCCATGGAGAAGTCATAACATGCAAAGGTGACGGGTACATGAATCTTGTCTCCATAACCGCATTTATGACATTTTTGGCATAGTTGATACTGCTCTCCTCCATGGTGGACCAATAATATCCAACCTCATTATTTGTCCGCCATTGTGAAACCATTAGCGTGAGTTCCACAGACACCTTCGTGGACTTCTTCTAAGATTAACTTAGCTTTGGCGGCGCCCACACACCTTAGCAAAGACTTGATCTTTCCTTTTCTTGTATAAGACTTCTCCATCCAAGACGTAATCACATGCTAATCTCCTCGTACTTTTTTTTCATTCTCTCAGGAGTTTGATCAGGTACTCACGATTCTTCACATACCGCAATATATCGTGGTACCATGGTGGGCCAATTTTTCCTTCTTCTTCGACATTGTAACAATGTGTGGGGCCTCATAAATGCTCATTTGTATAGGTCTCATGTCCTCCTTGTTATTTGTTCGCACCATAGAAGCCAATGTGGCTAGAGCATCACCATCCGATTTTCGGCCCTTGGTAAATAATCGAAAGTGATGTCATCAATTCTTTGATTAGTTCTTGACCAATCTTTTGTATTCGACCAATTTGGGATCTCTCGCTCCCATTCTCCTTTAAGTTGATAAATTACCAACGCGAGTCTCCGTGATACTTCAAAGACCTTAATTTTATGCTCAATAGCAAAGACGGATGCCCATGATACAAGTTTCATATTTCGCCATATTATTTGTACAATCAAAATCCAATTTAGGTAAATGGGTAATGATTCCGTTGGGGACACCAAATCGCCCAATTCCATTGCCCATAACGCTCGATGCCCCGTCAAGTTCGGGCTTCAAGGACGACTTTCCGTGGTATCTTCTTCGATGGTTGCTACGCACATTAGGTCTTCATTAGGGAAATCAAAGTCCGAGGCTCATAATCGCCAGAGCTCTACTAGCCGTAAAATCCGTTATTGCACTCCCTTTTATCGCTTCGTTTTTATAAACTATGTCAAACTCGTAAAGTAAAATTTGCCATCTGCTATCCGTCCATTGAGTAGTTGACTCCATTAGATATTTCAATGGGTCTAGCTTGAGATGAGCCATGTCGATGATACAACATGTATCGCCTCGCCTCCGAGTTGTCCAAACCAAGGCACAACATATTTTCTCAATCGGTGAGTACCTTGTTTCACACTCAGTGAACTTTTTGCTAAGGTAGTATATTGCTTTTTCTTTCTTTCCCGACTCATCATGCTGGCGAGCACACATCCCATTGAATTATCAAGCACCGTCAAATAGAGGATTAAAGGCTTCTCCGGATTAGGCGGTGTCAATATGGAGGATTGGACAGTATCGCTTACTTTGTCGAAGGTCTTCGACATTCCTCGTCTCACACGCCGGGTTGTGTTTTTAAGAAGACGAATATGGGATCACATTTCTCGTACCGGCCAGAAACGAACCGAGCAATGTAATTTAATCTTCCTAAGAAACCTCGAACTTCTTTTTTATGACGAGGGAGGCAATTCTTGTATAGCCTTGACTTTGTCCCGTCAACCTCAATCCCCTTTTCACCGACTATAAATCCTAACAGCTTCGACCGCTCCAAAGGTACACTTTGTCGTTAAGCTTCATTGACTTTCTCAACCTCAAAAATAATTTCCTTAAGACTTGGATATGCTCCTTTTCGATTCCGAGACTTGGCAATCATATCGTCGACGTAAACCTCAATTTCCTTGTGCATCATGTCATGGAATAGGGTCACCATGGCTCTCTGATATGTTGCTCCCGCATTCTTCAACCCAAACGGCATTACCTTGTAGCAAAAGGTTCCCTACATGGTTATGAATGTGGTTTTATTCATGTCTTCAGGAAGCATCTTTATCTGGTTGTATCCTGAGAAGCCATCCATGAACGAGAACAATGAATAACCCGCCAGATTATCTACTAAGGTGTCGATATAAGGTAATGGAAAGTTGTCCTTCTGCTAGCCTTGTTTAGATCTCTCAGAGTCCACACACATTCGCATTTTTCCCATCTTTCTTAGACGGGACGATATTGGCTACCCATTCGAGTACTTAACTACTTGCAAGAACCTGCGCACAAATTGCTTCTTGACCTCTTCTTTTATTTTTAGTAAAACGTCTCGCCTCATCCTCCAAGCTTCGTTGGATCGGCTTGTATTCTTCTTTTTATGGGCAAACGTGTACCGCGATATCGATGCTTAACCCGGCATGTCTTGATATGACCATGCAAAGACATCATTGAATTCTTGGAGTAACTCAACGAGGTCTTGCTTTGTCTCTCGCGGTGATACCTGGCCCAATCTTCACTTCTTTCTTTTCTTGTTTATTTCCTAGATTCACTATTTTCACTGATTCTTTGTGAGGTATGATTTGTTTCTCCTCTTGTTCTACCATTCTTAACAGTTCACAGCCTTGGTCATCTCTAAAATCCTGAAAATCTTTCGCACCCATATCTTGCTCAAAAGACATTCTAAGTCATCAGAGCGTTACTCAAATCATTGATATCCTGAGACTGTTATGGAAATGAATAAAGGCTCATAGAATCATAGAATCTTGGCATGTTTATTGGTATGATAAATGAGGAATAGAAATGTTTAGAAGAATATTTAAAGAAAAAATAATGAATAAATGAAATGAACATAAGAAAATTTGCTCAAAAGATAGCGGAGATGTATTTCATTGAAAATAACGATGGCTTATACAAATTCATGTTTCACAAAAGGGTTCTTATTGCTTCTAGACTTAAAGCAATAAGTGTGTTCCGAGTATTACTCAATAAGTTCTAAAGGCTATAGAATCTCCTCCGCATTCAATTGTTTAGAATGCTACCCTACCATAGTGGCGGATCCTATTCCGATTTTATTCCTCAATTTTCCCTCGATATAGCGTTGACATGCACGATCTCTTCATTTTGTATTTCTCGTCTCCGGATGGATAACCCTCCCGATACAAAAGTCTCACGAATATGAGAAATTATCATCGGTTGCCATTTCATCTCATCTCCCTCAAACGTGCCTTCCTTCTTTTCTTGCTTCTTTCTCGACTCTTCTTTTTTGCTTGGCGCTTGGCTTGAATCCTAGACCAAGAAGTCTCGCTTTTCTTTTAGTCTTGGGACCTCGATTTCTCGAGGTATCTTCCAAGTCCTTTCTAGCATGCTCCATTCCGACCATCGCCAGGTAGACCCATTTTCGTGGTTTTGGACAATTATGATCGACCTTATTCCCCTGCACGAAGGTTATGTTGACAAATTCCAAAGAACGGAAGGAACACTCACCGCTTCATCGCTGGCTTCTAAATAGGGTGCATTGTTTGTTACAGCCATGCGATAATGTCCTCTTCGCCGCTTATGGTTACTAGACGGCCCTCCGAGATTAATTTTAACTTTTGGTGCAATGATGAGGGCATCGCCTCGCCGAGTGTATCCAAGGTCTCCCCAAAGCGATTATAAGACTACTGGATGTCCATCACAATAAAGTCCACCTCATATGTGCTCGGTCCGATTAAGAGAGGTACTTCGATCCTTCCCATGACTTTCCTCTCTGCTCCATCGAATGCTCTTACTATGTTGTGGCGTGCCTTCATATGAGAACTATCAATGGGTAATCGATTCGAAGGTCGATAGTGGTAGAACATTGATTACCGATCCATTGTCCACTAGTACCCCGGTAATGTGTATCCTTTGCATCGAGTAGTAATGTGGAGAGCCTTGATGGAACCTGCATTCTCCGGAGGAATCTCATCATCGTTAAAGAAAATGAAGTTATTGGCACTTATGTTGCTAACCAAAGATCCAAATTTGTTAACCGTTATATCATTCGCAACATAAGTTTCGCTCAATACCTTCATCGTAGCGTTACGGTGTGCTTCGTAACTCAATAGTAAATCTAGCACCGATATACGAGCCGATCGCTTATGTAGCCGCTTCACGATTAATTGTATTCACTATGCTTCGAAACTTTAAGAATTTCCTAGCTTCTTCCTCCTTCACCGCTCGCTTATATGTGCCTCTTGCTTGGTCCTTTTTCTTTCTTTTGTTCGCCACAAGTTTTTTTCCTCTTGAGTGCTCCGCCTTCATGTTTGACAAGTCGTAGCGCTTTCAATCGCGCGGTAGGAGCCTTCCTCTTGATTTCCTTTTGTAATGTTGGGCGAATCTCCTCTCGTGAATCGTCACATTGCGCTTATAGTTCCAGGGACCTTCTTGTCATCTTTATATGAAAAGGTTGTGTTTTCGGATCACGATCCTAGGATACTCTGGCTCCCTTTTGTTGACGGACCTCCTTTTCGTGAATCGCCACGCTGCGCTTATAATCCGGAGTCTTCTCGTTGTCTTCGGATGAAAAAGTAGTAGGCTTTCGAATCACGATTTTTGATTTATTTTCACTCACGCCTTTGATCGTGAGATGGTGACTAAAGGATTGCTCGCCTCCGAGGCTTTTGTCACGACTCACCCTCCAACGTGCGAGATGTTACCTCTTTCCGCCTTCATTGTTTTCAAAGAATTCTAGCTCTTTGTTGTCCATCGTCACCGCACCAAAGATTCGAACTCGGTGTAACTTTGGATTTCGTGCTCTTTCGAAAGTTATGAAATTCACACCTTTAGTGTTTCTTCATTTTCTTCCTTGGACATGTCACAACCAATCCCCTTTTATCATTTCCTTCCGCATCTGCCTCATTGGGGTTTTCATCGAAAATATCCCTTTACTCTTCTCCTCACATCTTCGCCATCATGTTGACCCGTGATTAGGTAGCGGTGCCGTTGCAAGAGGTGTCATCGACTTCTATAACTCCCATCCGGATCGGTCTTTCCACTAGTTTCTTAAAAGCGAAGACAGTTGTTTCATAGAATGCCCCATGATTCTCGCATGGTATTCGTGACCGTGGCGCTCGTGATCATACCACTTAGTGGTACGGGGTTGCAAGGGTTTTAAGTAATGGGGAGACAACGTGTCGTCAAATAATTTCGGTACATTTCTTGTAAGGGACCGGATAGGCGAATTGGATTTTCTCCGTATTTTGCCTTGTGTTGGACTCTGCCTAAAGGGGGCTCATGATCGGGGTCATAGTCCTTGGTCGCTCACAAAGAATAGGTTTTGAATAACCTTTTCCTATGTTGTTTATATCACTCTCCTCTTCTTCTGGGCCATCTTTCTAGTACTTTCTCCGGCCTCTATTTTACCACTTCGATCGATTCTCGATCATCTCCCTTGACAAAGACAATATCGTAAAACTTTTACAGACTTCCAAGCATGTGATTAATGAAGGAGCTTTAAACAGATTGACAAACAAAGATGGTCGCTCTTTTTCTAAGAGCGGTGGTTGAACTTATGGCTACTTCTCTCCATCACGGGCATACCGCCTCAAACTTTCGCTTGGCTTTTTCTCCATATTTTGGAGCGTGATTCGATCAGAGCTATATCGCCACGTGCTCGTGATTGTTTCGGAAGGCCCGTGCTAGATCCTTCCATGACTTGATCCTGGTACGATCGAAATGATTGTACCACTTGGTGGTCACCCTTACCAAACTATCCTCGGAAACAATGAATGAGCGGTTGATCGTTGTTAACATATCCCGCCATCCGCCGGCTGTAACATCGTGATGTGCGCTGTGGCAACCGGTCCCATTGTATTTTTCAAAATTCGGTCTTGAACTTTGGCGTAAGTATGAGGTCCTGGACTAGGCTCAAGTCTTTAGCGCCCACTCGTAGCGATGGTCGCCAGCCTCTATTTCCTTAAATTTTTCTTCTAACCATTTGCAACGATCCTCGAGTTGTTTGGGAAGGTTCGTTTTACCTTATCCATTTCAGCCATTTCATTAAAGTCGGGGACTATAGGGTTAGCCGGACCTTCTCCGGGATTGTTGCCCGAACCAGTCGAAAAGTGTCGCTGGCATTGCGGTCTCAACCTGGCACTGTGGCCTGATAACAAAAGGTGTCCTTTGGGGACCTATTTCGTGGTGCTTGAGTGTTTGGCGGGTAAACCTTGAGGGTAAGGTGGTCGTCATTATTCCCTGAACTAGTAGCGACGCCTTTTCCTCGCTCATTGGCTAATAGTTGCGCCTAACCGGCTTATCATGTTGTTTTGGGACTCTTGCATCCGTTCTATCATATCTTCTTTGGAGTTTTGTTATTTGCTCCTCGTGATCTGTTTCTTGCATCTCCTTCTCAAATTGTTCAAATCTTTGATCCATTTTCTTAGCACGAGTCCCGTAGTGATGTCCGGTTCCTGATTTCTTTTTCTTCTCTCTTGTTTCTCTTTTGTTTCTCCGTTAATCTTAACCAATTAGGCTTCTTTTTATAAACTTTAATGCATGTAATATGATGTAATGCAAATGCGTGAATGCGTGAAGAAGACATCGATTCGATCAACTTCATTTTAGAAAACTTTATTAGAAGGCAAAACCCTTTACATAAAGTAGATTACAAATACGTTCTAGCCCTAAGACCTAAGGTTTTGATTTTTCGACGGAGAGATTAGCTCTTCATCACGACGGTGGTAGCCCATATCTCATGCCCACTATGTCACCTCCTCACCAAAGTCCGTAGGTGATCCGCTACTTCGAACTGGATTATTGCTTCTCCCATGAGGTAGTCCCGGCTCAACTTGCTCGCAAGAATGATGAAGCTCTTCCTCCCAACGCCTTTCTCTTGTTTCGAAGCTCAATCCGAGCTCGCTACTATGCAATACCGATTCTAACTCTTCAACCCTACCTTTCGCCTCTATTACGCTTAGGCTTGACTTTAGTTGGCTTTCCGAGTCTCGACTTGGTAGTGGTGCGTAGATCGCCCAAGCTCAACTATTCTAGCTTCTAATCCTTTCTCTCTTTTGGTCTTCGCTCGCCTTCTCTAAGTCTTCCTTCCATGCTCAGATTTCATGAAACTTTTTCTCTCAACTGCTAACTTTGTCTCTTTCCTCTCGGACCTCTTGTTGCCACCATTCAAGTTTTCCCTAATCCCGCATTTTCATCATTAAGCGATCCTCTTGTACTCGGCCTTCAAGTCATCCCGGTCTTCCTCTACTTTTCGCTTCCTTTCCTCGAAGTTTCTCGGTCTACGATTTTGACCGTCCACTTTAACCGGAGGAGCATCTTTTCTTCCTCTAACCTTTCTATCCTTTTCCCGAGTTCGAGCTCATCCGCTCAAAATCTTGCTTCACAATTTCTAATTACAAGGACCACTCGCATGCATTCCTCTCTTGATCGGGCGCCTTCTCGGTTTGGCTCAGGAATGTTGTCGTTGACTCTCTTGGCCCTCCATTCAAGGTATTCTGTGGTCGTCCTCGGGCCTGTAGACAATCTTCTCATTCTGTGAATCTGATTCCAGGCACTAGAAATCTCTTTAACCCTTTTCTTATAGCTTCCCCCTTCATATAAAAACTCGCATTGAGCTAGCCCAGATGTCGTTGGTACGAATCGCCTTGAACCATACCGCTTAAGACCAGCAAAGGGCGAGGCGTGGCACCCCAAATTCTAATAGGGAACCCGGTCAAAGCTTTCGCAACGATAAAGGATCCTGTCGGGAATCATCCAGGGAGCTATCCACTCAATGTCGTCCTCTTGAAGGTTTTGAAAGATTGCGATCCAGTTTTCTTCAGATACATCCTCTCTTCTAGGCGTAGTTGCTATCTCTTCTAGCTGAGAGTACTTCTCCGACATGAACCGCAAGACACTTTCTATTTTCCAAAAGTGACTATGGAACCAAGCTAATAACAATGCAAGACACCCAATAAACCCGCTTCACCTCTTCTCCGACATGCGGTCAAGGATCCGAACGTTTGGCTAAGATGGCGTGAACGGTGTGACCCCTTTGTCTAACCGGTGAATAGATTGATAATCTGCTTCATCAATGTGCCTTAAAGCTTTGGGAAGATTACCAGCCGTAAATACACAAGGCCAAGATGTCTATCTTTTCTTCGTGACGGGACGCGCTGAATCAGTCTCTCAAACATGTCCGTGGTATGCATTTACCCTCGCCTTCTTCTCAGATCCTAGCTGAGACCCACTGCTCACTCATGCGCAGTGATATTCATCAACTTCTTCGCCAAGGTTGGGCCATTAACCGCCTTGGAATAAGCTTTGTCAACTTGAATTCTCGGGCAACAGTAGCAAGGTCGTATAGTCTTCATTGTGGGAACCAGATCCACTTTTCTCAAGGAGAAACAACTATAAGCTGCATTCCGTAATCGGGCCATTGCTCTAATGTGTGCTTGTCTATTTTGACCTCAGCGGGTAAGGTGTCACCGTAAGTACCATAGAACAACCGCTTCGCTTCATCATCCCATCCGAGTCCAAATTTCTCTCAATTCCCGGAGCTCGCTCTGCGTGACACTAATATTGGTGAAGTTCCGTAGCTCACACACATACCCTTCCACTAAGCTATCCTTTTTCTACTTGGCATTGCTCGACCATATGCGGACTACGCGATTGTCTTCTACTTTATCAAGGAATTCGCTTTCCATAACCAGCTTCCCAACTCAGAAACGGACCGTGAATCGATGTCTCTTTAAAATATGAAATGATATGCACAAAAAGAAAGAAACACAAAAAGTTAGTACCATGGAATATAAAGCAAGTAAAATAAGCAAACGCTATCCTGGGTGACCACTAAGGTCTCTGCTATGACTCTACCTAAGGTAGGCTCTTAGGGTTTGCTATATGCGCTTAGTTCTAAAGTTCGAGGTACTGAACCACAGATTCCTCGATCCTCACCCATTATAGGCTCATACGGACCGAAGTTCGATTAGGGAATACATTTCCTATGGCCATCAAGTGAAAACTTCACGGAGACATAGGTGCGGATGTATTCAAAGCGATCCACTAGCCCATGCGGAGGTGAAAACCTCACGAAGGCATAGCTTCTCGCTCCCACTTAAGGGTGTGACCACAACGGTCATGCAATGCAATGCCAAAGTATTTACAAGGCTAATATTGAAGATGCGCCAAAAGAAGCATGATTTTCAAAACCATTTTAATTAAAAGGACAAAAATCAATCAATTTTGGCTTGACCTCGTGTCCCCGATGGAGTCGCCAAGCTGTCGTAACCATTTTTTTGGGGTGAAACGGTAAACGACGCGGTCGACTCGATTTAAAAAAAAGAAAAGAAAAGAAAAGGAGTCGCCACCGATCTTTATTTGGTGTGATCGGATCACCTTCGTTTAATAAAACATTTAATTTACTAAAAAAAGGCTTTTTGGTCCACGAACTTTGAGAAAACGGGTTCGAGGTCGATTACGTGCGAGGAAGGATTAGCACCTCGCACGCCCAAAATTGGTACCAAACCGATTGATTGATGTCCTATTTATTGAAAACTTTAAAGGATTCAAAATACAATGCTTTTATTTTTAAAATTGAAGGACGTTAAGACTTTCTTATTTTCAAAGAGGTGAAGCATCATGTCCGAAGAAGTTAGGCACAATGCTTTAAACTCCGAAACTAAGCTCGCTTTTGAAACTTGGTTTTTATTTGAAGAGGATCTTCCATTTATTCTTCAAGTGAGAAATCGGAACCCAAAGAAGTTAGGGCTCGATTCCCGAGATTTTAAATACGGAAGATTGCCTCTATTTTAGGAAAAGAAACTTATCTCGAAGTATCTAGATGTCGAATCCAGTAAGTTAGGGCGCGACATTTCAAATTTCCGAGATTAAGTATTTTGTTTTAAATTTTAAGTTGTGATTCCAGAGAAGAATATCCGTTGTTTAGCTTTAACAAGAAGAAATCGAACCCAAGTGAGTTAGGGCTCGATTCTCTCGAATTGCTAATGCGGAACGTTGGTCGTTATAAAAGTTAAGGTTTTGAAAAAAAACATTTACGTAAAAGTATGAAAATCGATGTTATGCTAAAAGAATGATGAGACGGTACATGCAAGGATACGGTAGTAATAACAATATACACATTATATAAAAAGGATAATATAATGACTATAATAATATAATATATAAGATATAATGATGGTAAATATATTATGATAACAATATAATATAACAATAATTATAACAACATTAATAATAATAATAATAACGATGATAAACGAGAAACATAATAATGACGATAACACAAAATATAATGTAATAATATTAGAAATAAAGTAAAATAATAATTTGGTAAAACTAAATGTGATAAATAAAAAGGTAAAAAGGGTAAAAAACGTTGAGAATAAAAAATAATAATAGTAACTATAATTAAAACAAAATGTATGAAGATAATAATAAAAAACTAATAATAACAAAGTAATAAAACTAATAATAATGAAGTAATAAAAAATAATAATAATAAATAATAATAATAATAACAATAATGAAGCAGTGGTGAAATATAATGGAAATAATAAATGATGATAATAAAAATTAATAATAGTAAAATAAAAAATAGTGCAAATTGCAAAATAAGCGAAAAAGGATCGAATTGCATTAAGAATAAAAGTTCGGGTTAATTTATAATAAACGAAAAGGGAAGAGGACCCCATTGTGATCTGCTGCGAAAATAAGAGGGACCTGGAGCTAAATTTACCCAAAACAATTAAACGCAGCGTTTTATAGGGACTAAATCGAATCGCATGAGACTTACGGGCCAAATAGTAATATCTAAAAACTTGATTGTAAAAATAAAAAAAATGCGGAAGGATCAGCGCATAAATTTTCCATTTTTTCTAAAAACACGGATCCTTTGAGGCGGGTCGGGTCGCCCATGAGTCACGATAAACGACGTCGTTTTGAGGCCATCAGTCGTGCCCTAAACGACGCTGCTTTTGAAATGTTTATAAATTCCATTTTTGCCCTTTTTTCATTTTCAGCTTTCGAAAAAAAAAGAGAGGGCTCTCCTTTCTCCTCTCGCAGATCGGAGGGAGGGTCTCGAGGGATTCCAATTGAATTGGTCATTAAGCTTCCGTCGTAAACCACCTTGTCTGATGGTAGGAAAATCGAAAGGTATTTTTTTATACATATTTGTTTTGTTTTTTTTTGCATTTATCGATTTATTTTTTGTTTTTGAAAACCCGAAGAAGACCCTCCCATTTGCTCCGATCTCGGCTCGACAATAGCGGAGAGGCTCCGACGACGTGTCGCATGAGATTGAGTGAGGTCCCCTCTTTGCCTTTTCGATTTAGTTTTAAAAAACCCTAAAAATAAAAAATAAGAACGTAAACGCAAAAATAGACAATAGTAGTAATGAAGGACGATAAGGGAATCAACTTTTTTGGTCTTTTATTTCGATGGTTCTTGTATTCAAAATTTCATTCTTTTTCAAACAAAAAAGGCTCTTTTTTTTCATACTTTCTCTCTGTTTTTTCGAAAAGCCCTTTTTTTTTAACACTCTCTGTTTTTTTTCGAAAGGAAAAACCTCCCTCTTTACAATGTTTCTTGCGGCTTTATAGCCAAAACTGAATAAAAAAAACAAATTGTTTCCTACTTTGCTATGCTGTTGCTTATTTTGTTTTTCTTTGCAGTTACAAGGAGGAGGTGGTCGGACGGGCGTGTCGGAGCAGAGGCGGTGAGGGTCAAGTCGGAGGTCGAAAGGAGTGCGGCTAGGGTTTTTTGTTTCTTTCTGTTTTTGGCTGAGAATGGTTTCGGGTTTGGGCTAGGGTAGTTGGGCTTTGGGTTTGTAAATTTATTTTAATTTAATTTTTTTGTGTAATTGGGCCCTGGGCAAATTTGGGCCATCTACACCCATCATATGTGGAAACCACCTTATGCGGTCCTCGAGCAAGAGCAATTACATCAGCATCAACTTGTTCAACTTCCATCTTTGGAATCTAACAATATAGTAGTAAATATAATTAACTCTTATTCTATGATCAAATTTCTACAATGTTCCCTCATTACATAAATAATACAATAAATTATTTTAATAGTGACAATTTACCTGTTTCGTAAGCCATCTTGGGAACTTTTCAACCATCCATTTGTCCTCTGTGCTTTTACTAATTTGAATGCCACCATAAACAGCTCGCTCAGACTCCAAAAATTCTCTATAATATATTCAGTATTTTGCGAAAAATGTTGTCAAAATGTATACAAATTATGTGATAACTTTATTTGTCTATTTGTTAAGAGAAATAATAGAATGACAAAATTTTCCTCAGGAAACTCACTGACGGTATGGTGATAACTTATCGCTATGCAATAGAACATAGTGATTTGCTTGTGCAAGAGATCGCATGTCCAATATCTTCGTGTTCATGGTGCCAATTGGACGTCCTCCAAAAGAGAAAATGTACCGTTTTTGAATATTCCCATCATTCCTCGGAGGACGGGAAAATATTGTCTCAACATCAGAAAAATAACGGGAGCAAAATGTAAGATATTCTGAAACTATATACCCTTCACATATGGAACCTTCAGGATAAGCTCTATTTCGCACCAAAGCTTTCAATCCCATTAGATACCTACATCACATACATTTATTTTTACATACTTATTATATTCTCTATTAAAATAATAAATATAAAATATTGTGAAATATTATTGATATATTTCATATACCTTTCGATCGTGTACATCCACCTATATTGAACAGGTCCACCAAGCTTAGCCTCCATCGGTAAATGAATAATCAAATGAATCATGATTGTGAAGAAACTTGGAGGAAATATTTTCTCCATTTTACAAAGTGTTAATACGACATGGCTTTGAAGTTGATCAACTTCTTGTGGATCAAGACTTTTTGCACATAATCGCTTAAAGAAATCTGATAGATTCGTAATAACACTTAGCACCTTCTTTTCTACAACTCCTCTTAAGCATATAGGAAGCAAATCTTGCATGAGAATGTGACCGTCATGACTTTTGAGATTGCTCAACTTGTGCTCTTTCAAATTCACGCATCGGGATATGTTCGATGCATAACCATCGGGTACCTTCAAGTTCTTTACAATGGAAAGAAAAATATCTCTTTCTTTTGATGTAAGAGTGTAACATGCTTGCGGTAAGTACTCTTTCCCGTTCCTCATTTTTGGATGAAGATAACTTCAGATGCCCATATCCTGTAGGTCCTTGTGTGCCTTGACGTTATCTTTACCACCGCGTGAGAGATTAAGAAAGGTGCCAACAACATTGTCACATACGTTCTTCTCGATGTGCATGACATCCAAGTTATGTCAAAGTAGATTGTAACGCCAGTAAGGCAAGTCGAAAAATATACTCCTCTTCTTCCATAAAGTCTCGTCTTGATTTATGAGATTTGCTTCATCTCCCTCTACCACCAATTCATCAAAGTTGTTAAACAAATCACACTCCTCGTGTACATCAAGTTCTACCGGCCCTTCATCTAGTTCTT
The DNA here is from genome assembly GCA_025506655.1 of Gossypium rotundifolium. NCBI lineage: Eukaryota > Viridiplantae > Streptophyta > Magnoliopsida > Malvales > Malvaceae > Gossypium > Gossypium rotundifolium. Next base: position 7,438,377 of record CP106723.1, on the reverse strand, counting down.
CTCTATCCCTCTTTCGAGCTTTTCTATAAATGAAATTGACACCTTCAACTTCCCTTAGATATCTTCCCCGGATAGTTGTATAGGAGCTACCCCATACTCTATAGTTCCATCGAGTTCACGACTCTGTTTTTGAAAAGGGTGTTCAGTTGATAACCATCGATGATGACCCATATAACAAAACTTCTGACCATACTGTAGCCATCGAGATTCAGTGTTTTCAGCACATACTTGGCAAGCAACCCGACCTTTTGTACTCCACCCCAAAAGATTAGCGTAAGCAGGGAAATCATTGATTGTCCAAAGAAGAAAAGCCCGTAAAGTGAAAGATTTGGAAGTTGATGAATCAAAAGCATCAACTTCTGTCCACAATTGCTTCAACTCTTTAATTAAAGGCTGCATGTAGACATCAATGTCGTTGCCAGGTCCTTTTTCACCGGGGATAACCATTGAGAGTATCATTGATGATTGTTTCATGCATGCCCATGGTTCCAAATTATAAGGAATAAGAAGTACAGGCCATGTACTGTGACTTGTACTCATTGTTCGAAATGGATTGAATCCATCGCTAGCCAAACCTAGCCTAACATTGCGAGGATCAGATGCAAAATCAAGAAACCTCTTATCAAATGCATCCCGAAGCGTAACCATCAATTTGGATGTCTCAATATACCATCTTTGGTTCGTCCTTCTTTATGCCATCTCATGGATTGTGATGTCATGGAGGATTGAAATAATCTTTTAAGTCTGGGAATCAAAGGAAAGTACCGTAATACCTTGGCAGGCTTAGGACAGCAACAACTACCATCAACTTGTTCATCTACATCTAACTCATTAGAAGATTGCCACCTTGAGCTTTTACGGACATCACAACCGATCTTTTTACTAGCTTCACCAAAGATAACATACAATCATTAGGACATGCATCAATCTTCACATACCCAAGATTTAGTGCAGAAATCTTTTTCTTCGCTTCATAGTATGTAGTCGGGATTGTGTTTCCATCTGGAAATGCCTAGTTTAACAACTCTAATAAGCATGTCAAAGATTTTGCTGACCATCTAAAAAGTGCTTTGAAGTGGTAAAGCCAAAGTAGGAATGAGACGGATGAGAACTTGACACAACCGGGATAGAGCGAAATATCACAATCATCTAGAAGAGTAGTTGCTCTATCCGCAGGCCTTTGGTCCTCATTAACATCATACTCCCGACCAGTATTCTCAAACTCACTTCAAACTCCATCAAAACTCTTATTAAGAGTTGGGATATTGATACCTAGAGCATCCGTTATGAGATCTCTTAAATCAGCTTCCTTGTCTTGTGACAACGTACAAATTGACGGAGAAGTTCTCACTGTTTGGTCAGTTTGCACCGATGTTCTTTCAATGGATTCTCCATGAAAAATCCAATGCTTGTATTCTTTTATTATACCATGAAGACGAAGATGCTCACCCACAATATGTGGTTCGTGCAATAGCCTATTATTGCAACGATGGCACGAACAATATATATTTCCTTTAGAAAGTGATTTTCCAATTGCAAATGATAGAAATCTTTCTATTCCAGCTAGGTGATTGGTGCTAAATCTTGGAGCATCCATCCAACTTTTATCACCCATCTGTTAAAGTAATTAATATTAAAATAGAGTATCTATTAATGCCTAACCTAAGGTTCATGTGTGAAAAGATACCAGCTTTCTACTGAACTAATGACAACCAAAACTACCTAATCCGTAAATAAAATAACAAATTAAAATATTAAAATAATTAAATAAAATTTATCTTTATGCCAATTAAATAATATTAAAATTTATGATAAATAATATCTAAATTCCTAAATAAAATAGTCCAAACTACAAAGATAGAAAATTTTAAACGTAAATTTAACAAAAAAAAAAAGGAAAAGAAAAGGTTAACTAACCTTCTGGTTATATCAAATTGGTAAATCCAATATCACATATATCTCAATTATAGTAAAAAGGTGTATGCTTCGGGATCTTTACTTTTGCCTGAAAAGTTCACAAAAACTGATACAATCAACAACAGAGGCCAAAAAATATTCATATGAGGCAAGCTCAATGCTAATTAAGAAGGGCAAATAGACTGTAAGTATATTAAATTTATTTGTTTGTTTAATTTATGGGGCACCATGTAGTTCGAACACTGCAGTTGTATAATTTTGTTGATTTGTGGCTACAAACAGCACCAACTCATAAAATCAACTTAATAAGCTAAACAACTTAAATTAACTGCAACCATATGTAAGACATAGGTAAAATCAAGTTATACATAAGCTGTCTTTAAAAATCCATGTGACAATTTCAGCTATCTAACACCCTTCATCATGTTCAAACACAAGAAATATTTGGATGAAAAAACCGAGTATATTTGTTTTCATTGTCTACAAGTGAAACGTTCATTAACATCAACCGGAAAATAGTTGTTCGTAAATTTCTTCTTAAACTCGAATCGCATTTTATTAACTATTCCATAAAAAATATTCTCGAGACGCAGTAGGAAGGAAGAGAAAAAGAGAATAGAATGAGAGAGACATATGAAAAAAATGAACAATGTTTTGAATATATAAATTGAACTATATTAAATTTTATATTCCTTTTACTAATTAATTAATACTTAGTAACCATATGAATTAGTTACACATGTTTTATATACATTTTACACATATATTTATATGCTTGCGCCTCGGTTTACTCTCAGGAAGCGCTTTTTTTTTTGTACCTCAGCTATATAGAGGTCTTAGTGCCTCGAGTGCTTTGGCGCCTTGAGAACATTGCTTTAATCAATGTACATTTGGGCTGTGCAAAAGTATGAATATGAACAATTAAATGTACCAATAGAACAGGAGAAACAAGATAGGCAACAAAATAAGCCACGGATTTACTTATGCCAACACTTGGTAAATCTTGCAACTTAAAAAAACGAAAGCAACAAAATATTACTTACAATGTCACGGGAACTTAGAATGACCATTCCATTTTGTGAAGCCATGCCCACAAGGTCATCATTTATGCAACAACGAACCCACTTTAACTCATCACCGGGAACGACATATATAAATATTTGAGGGTAAGGGATGTATCATATTTAAAAGGTTTAACTCAAGTTCAATGCTAAAGCAGTATGTAAAGACAGACCAATTGAATGGCTATGATTCCGATGGACCGAATAGTGAGAAGTAATTTAGGGATACTTTCTTGATGTAGCCATTCACCGTAAGCATCACTAGAAATCGGTCTTAGTAAACTCACCGGCAGGAGCAATCGATGTTATTCTCTCGCCTTGAGATAAAGATATGATCTGTCATGATCATGAAGCAACAAAAAGCGCCTTTAGTCGTGATGGAAAAAATTATAAACAAAAAGGATAGCAAAGCAATAAATACTTGGATCGAGGCGCCCCAATGATTCGGCTACTTTACGGAATTTTATATGCATAAGTGAGTACACTATTCCCTATCATTGCAGAGAGCATTTGGGATTTATAATGTAAAATTATTTGTTAGAATTTAGGAGCTAGGAGTTGGAGCAAATGTCCATCTTGATGGGAAGTAGCATGACATGCAAGTTCAAACAACGTGACAACCTTCACACACCCATTGTATCGGAGACCAATTCCATGAACAAGGTGCTCAAAGAAACAAAGCCAACCAAATAGCAATAAAAGAGTCATTATTAAAATACCCCAAAGACAAGGGCAAGCCTTACTTAACTGAACCATGAGCACCTAAGAATGGTATGACTATGACCATATCTACTCCAAGCTAAGGATTTTATTTTAGCATGATAATTGGCATTGAACCTCTTGAATAAGAGAGGCTCAGCAATTTCTTTCTCCTGAATACATTGATCTTACATCAAAGTTTAATAGGAATGTCAAATTCATAGTTTCATGTGTAAATCAAGTAGTTATAACTAGATTTTTGTTGATTTGTTTAGCTTATGTATAACAACTCCTTGCTATATATACAGACCCACCCCTCCCACATATCGAAAAAGGTAATAGAACTAAACTTCGTATGGACATACAATTTCGTATGGACATACACCACTTTAGAAGTTGTTAGCAGCAAATTTACCTTCAATAGGAAAACATTAAACTTGAACAGAAAATCGTTAAGAGAAGGGATTCCACATAACATAGAATGTCAATTCTTTCTAATTTGGAGAGGCTTCGCATAACATCTATTCCTCTGGATACTCAGATTGCATAAATGGATTCTCAGATGCTTTAGAGAAGAGAGATTTCCCAACCTCTCTGGAAAAGCTTCTATTCCTCAAAACCCTTCTATCGTCAATTTTTCAAGGGTAGTGAAGAACTAAAGTTGGTGAGGATTCTCTATCGATGGACCCTCAATTCAAACCGTCGACTCCTGCATTATTTACAAACTTGCATTAGTTTTTCAATTTGGCCATTTTGGAACCACAGCTTCTACCCACAGAGAAAAAGAGTCGAAACCGATTACCATGACAGGCCAGTAGATGGAGCAAGTGGTGGACGGCAAATGTACCAGTGGCTGGAGCAGGTGGTCGACGGCAGATGAACCACTGCCTGGAGCAGGTGGTGGACGGCAAATGCTTGGTCTTCTTGGCCAACAGAGTTTGGAGTGAGAATAAGTGTTTTTTTGTGTGTAAGATTCAATGTAAGTTTGGCAATTGACCGATAATCCTATGCCATGTCACCGTTTGATCTTTTTTATTAATTAATTATTCATAATCAAAATTAATATAAAACTCTCCATATTTTCTAATAATAAAATAACTATCAGTTTAATGTGATTCGAGCTTAAATAAATAAAAAATTAAAATATAATTTTAAAATATATATACGAATAATTATAATTAAAATTACGAACTAAATATATACATATATGAAATTTTATATAAAAATAAATTTGAATATAGCTCACGTTATTGAATTTAAACCTATGATATTCATGCAAAAAAATTGTTAATCGAGTTTATCTATAGTCACTTAAAACCTTCAACTGTTGCATTTAAATGATGAATGTGACAAAAATAATATATTATTTTACTCGTTTTTCTAACATATAACATACATCTATCTATTTGTTGGTAAAAGTACCTCCAAGACCTTACATTAAAATCGATTGTAGATTACTCTTTTCTAAAATTTCTAAAATATGATGTCTTGTACAAAAATTCCTATTTAGTTTTTTAAATTGATGTCTTGTACAATTTAATATTATTTTATAAAGCCAGTTCTTTTTATTCAAAAATAAAATTAAAATAAAAAATCTTCACACTCTCTTTAACTTATGCTCAAAAAGACCTTTGTAGTTCTAAGCAATCCTACTCGTTTTTTAAAATGGAGCCGTTTTGATTAAACAGAATAATTTTTTTGCGTTTTACACTAAGCGCCACTCTTTCAACACTTCTATTAGTCAATAATTTAATAGTAACCCCATCTAGTCGCTAATCCAACCAGCCAATATTGTGCGGTTCAAACATCATTGACCAACATTTAAATAGTAAATTGATTTCTAGAATGGTATCATTATCCAAACCTAACAATGAATGAGAAACCAAAACACGGTCAAACCGAATCGATTAATTCTAATTAGATTAGTTTGATTTCTAACATGAGCACTAACATATGACATTCTAAGAACCCTACAAATAAGGGTGAAAAGGCTTGATTAAAATAGCTCGATTCAGATTGACATCGGTTAAGCGATTCTGAGCATCAAACCGTTCTTTAGTAGCATTGGTCTCTCCATCACTCACGCCTTTATTTGATCTACCCTAAACCCTAAACCTTATAATTCTAAACCCTAAATTCTAAAACACTTATTCTAAACCATAAACCATAACTCCTAAATATTGGAACCCTAAACTCAAAACCATATCCCATAAACTACAAACACCTAAACCCTTAACTACAAACAAGAAACCCTAAATTAATTAGATAAAATTTTAATATTATATATTCTTTCAATATTTTAGGAAATTTAAATAACATTTTCAATTTACTAATTAATTTTGTTTCTCTAGAGATGCATGGGTTACCAATTTTTAAATTTTAATATATATATAAAGTTTATCTATTATTTCTTAAATAATTTAAACTATAATTATAATTTTAATATATTCATATTAATGTTATCACTAAACCTAAACCCATAATCACAAAATCTTAAAATCTTAAACCCCAAACCTATAAACACAAACCCCTAAAACATTAAATAATAAACTATAATCCTTAAACCTTAAACTCTAAACACTAAACCTTAAACCCTAAACTAGATTAATTTTTCAGCAGCATTTTATTAAAAACCTTATTCACACTCGAAGCTATTAAGTTATTTTTAATTTGAATATATATAATTATTCACAAAACTGATGATGTAAAATTTTAAGAATATTCATATTTTAAATCCAATTTTTTGGTGCTACACATTCAAAAATAGCCGGGATTAAGGAAATTTGGGACGTTACACCTTTATACAAAGAGTTAGCCAGAGCTTATGTTGACAAGTCTATCCCAACACTTAGGAAAGCGTTGCCCCAAAACTATCGTCTCAGGACTAGACAAAAGCTAACTCTTATTCAAGCGTTGCCTTAGGCATACATATCCCAACCCTTATACAAAGAGTTGGCTAAAGCGTTGTCTATCACAACACTTAGGAAAGTGTCGCCACAAAAGTGTCATCTTATGACTACACAAAAGCCAACTCTTATTCAAGCGTTGCCTTAGGCATACATCTCCCAACCCTTATACAAAGAGTAGGCCAAAGCGTAGTCTATCCCAACACTTAGAAAAGTGTCGCCACAAAGGCGTCATCTTAGGATTACACAAAAGCCAACTCTTATTCAAGCGTTGCCTTAGGCATACATATCCCAACCCTTATACAAAGAATTGGCCAAAGCATAGTCTATCCCAACACTTAAGAAAGTGTAGCCACAAAAAGTGTCATCTTAGGACTACACAAAAGCCAACTCTTATTCAAGCGTTGTCTTAGGCATACATATCCCAACCTTTATACAAAGAGTTGGCCTAAGCGTAGTCTATCCCAACACTTAGGAAATTGTCGCCACAAAAGTGTCGTCTTAAGACTACACAAAAGCCAACTCTTATTCAGGCGTGCCTTAGGCATACATATCCCAACCCTTATACAAAGAGTTGTTCAAAGCGTAGTCTATCCCAACACTTAGGAAAGTGCTGCCACAAAAGTGTCATCTTAGGACTATACAAAAGCCAACTCTTATTCAAGCTGTAATATCCGAGAATTAGGGCTTGTGCATTTTGCTTATATATATGTGGAAGCATGTCTGTGTGTATGTGGAATGTGTTTTATGAATTTTTGTGAACCTTAGTGTGTAGGTGAATGCCTTAAGAATTATTTGATTTTAAATTTCAAAGAGGGTGCTAAGCCTGATAGGCCTTAAGAAAATGAGTAGGGGAAAGATGACACAAAAATGGGCTTGTTTAAGTGGCATGAAGGCGCCACTTAGGGCCTTAGAGTGTGACGCCAAAAGCAGGGTGTAAGGGCCTAGGATCGAGTCACAATGGAAGCAAATAAAAGTTTTATTTCATAGCAAGGAGACACAGAGAGAGACAGCATGGGGAGACTAGATGGATGAGTTTAAGATGTGATCTAATCCTTTTAAAATTTCGCTAAGGTAGGAGATAATTATGGATTTGTTTTAATTATTTTTGAATAAGTAAAGAAGAGAGAAAATAGGGATTGGATAGAGAGAGGAGGAGTTGGTAGGCCAAGGGAGTCTTTGGTGTCAAAAATTTGGCTAGGTGGGTAAAGGAGGTGTAGGAAACTTCATTAGGGGTTAAGAGCATTTTGGGTTCTTTTCTTTCTCTAGTAAGTGTCAAATTTCTTCTCTTCTCACTTTTCTCATTTATGCGAAAAATTTCCAAAGAATCCAACTTGTGTTCTTTTGCTCTTCTTCTTTGTTTTTGCTACTCACTTCCAAAAGCCGAAATCTTCTTCTATCTATTTCACCTTTGTCGCAACATCTTCAACCCAAATCACCCTATTGCCGAATCTTTTTGCACTCTATTCTCTTCTTCTTCCACAATTTTTCAAAAGCCAAAACTTAGTAGGCAACATCTAGTCTATAGTAGAATATCTCTGTGGATCTAAACAAGGGTGCCGTCGACTCTGATGATTGAGGTAAGGTTAGTTGTTATTCGATTTTCAATCCTTTCTCTTTTAGCAGAAAGTTTGAATCTAATCCTATTATTGTACTTTGGTCGAAACTCTGAAGGAGGGTTTCGGGATTCTGCTACTGTCGACTACAAGGGAGGAGGTCTTTGGGATTTTAAGGATCTAAGGTAAGCAAGGTATAAGATTAGGCCGAAGGCCATTTATTTGAATGTTAGAATTGATCTAACATGTACCCTGTAGGATTTCGACATCTTCTTAGCCAAGAGACTAGTTTCGGAATTTAATATCGCAAGGTAAGTGTACATGTATATTCGGTCAAGGCCAAATTTAGTGAATTAGATCTGTTTCTTATTTGTTCAAAAGTCGAAACTAACCAAGTCCAGTGAGCTAGTGTTGGTCGATTTCAAGGAAGAAATAACACGGAATTTCGAGATTTGATTAGTAATCAAATCGGCAACAAGGTAAGATTTCGGTTACGTTAATCCTTCGGGATTTGATTATTTAGCCGAATGACTTTTTACTGAAGTACTTAAGGTTGGCCGAATGTAAGAACTAAGGATCTAAAGCATTAGATCGGGTTTTCGGGATTTCAGTGAAAGCGTAAAGTGAACCAGGTGTGTAGCCCCACACTAAATCTTAATAGATTTACGGTAATATTTTAATATATATGTGAATGAAAGTATGTGAGCGTGGTTAAAGGTACCAAAAATGGCAGAACATCCAGTGCACGTAATCTTTCATATTACGTCAATAAGTGAATATTGATAAGAATGTAAAATAAGGCATAACATGATAATTGTATGATTTGTATGACATGGGGCATATGGGTGATATGAAAAGGGAAGTGATCCGGTGGTTTATACCACAATATCTCGAATGTGGTGACTCATGTCACGTATCGAATGTGGTGACTTACGTCACAAAATATTATCGATGGCTATGCCACGAATTTATAAGGGCGATGTGCAAGTCGTTTGCAGCGACTGCCTTCGATGATGTGTAGCGGATGGAGGGTCGACTTAGTAGTCCCTACGGTGTGATGGTTGGTATGGGTGATGTGTAGCGGATGGTTATATAGGTTTGGGTTCGGGAATTGCATCATTCTTTGTAATTTGCTATATGTATATGTATGATCTGATATACCTGAATCGTTGGGACTTTGTGTTGGTGGTTATACACTGAGTCTATTTGACTCACCCCGTTGTGGGATATTTTTCAGGTGACACTCAGTAATGGACCGGGTCGGCAGGAGCTCAGTGGTGGTCATGCTCAGCTCAGAGTTATTCTATATTCATTGTTTTTTTTTAGTATTTTAGATTTATTCGGGATTTATTTTGATGTAATTATGGCCATTATTATAAACCTGTTTTAAGTAAGTGTTTTAAATTGGTTTACTATGATAAGGTTGTTATTAAATTGAGACTAAATAAAATTTTCTCAAAAATGTAAACAAATACTTAAAGGTTTTGACTAGAGGTGTACATGGTCGGTAAGACTGGTAAGCCCAACTAAAAATCTAAGCCCATTTTCTAGGCTCAACTGGCCCTACCAAATATGGGCCTAAAAAATGTCCAAACCCTACCGATATAGAATTGGTAAACCGAGTGAGGCAGGACCTAATTCAGTATTATTTTTTATTTTATTAAATTAAAATAATAAATTAAGTCTTGATATTCTTTTTTTTATTCAAAGGAAATGGAAATAATAACTTTTATATTCTCCACTATAAGTAATTATATTAAAAGGTATTTCAAAAGTTAAAATTTTATTAATAAAAAATAAAAAATAATAATAAAATATTTTGGTAAAGTAAAGTCGGCCAAAAAATCATACTGAAGTTCTGCCCGTTTTTAAACAGCCTAATTTTTTGCCAAGCCCATTTTTTTGCCTATATTTTGTCAAACCCTCCCACATTTCAGGCGGGCCTTGGTAGGTAAATGCCGACCTACCATGTACACCTCTAGTTTTGACACATAAACAACACTTGTTTCCAATCTAAACCCAACACAAATCGAATGTTCTTCAAACCATCCATATTTTTCCAAAAAAAACACACAAAATTTGGCAAAGTTCAAATAAGTTTTGAATGGTTTTACTCAAGGAACATACCAGATCCGGTCAAGGCACATGGGCCGGTTTGGGGTGCTTGACAGTATCGAGCCAGGTTTAAACTCTCACCTTGGGTTTAAAGCCCACAATATTTTCAAAATTTGGCTCAAATGAATTTTGTGAAAGTCTTGTGAAATGAAGCGGTTTTTAAGATGACACCTAAGTCTCAGGCATTCAAGTCCACCTGTAAGTACCACTAACTCTTCCGTGAATGTGGGACTTATAGGACGTAGATTAGTGAATTAGGAATTAAACCTCAGATTAGTTTACTTCAACATCGAAATGCATAAAACTTAAAGTCTAACCAAACAAACACGTGCTTGAGTCACCGAGAGTTAAAGGTGTGGCAACCAATTGTGCATGTCTAGGATTGGATTCGATGGGAGCTTGGTATTTAAGCAGCCCTAGTGACTCACCTCCTCACGCATTTCGAATCCTACAGTGCGTAGTGATGGTTCACCTTAGCAAGAGGACTCAAACACAAGCTAAACTCAATAATTAAAACCCAAAAGGACCATCACCTTGTTTTGTGAAACTCAAAATTCAAACCATGATTTTAAAATTCCAAGTGCTCTTGGTTTAAAAATGACCAAAATACCACTGATTTGTAAATTGACCAAATTACCCCTAACCTGTACAAATGACCAAAATACCTCGGTGTGGAAAGTTAACAAATGCCTCAATTTAAAATTTCCAAATCACAGGAACCATATTTTGTAAAAATTACTTGAAATGCCCCGGTTTAAAAATTATAAAATACCCTCGGTTTATAAAATTACCATTTTACCCTTGGAATTTTCTTACCAAGTATTTCAATTTTGAAAAAATATATATACCAAAATCTCTACTTTGTGAAATTTTCAAATACCTAATTTGAAAAATTACCAAAATACCTATAGGATAAAAATTACGAAAATACCACAGGTAGTGGAAAACAACCAAAATAACAACTACAACACTTTTACATGTGAGCATGAAGTTCATGATTGATTGAATGAATTTGAGACTATGTGTGTATGAATTGAAAGAAGCTGCCTTAGAACTATTAAACATAAGATTGTTCGTGATAAATCAGTGGAACAAAACTAATTCATAAAATTCTTTAATTAGATAAACGCGATTCGAAAGCATGAATTCTAGGGGACGTGGTCGTAACGTGCGTGGCCGTGGTAGAGGTCGAATGACCGTGTTGGAGCCCGTTAGGTCAGGACAAGGGTCCGAAAATGAAATGCCACCACCACTAGCTGCTGCTGATGTGGAATATCAGGATCAGACGGGGGATGATCTGATGTCGAGCGATCTGCGAGTCTGAAAAGGGTTCTTTGGAGCGGTGGAGCATGGGAGCTCGAAAGTCGGTACTGGCGACTTGAGCCAATGGAGCTGAAGTTTTTCGTAGAGTATTTGGTGTGGCACCCAATACGGCTGAGTATTGGTTAGAGGCGACGGAGTGAATTATGGACGACTTGGACCTAATTGTCGAGGAGAAACTGAAAGGGTAGTGTCGCTACTCCGCGATGAGTCATATCAATGGTGGCTCATGATTCGAGATGGTCTTTAGTTGATGATCTTACATGGGAATACTTTAAGGTGACATATCGGAAGAAGTACATTGGAACTAGTTATGTGGATGCAGAGGAAGGCATTTTGAAAGGTGGTTCAGGAAATAAGTCCAGTAGCGGAGTATGAAGCGAAATTTCTAAAAGTGAAGTCATTATGCTCGAGGTATTGTGTCAACGAAGCATGAGTGGTAGGGCGAGAGTTCTGGTGTTGGTGGAGAAGGCTAAGGTAGCAGAAGGATTAAGGACTCGATGAGATAGAATCTGCATAGAAATAGGCAAAAGAGAAGCTTTGGATCATCAGGGTCTTCAAGGAGTGAGCAAAAGAGGCCTAGAGTTGTTGGGCCACAAGGGCAGCAAGCTGCTACGGGAGGATAGTACCGTACTTGTGACCAATGTGGAAAGATGCATTTAGGAGAGTGTTGGAAGAAAACGGGAGGATGCTTCAAGTGTGGGTCTAAGGATCATATGATCAAAGACTGTCCTATAAAGATAGACGGGAGCCGACCAATAGGTCAGGGCTATAATCAGGCTGGAAGAGGTAGACAACAGCCTCAACGGGGCCGTGGTCCGGTTGGTAGAGGTAATGGTGCTAGAAGAGGATGTGGAACACCAGGCAGAGATGGTAATAATCTGAGAGGCAGACGGTAGGGTTTGGTATATCTGATCATGGGAGGAGGATGGAGATGCACAGACGTCATAACTGTGACGTTCCTTATATTTGGCAAACCTTACATTGCTTTGGTAGATGTTGGCTCTACCCACTCTTATGTTGCATGTAGAGTAGTTGAAACACTAGGCATAGCCTCTCGAACTATCTAATAGGGAGATGGTATGGTAGTGAGCCCATTAAGACAAACTGTAGTGGTGAATAAGATATTTGGTGTACCTCTAGAGCTTGTGGAGTGGTATTCTGTCAACTTGATGGAACTACCCTTCGAGAATTTGATTTTATCCTTGGCATGGGTGGCTAGTGGAACAAATTGTATTGGAGTGTCTTGACTAAGCGAATGGAGTTAAGGGACGCAGAAAGATAAGGCGAGAGTTATGATAGGGGAAAGAAGAAACTACTTGACTAACATAGTTTCTGCTTTAAAGGCTAATAAGATGGTTCAGAAAGGGTGCAAGACATTTTTGGCCTTCGTTAGTGCGTTGGATACAAAAGAAGGGGGAGTTAGTGGAGTTAGAACAGTAAGAGACTTTGGGAGTTAGTAGAGTTAGAACAGTAAGAGACTTTGTAGATGTCTTTCCGGAAGAACTGCCTGGAATACCCCTGGACAGGGAGGTGGAATTCGGAATTGACTTGCTACCGGGTACAGCTCCTGTGTCAATTGCCCTATACCGAATGGCACCAAAGGAGTTGGTTGAGCTCAAGGCTCAAATCTAAGAGTTGCTTGATCGTAGGTTTATCCGACCCAGTGTGTCTCCATGGGGAGCACCGGTCTTATTTGTGAAGAAGAAGGACGGAACTATGCGCATGTGCATAGATTATCGTCAGTTGAATAAGTTGACCATCAAGAACAAGTACCCTTTTCCAAGAATAGGCGACTTGTTCGATCGACAAGGGGCGCGCAGATTTTTGAAGATAGATCTAAGGTGCGGATATCATCGACTTAAGGTGAAGGAGGCATCGTGACAGTGTGAAGTCGTGTCACGGATCTCAAAGCGAAAGGACATAGAATTTCTTGTGGGAGATCAAGTGTTTCTCAAAGTTTCACCTTGGAAGAAGGTGATAAGATTTGGTCACAAAGGGAAGTTAAGCCCAAGGTTTATATGACCTTATCGGGTGTTGAAGCGAGTTGGACCAGTGGTATACCAGTTAGAGTTGCCTCCAAAATTGAAGTAGATGCACGACGTATTCCATGTCTCTATGCTACGTCGTTATCGATCGGATCTATCTCATGTAGTACCAGTTGAGGAGGTAGAATTAAGGCCAGATTTGTCTTACGAGGAGGAGCCGATTCAGATTTTGGAACGAGATGTGAAAGTGTTGCGAAGGAAATCAGTTCCTTTGGTCAAAGTGTTGTAGCGTAACCATGGATTGGAAGAAGCTTCTTGGGAGCCGGAAGAAGTAATGCGACAGCAATACCCCCACATATTCTAGCCAGGTAATTTCAAGGTTAAAATTATTTTAAAGGGGTAGAACTGTAATATCCGAGAATTAGGGCTTGTGCATTTTGCTTATATATATGTTGAAGCATGTCTGTGTGTATGTGGAATGTGTTTTATGAATTTTTGTGAACCTTAGTGTATAGGTGAATGCTTTAAGAATTATTTGATTTTAAATTTCAAAGAGGGAGCTAAGCTCTGATAGGCCTTAAGAAAATGAGTAGGGAAATATGACACAAAATGGGCTTGTTTAAGTGGCATGAAGGCGCCACTTAGGGCCTTAGAGTGTGGCGCCACAAGCGGTGCAAGGGCCTAGGTTCGAGTCACAAGGGAAGCAAATAAAAGTTTTATTTTGCAGCAAGGAGGAGACTAGATGGATGAGTTTAAGATGTGATCTAATCCTTTTAAAATTTCGGCTAAGGTAGGAGATAATTATGGATTTGTTTTAATTATTTTTGAATAAGTAAAAAGAGAGAAAATAGAGGATTGGATAGAGAGAGAGAGGAGTTGGTAGGCCAAGGAGTCTTTGGTGTCAAAAATTGGCCGGTGGGTAAAGGAGGTGTAGCAGAAACTTTATTAGGGGTTAAGAGCATTTTGGGTTCTTTTCTTTCTAGTAAGTGTCTTCAAATTTCTTCTCTTCTCACTTTTCTCATTTGTGCCAAAAATTTCCAAAGAATCCAAATTGTGTTCTTTTGCTCTTCTTCTTTGTTTTTGCTACTCACTTCAAAAGCCAAAATTTTCTTCTATCTATTTCACCTTTGCATAACATCTTCAACCCAAATCACCCTATTGCGAATCTCTTTGCACTCTATTCTCTTCTTCTTCCACAATTTTTCAAAAGCGAAACTTAGTAGGCAATATCTAGTCTATAGCCGAATATCTCTGTGGATCTAAACAAGGGTGCCGTCGACTACAGTATTGAGGGTAAGATTAGTTGTTATTCGATTTTCAATCCTTTCTCTTTTAGCCGAAAGTTTGAATTTAATCCTATTATTGTACTTTGGCCAAAACTCTGAAGGAGGGTTTCGGGATTCTGCTACTGTCGACTACAAGGGAGGAGGTATTCGGGATTTTAAGGATCTAAGGTAAGCAAGGTATAAGATTAGGCCGAAGGCCATTTATTTGAATGTTAAAATTGGATCTAACATGTACCCTGTAGGATTTCGACATCTTCTTAGCCCAGAGACTACTTTCGGGATTTAATATCGCAAGGTAAGTGTACATGTATATTCGGCCAAGGCCAAATTTAGTGAATTAGATCTGTTTCTTATTTGTTCAAAAGTCGAAACTAACCAAGTCCAGTGAGCTAGTGTTGGTCGATTGCAAGGAAGAAATATCACGAAATTTTAGGATTTGATTAGTAATCAAATCGGCAGTAAGGTAAGATTTCGGTTACATTAATCCTTCGGGATTTGATTATTTAGCCGAATGGCTTTTTACTGAAGTACTTAAGGTTGGTCGAATGTAGGAACTAAGGATCTAAAGCATTAGGTCGGGTTTTCGGGATTTCAGTGAAAGCGTAAAGTGAACCAGGTGTGTAGCCCCACACTAAATCTTAATAGATTTACGGTAATATTTTAATATATATGTGAATGAAAGTATGTGAACGTGGTTAAAGGTACCAAACAATGGTATAGAACATCCAGGTATGTAATCTTTCATATTACGTCAATAAGTGAATATTGATAAGAATGTAAAATAAGGCATAACGCATGATAATTGTATGATTTGTATGACATGGGGCATATGGGTGATATGAAAAGGGGAAGTGATCTGGTGGTTTATACCACAATATCTGAATGTGGTGACTCATGTCACGTAATCTGAATGTGGTGACTTACGTCACAAAATATTATTGGTGGCTATGCCACGAATTTATAAGGGCGATGTGCAAGTCGTCTGCGCATTGACCCGATGATGTGTAGCGGATGGAGGGTCGACTTAGTAGTCCCCACGAGTAATGGTTGGTACTGGTGATGTGTAGCGGATGGTTATATAGGTTTGGGTTTAGAATTGCATCATTCCTTGTAATTTGCTATATGTATATGTATGATCGATATACGAATCGTTGGGACTTTGTGTTGGTGGTTATACACTGAGTCTGTTTGACTCACCCGTTGTGGGATATTTTTGGTGACACTCGATAATGGACGAAGATTGGCAAGAGCTCGATGGTGGTCATGCTCATTTCGAGTTATTCTATATTCATTGTTTTTTAGTATTTGATTTATTCGGATTTGTTTTGATGTAATTATGGCCATTGTTATAAACTGTTTTAAGTAAGTGTTTTAAATTGGTTTACTATGATAAGGTTGTTATTAAATTGAGACTAAATAAAATATTCTCAAAAATGTAAACAAATACTTAAAGGTTTTGACACATAAACAACACCGTTTCCAATCTGAACCCAACACAAATCGAATGTTCTTCAAAACCATCCATATTTTTCCAAAAAAAAAACACACAAAATTTGGCAAAGTTCAAATAAGTTTTGAATGGTTTTACTCTAGGAACATACCAGATCCAGTCAAGGCTCGTGGGCCGAGTTTGGGGTGTTTCACAAGCGTCACCTTAGGCATACATATCCCAACCCTTGTACAAAGAGTTGCCCAAAGCGTATGTTGGCAAGTCTATCCAAACACTTAGTAAAGTGTTGCCCCAAAAGTGTCGTCTTAGGACTAGACAGAGGCAACTCTTATTTAAGCGTTGCCTTTGGCATGCATATCCCAACCCTTATAAAAGAGTTGGCCAAAGAGTATGTTGGACAGTCTATCTCAACACTTAGGGAAGTGTCGCCCCATAAGTGTCGCGGTAGGGCTGTTTTGTTGTAGTGAACTTCTATCTTTTTTTAAAAAATGTGTTTTAAAGAATGACCATTATTTCAGAACAAGTTCTTCCAAAAGCATTATCATAAAACAACTCATGTTTAGAATAACTATAAGTTGAGAATAACTCACATTTGGAATAAATCAGAATAACCCTTATTCAGAAACAATCCTCACCTTGCATTTCAAGAGATGTTCTATGGAAGATGTTTTATAAGGTATCATTTCACCAAAGTAAAGGCAGAAATAGCCCTAGAATATGGCAAGGTTCTTGGATTGTCTTCACTCTTGAGAAGTTCTAGAGAGCGCAGCTTAGTGGATTAGATATAAAGGAAGTTAAGAGGTTTCCTCTTAACTTTTTCTTGTAACATTGAGTGATTCTCCCTTTTTCTTTTAGAAAAATAGTGAACTCTTACTCACTATTCGTCATCCCCATTATCATTATAACTTGAACTCTTTATGATAAAAAAATATCAATGCCTTTGTAATTGAAATCTCACTCTTTATTCCTATTTAATGTTAACTTTGTTACCCTCATTCTTTAGACACTATAAATAAGAGTCTTTCACAATTAGTGAAAGGATTTTTGGCACTCTTGGCATTTGGATTCTCCAAATTCTCTCTAATGTCTCTCAATTTATTTCCTTGCTCAACCTTTTCTTCAACCACACACAGCTTTCTTTCACCTTACAAATCACCACTTCTTGTGCTCAGTGTTACATGGTCTGTTTCAATCTTCCTCTTTGCCTTCTGATAAACCATAATTTACACATATTTTAACCCCATACTTGGCTTATTTTTGGATGAATTTTCATTAGATTTGATGAACTCGATGCTCCTAATCCCTTAATTCTATGTTTTATACTTAGGAGAGCTTAGGAAGTCGAAAAGAACGAGAAACAAGCCAAAAAGGGACAAAATGAGCCTATATAAAAAATCACATGGCCTGGACTATCGACCACGGGCAGATCACACGATCGTGTGTGGCAAGCAGAATCGACCACGGCCGAAGGAGTCCACCACGGGCGTGCACACGGGCGTGTCCCTGTCGTAGCAAAGAAGAGTTCTATTCGGAATAAGCTACTTGTGGGCCAATAGAGGTGTTCCAAAGCCTATATAAATACCCTAGGAGGCAACCTAAAAAGGACGGGGAATAGACACCGAATAGGAGGTGAAAAATACTCCAAGATAGCCGTCGGGAACAGCTTAGGAGAAGGATTTCCATCAAGACTGAGGATCTCCCATCAAGTTCTTTTGAAGTTTTTAGGTTTTCATTATGTTTTGTGGTTTTCCCTATTTTATAATGTTTCCTTTTATTAGTCTGAACTAAATCCCTTAGATACTTAAGGGGATGAAACCTATGATGAATCTTATTATTATTTGATTTATAAGATAAATACTTGTTCTTATTCTTAATTGTGAGTTTTTATTCTTGTTTTGATAATTTAGGTTATAAATTCAAGTCGAATATGCTTATTCAGTGGAGCAAAAGTCCATGTTTAAGAGAAGATCAACACAATTAAGCGGAGTTGATTGCAACCCTAGAAATAGGGCGACGAAAATCTACCGAATTAGAGTCAAATCTAATAAGGGAATCTATAAATCGAGTTAATGGGACAATAGGGGTTTTAATTAGAAAGAGATTTCAATTAATCAACCTAGAGTCAGTTGTTAGTAGCCTCGAAAGAGGTATTAATACAATTTAGGGATTTCTACGGATTAAAACAAGTGAATAAATCATATGAATCAAAACTAAAAAGTGAAGTCTAGGTGCATTCTTCCTTAGGTATTGCCTATCTCATATAAGTTGTCCAAAAGTATTTTTACAATTCTCTCTCTGTCACGTTCATAGTCATTTAGCTAGTTAAATTAGTTAGTTAATTTTAGATTAAAAATAAATCTCCTTAATTATTAGGCTAGATAATAGAAAGATAGTTATTACTAATAATTTTAGTCCTTGAGGATACAATATTCTGGACTCACCACAGTTATACTACTGTTCGATGGTGCACTTGCCTTTATAGAAATAATAGTAAGTTTCGAGCTCCATCACCTTCTCTCGGTACATTCTGTTCACTCATCTATAACACTTATTCTTTATACAAAAAGAACTCTTTACATAATTAAAACACTTTAAATTTTGAAAATTAATTTAGAATATAAATAGTAGTTTGAATACATCATAATTAACCTAAAAAATCATTTAAACAACACAAACCCAAAAGGAATATCTTAAGAAATTAATAATATAAAATCACCTTAAAAAATAAGAGAAAGCAAAACACCTCCACATAATTAATCTTCCTAATACCATCATTTACATAATATGAATAAATGATCCTAAGTCTGACTTTAAAAAACTTAACTTATTTAAGTTTTGATTTGATAAAAATTAAAACTCCAAGTCAAAAGGTTTAATCTCTAAATTTGATAAAACTTAAATATAAAAATTTAGAATCGAGATTAACTTTAACTCAAATTTAATAATAAAAATAAATAATCAAATTACAATTAAATATTTTATAAAAGTTTTACTAATAAGTGTTTGATGCAATAGTAAGGTACATTACACTTTTAAGGAGAAAATGTAAATTTGAATTTTGAAGACGACATTATTGAGAAGGACGATTACAAATACCGAACATGAACCATAAAACATATATAGAAGATACAAAATAATTTATAAAAGCTTTAATTATAAACTTTATTATATAATTTTAGTAATTTAATTATGTATTTTGTCTATTATAAAATTTTGAATAAATGAGATTTACCATTTAAATACAAAAGTCTTAGTACCTAATTTTTGTGTTCTTTTTATCTTCACCTTTTCTCATTGCGTTTCATTGTCTTCAATTTTTGAAATCGAAAAAATTCTTTTAACTTTAATTACTTTTAAACCCTAAATTAATTAAATTAGAAAAATATCATACATTTATATTCTAACTTATTATAAATACAATCATCGAGCTAATATTTACCTGAAATAATTTCTCTGAGGCATAAGAAAATAGCGATGTTGCAAGGTCACTTATAATTATCTGATTTTAATAGCTAAAAAATCAGAATTAATTTTTCCTTTTAAAAAAAATCAGAATTAAATTTATTATAAGGTCATTAATGCTCGATATTTGACTTTTCATATGCATGGACCGTTTTCGAGCAAATCGGTGCTCAAGTAAACTATTTGCAAGTTCATTTGAAAGTAGTTCAACGACAAAATAAAATCATAACCACGAATTGAAAGAAGCAATATTTTTAAGAATTAATATATGATGCATTCACGGTTTATAGGTTTCATTCTTGAATAAAAAATTATTAAAGGATTTACGAATAAATATTTTTAAATACCTTTTAATTTCAGTTTCGATTTTTGAATTTGATTTTAGATTTTGGATTTTAAGTTTAAGAGTTTGATGTTTTTATATTTATTTATGTATAATAATTATAATTTATTTTATTTTTATTTTTATTTTTAAATTATTTAATATTTTTTATTTTGCACTAATTATGATGTATTATTTTATTATTAAATATTTTTAATATATTTTAGTATCTAAATTAAAAATAAATAGAGTCCACTCAATCTTAAAAAAAATTGTCCAAACTTGAATTTTAATTTGACTTCTCGAGCAACCAATTACTTCAAGGTAAAAACTTGGACGGTTGGTCATGGCTAGGTGTACGAAGGAGACCAATAATGCTCCTCTAATACCTTATAATATTTCAATTTTCAAGCATTATTTATTTTCTATAGAAAAAAATATGATTTATAGTCACTTTTATTCAAAAGTTTTTTTTTAATTCATTTAATTGTTTTTTCTTTCAAGTGCATTTTTATAATCAAGCAATACCGCACCCTGTGCAAGCTCCTTGCCTTAGCTCAATTATAAATACCCATATCTTCTCCTCCCCCGATACATTAAACCAAGCAACTTTCTTGTTTTCCTTACATTACAGAGAATCAAGAAAAAAATGGCTGAAAATGAAGGTCCCATGGGGACTTCAATGCATGGAGTAACGGGTAGAGAGCAAACATTCTCACTTGCAGCATCACCAAGTGCCCCAACTGATAGCACCATGGCGAAATTTGCTTTGCCCGTTGATTCAGAGCATAGAGCCACAACTTTCAAAGTCTTTTCATTTGCTAAGCCTCACATGAGAACGTTTCACCTTGCTTGGATCTCCTTTTTCACTTGTTTCATCTCCACTTTCGCTGCAGCACCCTTGGTTCCCATCATCCGAGATAACCTGGATTTGAAACAAGCAGATATTGGGAATGCTGGGGTTGCTTCAGTTTCTGGGAGTATATTTTCCAGGCTGGTTATGGGTGCTGTTTGTGACCTAATTGGTGCAAGATACGGCACTGCCTTTCTCCTATTGTTATCCGCCCCCACCGTTTTCTGCATGTCCTTCGTTGCCGATGCGCAGGGGTACTTGGCGGTCCGGTTCATGATCGGTTTCGCCCTCGCCACGTTCGTGTCGTGTCAGTACTGGACCACCATATTGTTCAATGGGAAGATCATAGGGCTTGTGAATGGGTGTGCTGGTGGATGGGGTGACATGGGCGGTGGTGTGACTCAACTGTTGATGCCCTTAGCTTTTCAATTAATCCAGCTAGCTGGTGCAACCCCTTTCACTGCCTGGAGGATTGCCTTTTTCATCCCTGGCTGGTTCCATATCATTATGGGCATCTTGGTTCTAACCCTTGGCCAAGACTTGCCTGATGGTAACCTTGCTGCCCTTCAAAAGAGTGGTGAAGTTTCCAAAGACAAGTTCTCCAAGGTAAAGTCCTTAATCCAACAAAATTTAAACCCGTACTCGTTATTCTTACATATGGTGCTGACCTGTTTTTCGTTTTTTCTTTTTAGGTTTTTCGACATGCCGTCACCAACTATAGAACATGGATCTTTTTCCTCCTTTATGGCTTCTCAATGGGCATTGAATTGACTATTAATAATGTCATCTCAGGATATTTTTACGACAGATTTAACCTTAAAATCCACACGGCCGGGACTATAGCAGCAAGCTTCGGCATGGCCAACTTCTTTGCTCGTCCCTTCGGTGGCTACGCCTCCGATAAAGCCGCAAGATTGTTCGGTATGAGAGGCAGGCTATGGATCCTCTGGTTCTTCCAAACCCTAGGAGCTGCCTTCTGTATCTGGCTCGGCCGAGCCGACTCACTCCCCATTGCCATCTTAGCAATGATCCTTTTCTCGCTCGGGACCCAAGCTGCATGCGGTGCGACCTTCGGTGTCGTCCCATTCGTCTCGCGGCGGTCGTTGGGACTCATATCGGGCCTCACCGGCGCCGGCGGGAACTTTGGTTCGGGTTTGACGCAGCTAGTGTTTTTCTCCAGCTCCACATTCTCCACGGCCAACGGCCTTTCGTTGATGGGTGCAACGGCTGTCATTTGCACCATACCCGTAGCGTTCTTGCATTTCCCACAATGGGGAAGCATGTTCCTTCCGCCATCCAAAGACCCTGTAAAATCAACCGAAGAATATTACTACATGAAAGAATGGAGTGAAGATGAGAAAACGAAGGGTTTGCATGAAGGAAGCGTAAAGTTTGCTGAAAATAGCAGATCCGAACGTGGAAAACGGGTCGGTAATGTGGTTTTATCCGCACCGACTCCGCCGAATTCTACGCCGGTTCATGTTTAATATACATATGATCAGTTTAAATCGATATATAATTAGCTACTAAAAACTGAGGTTATTTGAGAGCTGCTGTCTTAATTTCCACTCCTATTAGTTTGTTTACCTTGAAAAATTATCCGTAGCATGAGATGATTTATTACGTATGAAAATTGGCTTTTTCAATTTTTTTTATTTATTTGTGCTTTAATTGCTAAAGAAGGATATAGAGGTTAAAGTGGTTCTACTTGAATCCAAACCTGATTTAATCATATATAGTCTGAGTGGGTTTGGATAGACGATATGTTTATTCATGGTTAATGTGTAGTGAAATTAAATACTGTAACGTAAGACAAAAAATAAGTTAAACGCACCACACCCATTCGCCCATCCATATCTTCCCTCAATCTATTGGAATCTAAATCTAAATTTAAACCGAAAATGAACTCAATCCATACCGTACAAGTTAATTAGCTTGTAAGCTATGCAAAGCATGAGATGACTTACTAGGTGTGGAAATTTGGCTTTTCAAGTTTTTTTTTCTTAATTTGTACTTTGAGTGCTAATGAAGAATATAGACTCATATCTGCGTTGAAAATCTAGTTCCTTTGCGTTACCATTCATGCAATAGTTAGACTGATGAGATATGATCTAATTATGATTTTAGTCCCTTTATTTTTATAATACTATTAGAGGTTTAAATTAATAACACCGTTATTTACACGAACTTTTTTTTAAAAGTAAGTTTAAGCATTTGATATGTTGTTGAAGGAGGCCAACTTTGTTGGGAGAAGATTGTGACGTATCATTTGTCACTCTCTCCAGGGGCGAAGTCAGAACAATTTTTTAGGGAGGCTAGATGAAATTTTAATTTTTTATAGTTTATATCTTTATAATTTGTAAAGGATTAAATTGAATTTTTATAATTTTAGGGGGGCCAAAACACAATTTTACCTTTACTAATTTAAAATTTTAAAAAAATTTAAGAGCTTAAATAGTAATTTTACCTTTTAGGGGGCTGGGGCCTAGGCCAACTAGGGGTGTTCAATCGGTTAACCGACCATTAACCTACCCAAAATAACATTAACCGAATTAACCGACCTTTTAAAATTTTTAACCGTTAACCAAACTGAAATTTTTTCAAAAAAATTAACCGAACCAAAATTTTTTCAAAAAAATTAATCGAACCGAAATTTTTTGGTTAATTCGGTCGATTAATTGAATTAACCGAAAATTATATGTTTTTTATTTTTGGTTAAAAATTAACCGAATTAATCGAATTAACCGAATTACCCAAATTAACCGAATTAACCAAATTACCTGAATTACCTAAATTACCCTAAATGAATCACTACATAATTAAAAAAAATTACATAATTTTAGTTTTAGTTTTAGAATTTTTTTTATTTATTAAATTATTTGTAATTTTTTTGATTGGGTAATTGGGTTGGGTTGAACATTTGGGTTTAGATTGGGTTTAGGGGTTGGGTTTAGATGAATAGTGGGCCTATTTATATATTATAATTTTATTTATTAATTTTTTCAGTTAAACTGAAAAATTTCAGTTAACCGACCGATTTGAACCGAATTAACCGTTAACCGAAAAATCACAAAATAATTAACCGACCCCCGATCGAAAAAATTCGGTTAACCGACCGATTAATCGAATTCGATCGATTAACCGAATTTTTTCAGTTTTACCCGAATTTTGCACACCCTTAAAGCTAGCTCCTGGCTTCGCCCCTGACTTTCTCAAAAGTTAAGAACTTGAAGAGGCAATAAATTAATAAAGTAAGAGTGCTTCATCAAAGGTGCTTGAGAAGGAAAACCATGCAAAATTGGATTCAAACCTTTGCCTTACAATTGTAGGGCATTTTTGGAGAGAATGCTTGTAGATTTTTTCTAATGAAGTTGCCCTTTCTTTATTATAAGTAAATTTATTATTAGTTAAAATCGCTGATTAAATTATCACGTGGTCTTAATTGTGTGTCCGAATAACAATAAAAGAATATATATTTCATCACTTAAACAACAAGTATACTCAATTTAAACCTATTAAAAAATAAAAACACTCAATTATGCTAAATTAAAGTTTGCTTAAAAAAAAAAAAAATTTAAATTCTCAAAATTTTGCATGACTAAAACCAGAAATAGGCCGATGAAAAAAGGAAAGGTAATTTGAGAGACGAAAACCACTATTTTTAATTGTATTATTATATGAGGTATTGAAATTAATTGATGTTCCCTAAGTTGCAGGAGAAGTTGACCAAACATATGATAAGCTATAACAGTTCGTTTAAATGAAAGGTACACTTTCTTTTTTGCTCTACACATGCCCAAATGCTTTACTGTTCCGTTTTGCTCATTAATTAAATTCATTTATTTTATTACCTCAGAACATACAAGTATTATTTTTATTTTTATTTTATATATATTTAATAGTATATATTTTATAATTTTTAAAAGATTAAATTAAAATTTTATCATTTATAAGAGGTTAAAATATAATTTTATTTTATCAATTTAAAGAATTTAAAAATTTTAAATAAGGTGAGGGTTACTATCAGTCCGCTAGCTATATCTTGTTTAAGACAAAATAAATCTGAAATAGCAGAAATTTCTGTTGTTTTATTTTAGTTTAAGAAAATGAAAATAAAAATTAAATTATTGAGATTTTTAATATCCATTAATTATATAAGATTAGATTAAATATGAAAACGAATCGGATGGTATATGCTGGGTGTATGACTGTATTCTACCGGTGGCATAATGCAAGTTTCATGCAGCTAACTAGTGTGGGAATATTTTTATTTAAAATTAGCTAATACCAATTATTGGGTAAATTATGTTAGAGGTCACTCAATTATAGTATTTTCTTTTTAGTAATTTAATTATGAAAAGTTATAAAATGACCACTCAATTAAAATAAATTTCTTTTTAATCTTTCAACTATAAAAAGTTACAAAATGATCACTCAAATATTTAATTTTATTTTTTTTTGCTCACCTGCTAGCTAGTGTTAAATTAGAATCACCAAAAAACCCAAGATAGTTGGATGGGTTGAGTGGTAATTTTAAACAATATAAAATCAATTTTCACATTTTATATGAAAAAATTTGTATAATGTAATTCTTTCCACAAATTATCAAATATGTTTAAAGAAATAAATAATTGAAAATATTAATTTTAAGTTGGTTTATTTTTTCTTAACGGATTATTAAACGAGACTCTGTTATCTTGATTATTTTTTAAAAATAAATTCTTATTAAATAGATATAAAAATTAAGAATAAATCAATTTAACGTGTGAATGTAACGTGCAAGCTTTAAATATTGCTTAGAAACTAAAATACTTTTCATCTAATTAAATTATTTGCTTCATATGAAAAGGGCATTAAAATTTGTAAGAGTAGGTGAGCAACTCAGTAGATTCTCAATCCCAGCAATCTTTGAATAAAGCAATCCAATGGTAACAATATTTCAAAAAGTCAAATACTTGCACTCTATCTACCACACTCTTTTCAATTTTTAAAAAGAGGGTTTACACTAAATGTTAATAAAGTTAGAGTCTAAACTACGTTATTTGCATTAAACTGTTAATATCTTCCTCTAAAAGTTTTTGTACATGTGACAATGGATTAACGAGTACAATCAATTGATTCATTCTACCTCCTGTCGTCTTTGCTAAGCAATCAGCAACATTATTACTTTCCCTCAAGAAATGTCGAAGCTCAACTTGACATTCTCTATTACACCACTCATGAATCAGTTGAACTTCCACTGTATTACTGTTTGCTGCAAAGCCATTCCTAATAATATCAATCAACAGGGCATTGTTGCTTTCTCCCTCAACCATGCTAGCTTCAAGCCTTCAAGGATAGTTCAAACTTCAATTTGAAAGATATCAGCCATACTTGTTACCATTTCAAAACCGACCAAACACCCTCTGCTTAGTCCCTTCAATGCTCCTCCTATTCCCGCCCTCTGCCTGTGTGTCAACGTCGAGCCATCAATATTAATCTTGACCCATCTCGGTTCAAACCTTTGCCAACTATTTTTTGTCCTTGACTTGCATACAATTTGCTCTATGCTACCATTGTTTCCAAATGATCTTGCCCATGTCGTAGCCGAAGCTATTAACTTCTGATTACTCCCGCTAGCATTGTAATAAAATTCTCTCTTTTTAGCTTCAAATGTAATAAAATTCAAATCATACAATCATTTCAACTGGTATTTATAAATATTTACCTAAATTCGGGTTGAGTTAAGTTGGGCGAGTCACTTGTTCATGAATAAAATTATACGTATTTTGAGGCTTAATGAAGTTTTGGCAATATTGATCAAATTTAAAGTCTTAAAAATTTAAGCACTTAAGTTAGCTCGAGTGTCATATATGTATTATTTTATATCTAAGTTTAGATATTTTACTGTTTCTCTAATTCTTATTAAAGTCCAATGTCCAACACTAATAAATAACTATTATAATAGAAGTAGATATTGCAATTATAATTCAAAATTTTAATTGGGATGACTTGAGTGTAACTCTTGATTTGAATATAAAAAGTTCATAACTTCAATAAAGATGACTTAAACCCAAATAAAAAGTTCACAATAAAGATGACTCAATTTAGCTACTGACCCAATCAGACTGTCCTGAAAGTAGTGGATTAACAGTTGATCATTATTGACGTATCCTGTCATCCTTCGACAGAACATGGTGATGTGAGCTTCTAGACAACTAGTCCCATTATATTTTTCAAACTCTGTAGTTTTGAACTTCGGAGGGAGCACTAAATCTGGGACCAAACTTAGGTCCTTGGCATCAATTCATACGATAATCAGCGCTTTCAATTGCTCTGAATTTTTCTTCCAACCATTTGCACCTATCTTCGAGTTGCTTTGGTAATTCTACTCTTGCTTTTTTCATTTCTGCCATATCATCTAGATCAGGGACAACGGGATTGGTTGGATTATTCCTCGGGTTAGAGCCTAATCCTGTTTGGTAGTTCATTGGTGCCGAGGTACCGACTTGATACTGTTGGGGTTTGATTGTAATAGGTACCCTTCGTGGGTATACATCTGGTTGTGCCTGGATGTTTATCAAGGTAAAACCCCGAGGGTAAGTGGCGTCCTCATTATCATCCCCTGTGTTGACCACGGTGCTCTTCCCTTTTTCGAGTCCTCTAGCCATCAACTGCGTCAATTGGCTTATCATACTTCTTTGGGATTCCAGTATCTGATCCCTCATATCATGTTGTACTTTTGCTAACTGTTCTTGCAGTTGCGCTTGCAACTGGTCTTGCATATCTTTTTGAATTTGTTCTAGCCTTTCCAATCTCTGGTCCATTACTTTGGTTTTGGCGTGAGTATTGTAACGATATTCGATTGGTTGGCTTTTGTTGGTTTCCAGATTAACTAAAATAATTTTGATTAATTAGGGACTTTTCGTGAAATTTAATGCATGTGATGCAATGTAATACAAATGCATGGAATGAATGCAAAAAGAGGCATTGACTCTGATTCAATTCTACGAGGACAACTTTACTAGAAAACATATTTCTTTACATAAAATGAATTACATATACAACTTTTCCCTAATACTCAAAGCCTTAATCTCCCTAAGTAGCTAAGCTAACTCCTAACCTCGATCCGATTCTGATTTACTTCAAACTTAGCATGTTAGTTTGAATTGCTAAAGTTTGCAAATGATTGGCCACCTCTTGTATTTGAGCCACTAATTCTTTCAATGGAGAGTAGTTCTCAGAGAATACTCGATAAGAAACCTTCTCTACCCTCCAAAAGTGGCTATGGAACCATGCTAACAGAAGTTGCGCACACTCGATGAACCTACCTTCACATCTTTTCTAGTATGCATTCAAAGATTTGAAAGTTTCAGCCAAGATTGCCGGGACGGTGTGATCCTCTTATCAAGTCTATCAAACAAATCTGAAACCGCCTCGTGCTTTAGGGAAAACAACCAGCCCGTAAATGCTCAAAGCGAAGACATCGACCATTTTCTTAAGATTAAATCTCGCAAACTATTCCAATGGATACATTTACCATCTCCATTTTGCTTGATCCGGGCTACAACCCATTGCTCACTCATTCTCGTGATGTTCATGAGTTTCTTTAGGAAGGTCGGGACAATAGCGGCTCTAGAATAAACCTTGTCGGGTCAAATTTTCAGGGAACGAAGTAAGGTCGTGTATTCTTCCACAGTAGGTACTAAATTCACTTTTCCAAAAGTAAAGCAACTGTAGGCGGGATTCCAAAATTGAGCCAGAGCTCGAAACAAGTGCTTGTCTACTTTGATATCGAGTAGATAGGGTAAATCACCATAATTACAATAAAATAACTGCTTGATTTCTTCATCCCATTGGACCCATATCTCTTTCAGTTCTTGGAGATTGTTATGGGTTACGCTGATACGAGTGAAGTCCCACAATTTTGACGTGTACCCCTCCATCAGACTATCACCTTTCTCTAATCGCGTTTTCTCAGACTATATTCGGACGGATCGTGTTATCTTCCACTTTATCAAGAAATTCGTTCTCCATGGAAAGCTCTCTATTTAGTAATCGAACGTGAATCAACACATTTTTATGATTAAAATGTCATGCAATCACAGTCAAAGCAAAACAAAACAAGTCAGTACATTTTATACAAAGCTAAAATTTAAAGCAAGCAAGAAATAATAAATAAAGTACCTATTTGGGTGACCACTAGGGTTCGGTGTGGTTCTACCTAGGGTAGGCTCTTAGGGCTCACTATATGTGGTTCGGTTCTAAAGTAAGGGTACCTAAACCGGCAGATTTCTTGATCCTCACCCATTATATGCTCATACGGACCGAGTTCAGTTCAGGGGAATACATAAATCCCTATGGCTATACGGAGATGAAAATCTCACAAAGACATAGATACGGATGTATCCCAAAAGCGATCCACTACCTATACGAAGGTGAAAACCTCACAAAAGAATAGTTTCTCACTCCCACTTAAAAGAGTAAAATCGACCGATTATGCGATGCAATATGCAGAGATACATTTAAAAGACTCGAACCAATAAAGCAACCATATTGAAATGATGCAAATCACAAAAATAAAACGCAACAAAAGGATCATAAATTTAAACCAAATTATCAATTTTCGACAAAAAGACAAGAAATAATCAAATCGTGACTTGACTCTGTAAAATCCCGAAAATTACTACAGTAAGAAAGTAAGATATTATCATTGATATAGTTAAGTAAGGAAATAAAGTGACAAAAAGGAAAATTTTGGATTATGTCAACATTGGGAAGTATATTATGATATATCACATTATTAATTCAAGAAAGGACTAAATTGTAAAAGTGAGAAAAGTTGTGTTGCCCAAGAGTAAATACTCAAAATTTGAGGGTTAAAGTGCAAATATAAAAAAGTTGAAGGACCAATAGTGTAAATATTTTGGGGGTGGAATAATCTAGAAACTAAGGAAAATGGATGAATTAGGACCAAATTGAATAGGTGAGGAATTATGAGGGACTAAATTATAATTTTTCAAATTAAGTGATGATTCAATGATGGAATTTTAAACATCATGGTAAAATGGTCAATTAGTAAGAGAGAATTCTAGCATGTAATGATTATGTTGATGATATTTTAAATTAATTAATTAGATAAATATTACTTTATTAATATTTTAACAAGATATTTATTATTATTTTATTATTTTATTTAGTATATATATGTGTGGGGGGGAAGAGAACACACCAGCCATCTTTCCCATGCACCAACGTGAGAAGAAGAGAGAAAAGAAATAAATTTTGTTTTCTTTACAATTTGGTCCTTTTACCAAAAATTCACCATTTTCACTTAAAATTTAAAAGAATTTCTATAGCCATCAAGAGAGAAAGATGACAAGGAGATTATGGGGAGCAAGAATATCAAGTTAGATTCAAGAAATAGAAGCTGGAGGAGAGAGAAAATCAAGTTAAAGATTGAAATCAATAAAACAAGGTAAGAACATCAAGTTTTCAATATATTTTTAAGTTTGATATTGTGGAAAAAGTATGGAAATGATGTTAATGTAGAGTTTTATTATATAAGGTTTTATGTTCTTGATATGTTAGTGAAGGAAAATAAGAGAAAGTGATGGGAAATATTGTAGAGAAAGGAAATAAAGGTGTTATAAACTTGGTAATTAACATTTTGCACTAAAACAGTTTTGGACAGCAGCAGTAGTCTAACTTTAGAAAATCACCAAAAATTTTAGAAATTGAATTATAGGATGAATAAAATATGGAATTAAATCTTATTGAGTCTAGTTTATTATAGAAGAAACGGTGTAAGTAATGGAATTGTAAATCACAAGATATAATAGGTTTTGTTAGGCAAGGTCAGAATGATTTCGGGTTCCCTTGTTCTGACTTTGTAAAATCATCAAAAATTGGATAAAAATAATTATGGGCTTAAATTTATATTTTTAAAATTATGAATGAGTGTATTTTCAAGATAAATAAACAGAAATATCATCTGAATCCCGTATGAGGAGATAATTAATTTTTAGTGAAGAAGGGTTGGAACTGTCAGACAGCAGAACAGGGGTGAATTTAAAGAATAAACTGTACTTATTGGCTGAACCAAAAATTATAAAAATTTTATGGTAATAATATATGTGAGTCTAGTTTTAGGGAAAATTATCGGATCTTAAATTGGAATTCTGTAGCTCAAGATATAAATAATTTAGTGACTATGATGCAAATGGACAGCTTTGAATAAATTTATGAGTAAATAGTGAAATCATAGATAACGTTACTTATAAGCATGTTATATAAATTAAGGATGTTGAATGGAGAGGAGGAGGAGGAAAATATATATATGAATATTCAACTAGCATGGCTAATTTGCATGTTCTAAGCTTAGGGACTAAATTGAATAAAAGTAAAACTTTATGGGTAATTTTGTAAAAATGTCAAGAAATGACCAAATTGCATGAAATGGATTATTTTATTATTTAAATTATAAAATTGAATGAAATTATTAATTTAGATCAAGATCGGGTGAAAATATGTTTTAGGGATTAAATTGAAAAGTGTTGAAATTATGGAAAATTTTGATATTTCATAGAATTCATGGGCTGTTATCAATATATATGAGAATAATTAGGCTTGAAACAAGGATTAAATTACAAGAATTTTATTTTTCTGAACCTAAGGATGAAATCGTCATTAATTAAAAGCTTAGGGGCAAAATGATAATTTTACCTAAAGCATTAATTAAATGTATCAGAATCTGAAATGAATGAAAATGATGATCAAATTTAATTATAAAGATCCAGATAACTCAAATATGAGACTTGAACGTGGAAAAGAAAAGTCATCGGATTAGTGAAACTATAAACATGAACAAGCAACGAGATAAGTTCGTGTAACTTGAATTATATTCTTAAATGCTTCATTGTTTGAAGATTGATGATACATTGATATATTTGATAAAAAGGGAAGAAATCTCGGTTGAATGAAAGGAAAATTCGATGGATCTTTGAAAAGGAATTGACGGTAAAAAGGATCTAGCCTGGACGAGTGATCCTATTCTGATATAGCCCTCCCGAAGAATATGTGAAAAATGGATTTAGTCCGGACGGGTAATCCAATTAGGGTCTGAAATTAGCCTGGACTGGTAATTCAGATCCAAGCTCATTAGAGTAATTGTCGTATAGGATTTAGCTTTGACCGTAATCCCGATAATACTCTATGAGTTCATATTACTGAGATTTAGCTCGACCGGTAATCCCGCTGTAAAGATGAGGTTCGCGGAAGTGTGCTCTCTGAAATGGAAATATGCGCACATGAATATGAATTGACGGACCCGAAATTGTACACTATAAGTGTACTACTGGAAAATCCATCGAAATTTCGAGAAATTCAACGGGATAAATATAGAAAATGGCAAGTACTTGAAATCATGAAATTAAACTTGAAATACATAGAAATGATAATTATTTGATATATTAAAATATGACATGGAAAATACATGTATGTGAAATTTGCCAGATAATTATGCATATTCAAGATTATGAACTACTACTAGAACAAATATATACTAAACTCATGAAAATGAGGGTACATGAAATATTGTTATAATAAATTGAATAATTTATATTTATGAAGAAATAGCAAGAGAATGATATGTATTATGACATGTAAATATAAGACTAATGATATGTATCATGACATGTAAATATAAGACTATCTTTGATACGTTTTATAAGGAAAATTATGTATATTAGGATAAGTAATAAATTCAAGTGAGACATGTCGGAAAAAAAAAGTTTGTTAATATTAAAGTACGCTAACCAATGTAGGAAAATTTTAGGATTTTGCGAAGAATTCCCTATAATCTCGATTTAATCCGGTTGGTTCCTAATGTATGTTTTGGGCTTTGAGGACCCAATAGAGAGACGTTATGATTATTTTCAGAATATGAATAATAAATGACTCGGAATTATTTGAAAATGTTCAGTAAACTCCGGTAATGCCTCGTACTCTATTCCGGCAACGGATACGAGTAGGGGGTGTTACAGACTCTCTTATTTTCTCCCCAGTGGAGTCGCCAAGCTGTCGAAACCATTTTTTTTTAAAGAGGTCAACATTTTGTTTAAAAATAAAAAAATGGGAGTTGCCACCAAACTTTTTTTTATGAGGTGTGATCGGATTACCTCGTAATTTGATTGTTTTAATAAATGGTTTGATTTACTAAAATAATGTCTTTAGGTCTACAAAAATCCAGAAAATAAGTTCGGGAGTCGGTTACACACGAAGAAGGATTAACACCCCCGTGACACCCAAAATTGGTACCTAGTTGATTAATAAATGTCTTAGTGTCAAAATTGAAAATTTGAAGAGATTTTAAAATACGATCCTTTGATAAAATATTACTTAATTGAATTTATACAAAAAAAGAGGTTTATTTCAAGTTAATCGAGAAGAAGGATTACGTCCTATAAGTTAGGATGTAATGCCTTAAATTCTTGAAACAAGAATAAACACAAAAAATTTATTTATTTTAAAAGATATTTGATTATCTCGATTTTAGAAAGAAATCATATTTCGTAAGTTAGAACACGGTTTTTCTAATTCCAAAATAATGAAAATTAAATTCGGTTTAAAAATATTTTTATGCATTGTGCAAAAATGAATACCATTTGAAATATCGTGTAATTAATTTATTCGAGTATGGTAAAAAAGGCTAAAAGGTTAAAAATCATGCTTAACGAATAATGATAATGCAACATAAATTCATAGTAATAATGGTATAATATGCTTTAATAAAATATGAAAGATATGATAGTAATAATAAATTACGGTACTAATATGCATGATAGAATAAAAATAATAAAAATGATAAATGTAAATAACAACAACAATAATAATAATAATAATAATAATAATAATAATGATGATGAAAATGATGAATAATCTAAATTTGGAAGTATATAAAAGATATACATAAATAAATGAATAAATAATAAAATAACAATAATACGGGTAAAAGTAAAAATAAAATAAGCCAATTATAAAATAAATAAATAAAATGAAAATAAAAGAATTAATAAGCAAATAAACAAATAATAACTAATAATAATAATAAAGTTTAAATAATAATAAAAATAAACAAACGATTTAAATTAAACCAACAACATATAATTAAAGGAATATTAAAATTATAACAGTTTAAAATTAATAATAATAATAATAATAATAGGATTAATTTGAAAGCTAAACAGGGTTTTAGGGTAAAAATAGAAATAAAATAAAGCAAAAGGACCGAATTGTAATGCGCTACTAAAGGGGAGAGACCATCGGGGAAATTATTCACCCAACCAAAACGCATCGCTTCAAAGAGGACTAAATTGAAAACAAAATAAAATTTTAGGGTATAAATTAAAAACAATTTAAAAACCAAAAAAATACGGACGGGCTAAACGCGCAATATCCCATTTGTTGAAAACACGCGGATCCTTGGGAGTGGGTCGGGTCGAGGCTCGGGTCGCCTCAAAACGACGTCGTTTTAAGGCTTGTGAGCTTAGGCCAAAACGACGCCATTTTTGATCCCCTATTAAAGTTAAAACCTAAAAAAAAAATTCATTTTCAATAGTTAAAAAAAAACAAACACCCCTCCCCTTTTTTCTCTGAAATGGCTTGAAGGTCTGGCCATGGCTCCGGCGTCGGACCACGGTGGCGGCCGCCGGTCACCGTCGACGTCGCCGCCATCCACAGTGGCCGGCTAAATGAAGAAAAGCTTTTTTCGTTTCCCTTTTAAACCCTCAGCCTATATCCGCGACCAAAAACCCTGAAAACCCGATCAAACTCGATGAAAAATAGAGAAACGTTTCGTCTCTCTTCCTTTTCCGGCGCGCAACAACGGTGAGTTTCTCACCTTTCTTTATTTTGTTATTTATTTTCGAAAAATGAAAAAAAAGAAAGAAAGAATCACCTTTTTTATTTTTTATTTCGAAATCTCTTTTTTTGGATTCAATTTTTTCTCTGAATTTTTTTGTGTATTTGATTTCTCCTGTGTGTAAAAAAAATACTACATGAGTTCTGGCTTTTTATAGCCGAAAATATTACAACATATATTATTTCTCTGTCTTGCTACTGCTTCTCTGCTTTTATCTTTTCGTTCTTTCCATTTTTGCAGGGGGCAGTGGAGTCAACGACGATGAGTCTGGCTATTTTGGTGAAACGGCGGCAAAGGCGTGCCAAGGGGGCCTCAGGACGAGGCGCGGGCGGTGCGCCCGAGGGAGGCGAGCGGCGCCAGAAACCCTAGGGTTTCTGGCTTTCTAAAATTTTTAGTGCTTTAGGCCAATTGGGCCTTGTAGTTTTGGGTTGTAATTTGGACCATTTTTATTTATTTTGGACTTTATATTTTATTTTGGGCCTGGGCTAATTGGGCCTATTACATATGTCATAAGTCCATACATTTTTTGAAAATTTGAAATTTAATCTGTTTACTTTTTAGATTTTAAATTTTGAGTCCAACTGTTAATGTTGTTTTTTTTTTGTTGTTGCTAAATTTAAGTTTATTACAATATTTTTTTTAATTACATGGTTATGAAGTGAGTAAATCTTTTTAATTTTAAAATGTCATACCAACAAATTTAACAGTAGAACCTGAAATGTAAAAAAATTAAATTTCAAATTTATGAACAATATAAGAAACTTACTGGATATTTTAAGCTCATAACAAATATAAGTTGAAATATCATACCCCAAGCATGATCAACATTGAGGGTTGAGGTTAAGCAAATTAAGAACATGATTGATAAGATGAGGATGTGACGGCAAGTAGAATGAATAGAACTTTGGCTTTAGGTGTTAAATTGTTGATATAAGTCTTAACTTATTGGTATGGGTATTATTGTCAATGGAGGAGGTTGTAGGTTCGGATGCGTTGAAGCGTATTATTATTCTATATAAGGATCGGGAAGAGATTATAGATAGTTTTAGATATTATATAAAAAACAGATATAAGAATCTATAATAAGATTTAAAAGGAAAAATAATTAAGTGCTAAGAAATAAGAAAAGCTTGTATAATCATATTAAGAAATCAAAGATACAAAAGTTGAATGGAGCTATAAGCAAACAAACCCATAGGGTCACACCATCCTCAAAAACCATGTCATGTAATTAGCAATTTAGTGGCCCAAAACTATAAAAATTGGTACTAGCAAAAAATCCTAAGAGAAAATATAAGCTGGGTAACATAATCCTAGTTATACGTACAAATCGTCTTGGTCACCCCCAGCAGCAGTTGCGGATGTTGAAAACTTGAATTCGGATCCGAAACCTCTCGACTGCTACAATGCCTGAGCAAATGACAGGTATTTTCGGATATCGGCATCGCTAACACTCCTTCGAGCTGACTTCATGGACTCCTCGAAATGTGCAGCCTTGATTTTTGCAACCATCGATTGCCTCAGTATCCTCTCTTCTTCTCCTTTCCTTCTCTATGTCCTGCAAATAGTTCCATTTTGATTTAATGTTCAATTATGAAGTTATTGACATCCCCCAAGCATCTTAAAACATGCATATCAAATACAGCTCGAGCTTTCTATAACCATTTATAATGAAACTACAGGCAGCAAAGTGTACCTTCTCAATGTTCTCTCTGATGGCATATTTGCATGCTCGTTGGCAAATCTCAGTAATATCAGCCTCGCTAAAACTTTGGGTGTAAGTAGCCAGTGCACTCAAATCAACATCTTTAGAGACGGGTGATTTTCTCAAATAAGCCTTGAAGATTTGATGACGTGATTCCTCGTCAGGGAGAGGAATATAGATTAGCTGGTCAAGCCTTCCAGGCCGCAAAAGTGCCGAGTCTATAATATCGGGTCTGTTGGTGGCGCGGATGATAAATACAGTCTTTTTGGCCGACATGCCATCCATTTCAGATGAGTTAAAATACCCCCAACACTGCTTCCTCTCTGCACCAATTACATAATGTCATCAGATGAGTTAAAATACCCCCAAAACATATGCATATAAGATTGAAGTCATTGATGGAGCAAATAAAATACCTGTATAGCAATTGAATCGAGCTCATAAAAGAAAAGGACACAAGGTGCAGACTGTCTGGCCTTGTCGAATATTTCTCGAACATTGGCTTCGCTCTCACCGAACCACACGGTGAGCAGTTCAGGGCCTTTGACACTGATGAAGTATGCTTGGCATTCATTCGCAATGGCCTTTGCGAGGAGAGTTATACCACATCCGGGAGGACCATAGAAGAGGACCCCTTTTGAAGGTGACATACCGAATTTCTCAAACTTCTCCAGGTGCTCCACTGGATATTGCACCGTCTGCAACCAGAAACACACAAATACAAGTGTTAGCAACAAGCTTGAAAGCAAATTTTATAAATAAAAAAAATAGTTAAGGCTACAAAGTGATGAAATAATGATAAACACCTCTTGAAGTTCTCGTTTAACATTCTCAAAGCCTCCAACATCCTCCCAGCTCACATTAGGCACTTCAACCCCCTGAGTCACCAAATCAAGCACCCAATTTAATTTCAAATGAAAGTAAATCACTTACTGTTTTGCGCAGAGCAGAGGGATTGCTAGTTCCATGGGCAGTTTGGAATTGCTCGTTTGTAACCGCCATAGAGTTAAGTATGTCGGCATCAATGGAATCATCCTCCAAGTCAATCACATCCATCTTCTCCCTGATGCATTGCAGCGCAGCTTCCATGCATAAAGCAGCAAGGTCGGACCGACATTAGCATGAGTGTCATTTGCAATCCGTTCTAGATCAACCTCATCGGAAAGCTTCATGTTCTTGGTATGGATGCGAAACACTTCAAGACGACCGACTTCATCCGGAACACCAATCTCTATCTCCTTATCAAACCTGCCCAATCTTCTCAAAGCATGATCGATGCTATTTGGACGATTAGTAGCCCCAATAACAATCACATGAGCCCTTGATTTCAATCCATCCATGAGAGTCAAAAGCTGCGAAACGGTCCTTCTCTCGACTTCACATTGGTCTTCTCACGCTTAGGAGCAATCGAATCAATCTCATCCATAAAGATGAT
Source organism: Gossypium rotundifolium (assembly GCA_025506655.1). NCBI lineage: Eukaryota > Viridiplantae > Streptophyta > Magnoliopsida > Malvales > Malvaceae > Gossypium > Gossypium rotundifolium. Next base: position 7,400,402 of record CP106723.1, on the reverse strand, counting down.
AGATGGAGCATTTCCCTTTAGGTGGCTTAACACCGATTGATTTGAAAAGTTGAGGATGCCTTAATGGCAATTCCACCAACTCACGAATCTGAGTCATTTGCTTCCTAATGCCGCCTACATCATCATAACTAACTTCATCCAATCTATCCTCATCTTCTCTTCTAACAGGTTCCCCCTCACAAAAAAATTTGGTACCTGCTGCTGGGTCGGTCACCTTAACCTTAAACTCGACACTCCTCATCCCTCCTCGAACCTGGAATAGGTCTCCTTTCCAAACAGAACGATAACAATCCGATAAATAAGCTGCAAACAACAAACTAATGATACAAATATATAATACAAGAACAGCAATCATATGTGCCTGGAGCAGATTTAAAACTTACGCTTCAAGTATGTATCAAATAGATTCCCCGAAACCCTTCAACAGTATCGTCGATGGGAAGGATGTGAATACGGTTTGCGTACGGAATATGAGCGCGTAGATGTACAGATTTGACCGAACAATTTTATTCATTCGAATTTTTTATAACTCGCGTGTCTCATCACAATGAGCAATGCAAATGGTATCCTTTTGTTTCTCTCCCTACAAGAAACCAAATCCCATCATCAACCAGAGATAACATTCAAACTTTTCAACTAACATCACTTTATTCAATAAAATCTAACTATTACCGCAATATTCTAAAACTACAAAGCAGGCTTGATGTAAAATTAATTAAAAAGCTTTGAAACTTAATAATTTAAAAATATATATATATATATATATAATAGTAACTCATTGTACCTTGATGAGAATAGTGTCCCCATGGAAAAACTGCAAGTTGTCTATGGTGTCGTAGTGGAAACAAATAACGGAGTTATCGTCGTCGACTGCTTCATCAACTACCTGTCGTTTCGCCGACCTTTTCCTTTCTAAAATTGCTGTCGCGTAATCTTTCGTCATCGAGTTGCAGCTATGTTAGGGAGACTCCAACCAAGTCATTAATACCAGAAAGCTATTTGAGTTTAATTGAAAAATAAATAATTTTGATTCTGTAATTACCAAACTAAACTTAAGCTATGGATCGATTTAAATTTAAGCTTAGTAATACTCAGTTTGAATGTCTAACCAACCTTATCAAGCTTTCCATTTTTAGTGTATATATGTTAAATATTTTATATTATTAAAATTACTTTATTGCCTTTAATATATATTATTAACTCAATTTGATTATTAAATCAAGATCCATCTTGAATATGTACAAGCTTAATTGAATTCGAACTTAAAAATAAATATTTGATTTACAAATTTCAAGTCGAATTCAAAACTCGAATGAGTTGAATGATAGTTGTAAAGTGACTTGCTCTTGTTTTAATCTTTCTACTCATCAAGTTAGTTCGATAAAGTGTTAATAAATAATAAAATAACTCAAAATAAACAATTAAAAAATTGGATGAAGGAATTAAAAGAGTTGCCTTAAAAAATTTAAGATAAATCAATTAATAAATAAAATTATAATTTAATTGGTGGAAAGTGATAACTTTTTTGAAAATTTAATTAGTAGAAGAGTGATTCTTATTTGATATGCACATGATGGGCTCGAAACTAACTATTATTTTGACAAAGGCAAGTGCATTTATCGAACAGTAATATAGCGTTATGGCGAGTTCGGAATATCGTATCCTCAAGCACTAAAATTACTAATAATAACTATCTTTTTATTATCTAGCCTAGTAATATAAGGGGATTTATTTTTAATCTAAAATTAACTAACTAATTTAACTAACTAAATGACTATGAACGTGACAGAGAGTGAATTGGGAAAATACTTTTGGACAACTTATATGACATAGGCAATACATAAGGAAGAATCCACCTAGACTTCACTTATTACTTTTGATTCATATGATTTATTCACTTGACTTAATCCGTAAAAATCTCTATTTTATGTTAATATCTCTTTCAAGACTAAAAACAACTGACTCTAGGTTGATTAATTGAAATCTCTTTCTAATTAAAACCCCTATTGTCGCATTAACTCGATCTATAGATTCCCTTATTAGATTTGACTCTAATCCGACAGATTTTCGTCGCCCTATTTCTAGGGTTGCAATTAACTCCGCTTAATTGTGTTAATCTTCTCTTAAATAGGGACTTTTGCTCCACTAAATAAGTACATTCGACTTTAATTAATAACCTAAATTATCAAAACAAGAATAAAAACTCACAATTAAGAATAAGAATAAGTATTTATCTTATAAATTAAATAATAATAAGATCCGTCTAGGTTTCATCCCCTTAGATATTTAAGGGATTTAGTTCATACTGATAGAAGGAAACATATTAGAATAGGGAAAACAACAAAACATAAGAAAGCCCAAAAACTTCTAAAGAACTTGATGGGAGATCCTCGGTCTTGATGGAGATCCTTCTCCTAAGCTATTCCCGACGGCTGTCTTGGAGTATTTGTTGCCTTCTACTCGGCGTCTATTCAACGTCCCCTTTTAGGTTGCCCCCAGGGTGTTTATATAGGCTTTAGAACACCTCTCTTGGCCCACAAGTTACTTATTCCGAATAGAATTCATCTTTGCTACGGCAGGGACACGCCCGTGTGGACACGCCTGTGTTCGACTCCTTAGATCGTGCTTGCTACACACGGTCGTATCTCAGTTTTGCTCGAAACACACGGTCGTGTCTGGTAGCCCAGGTCGTGTGAGTTCCTAATGTAGGCCCATTTTGTCTCGTTTTGGCCCGTTTCTCGTTCTTTTCAACTCCCTAAACTCTCCTGAGTGTAAAACATGAAATTAAGGGATTAGGAGCATCGAATTAATCAAATCTAATGAGAATTCATCCAAAAATAAGCCAAGCATGGGGTTAAAATATGTGTAAATTATGGTTTATCAAATATCCCCACACTTAAGCATTTGCTTGTCCTAAAGCAAAATCCTCAAATCACAATTAAAATTAAACTTTCTCAAATCATAATTCTCATCAATAATATCTTATTTTAATTCACATGGATAATTTAACAAGAGTCCTAAAGATTCAAACAATCTAAGTCATAAATTTTTATACAACGAAAACATAGGTGTTTCCCCTTACCTAAATAATTACCTTTGATCCAAAATCGACAAGAATTGACATCCTCACTAAAGATTCACTTAAATCACTCAAAGTGTTTAAGGTTCAAAATAAAGCACTTAACAGTCAAATATGAAAAGTTATTACCATAGGCTTGCATGAAAATCACATCTCCACCACTATAAAATGAGATGATACACAAATCAAAAGGTCTTTTAAACGGGTTGTAATGGGGTTTGGGTTAAAGGTGTGGATAAAGGCTGAATTAAAGGGTTAGAATCGAGATTGAATTTTCAAATTACCTAACTAAAACAATAGACTAATACTGAATAATTACATCAATTGAAAATTATAATAATAACACGAGCTTCTTCTCAAAATATGAAATTAATTGCTTAAGCCCAAATAACATGAAACTAATAATGAATGAATTTTCAATTTTTTAAAGAATAAGAACAACAATAATAAGAAAGAATTTAGCAACTGGAATAAAGAAAATAGTTAGGCAACTGATCAAATTAAATCTCGACATAAGGGGAGCCAAGAAAATGGAAGAAACAAAAATTTAGTTTTGGGTTAATATTGATGTGTGAGTTAAGAAACGGTCTATTAGGCTCAAAAGGTTTCACTAAGGGTCAATCATAAAGGTAAGCATTTTGGTGGAATAAGTGGGTTAGATCCTAGGTACCTTTATCATCTCAGTATATCAAATCAAATGTGTGGTCTCGACATGTATAATCGAAGCAAGTTCTAGAATAACAAATCAATGTTGACACACTCATAATCAATAAAGTGAGCAAGAAAATATATATGCTCTAAAGGCTCAAAATCTCACGAAAATTATGGTTTTTGATGTCAACCTTGCAAATTTCAAATTTCAAAGTAATACTTAAATTTAGGAAAACAACCTAGAAATTTAATTCTGAAAATAGACTTATCATGCTTGATTCTCTAATATCTTAAAGTATAAATCATCAATGCACAATTACCTATGACTTACTCCAAGACATATCAATGAAAAATCATAAGTTAATGGAAATTTCATTCTAATTAGTGATATGAGAAAATTACTTAAGAATAAGACAAAATTCAAGGATTTTTCTAGTAATGAAATCAATAATCTCCCCACACTTAAGATGTACATTGTCCTCAATGTACAAAGATAAATAACGACAATATAGTAAGAAAATCATAAGATAGGGAAAGAGGTGAAACTTCCGAATTTTGGATGGAGTTAAAGAAATGAAACGGGAGAAATTAGGGCCGAGTTGGAGGAGGATACTCCGATGGTGTAGTCATTCCTTAATAGTTCTTTGAACTCTTAAAACGTGGGGTCAAAGAAAAGAAATGGTAGTTAGGCATAGATGAACACGGAGGTGGATACTCCAGTGGAGATGTGGTGATTCCCTAGCAGCCTTTTGAACCTGAATTAAAGAAATCAAAATATAATAATATAAATTAAGCATAAGAAAGATAAAGAGAAGGAAAATAAATGAGAAGAGAAACGAAAAAGAAAAAATAAATGGACTCAAAGGTCCTTGTATTGTCGAAGGAATGAAGCGGCAGGCATGAACTTATGTAGAGTGGTCGCGCACGAGGAAACCATGCTAGGATCCTTTCGCTTCTTCGACATGGGGATGGTGGTGTAAAGAAAGAGTGAGGGAAAGGGGAAAGGAAAATGAAAGAAGAAAGATAATAGAAAAAGAAATGGGTGTAGTGGTTAGGTTTTGGGAGAAGAAGAATTTGGGGAGAATGTGAGAAGAATGAAGGGTTTTAAATAGGAATCAGGGATTTGGTGGCTGCCCACGCCCGTGTGCCATGGGCATGTTAGATCACACGGCCGTATTGCATGACCGTGTGGTGTTTCGTTCGTTTTTCCACGCCTGTGTGAGGTTGCCATGCCCATGTTGATTAATCAATGTCGACCACAGCCTCGGGACACGGGCGTGTCGCACATCCGTGTTACTTTCTTAGTGTCGACCACGACCGTATCGCACGGCCGTGGAATTTTATTGCCGCCCGTGGATTGAGGAGTTTTCGTCCTTAGTTCACACGGTTTCTGCCACGCCTATGTGCCTATTCATGGGTCCACACGGCCACGACCACTTCCGTGTGCAAGGCCGTGTGGTAGGGAAGCCTGCACTTTATTAATTTGGTTAGTTTTTAGTTAGGTGCTAAAAATCAAAAATATGACATCAGTGAAGTTATTGCTCCGGTTGCCTCCCGAGAAGCGCTCTTTTAAAGTCTAAAGATAGACTTACCTTTCATTCGTATATTCATGGTGGTTTGAGGAGTTGAAACTCCTCTCTCCGGCTATCAATTCTAACATCAAAGTAAGGTTTAAGTCGAGTACTATTTAACTTAAAAGTGCCAAACATAGGATCATTTACCTCGACTGTTCCGTATGGGAAGACATTGAGTACCTTAAAAGGGATCTTTTCGTTTGTATCAAGGTCTAAAGTGGTGATCTGAGGGTCTGTTTTATCCAACAATACCTGATCTCAATCTTAAATTGGTTTCGATCATCCTTAGGCTTGTCATGTAGTTACTTTAGTTCATCGTGTTTTCTTGGTTTCTCATAGACATGTGTCTTCCACTCGTCTAGTTGAAGCCTTCGTTCCTCATAAGCTATTTCTTTGTTGGTATGAGGTCTAGGATATGGCTTAGTTGTGTAACTTTGTGGTGCTTCCTAAAAAGAAGGTTGAACCGAATGGTCATTAATAGAATTTATGTTCTCACCTCTATTACTTGATGCCCTAGCCTAGTCAAGAGTCTAAAGAGTGATCGTTTCATCACCTACACAAAGTATGAGTTCACCTGTACCAACATCAATTCTAGTTTTAGCAGTTGCTAAAAAGGGTCTTCCTAAAATTAAAGGAACGTTGTTGTCCTCATCCATGTCTAAGACAACAAAGTCTACTGAAAATATAAATTTATCAATTTTTACTAAGACATCTTCAATTATACCCCTAGGAACTCTAATAGTTTTATCAGCCAATTGAATGCTCATTCTAGTTTGTTTGGGTTTTCCCAGACCTAGCTGTTTAAACATTTTATAAGGCATAACATTTATGCTTGCGCCTAAATCTGCTAAAGCATTATCAATAGATAAACTACCAAATAAGTAAGGAATCGTAAAACTCCCTGGATCTTTTAACTTTTATGATAGTCTATTTTGTAAGATTGCCGAGCACACTGCATTCAATTCCACATTCGACGCCTCGTCTAACTTCCGTTTATTTGTCAAAAGCTCCTTTAATTTTTTTTTGAATTGGGTATCTGTGAAAGAGCTTCGATGAACGGTAAGTTAACATGTAATTTTTTTTAGGAGTTTAAGAAATTTACCAAATTGTTCATCTAGGCGGTCTTTCTTCATCACTTTGGGGTATGGCACACGAGGTTAGTACTCTATAATTACCGGTTTTGGTTGATAATGGCTTACCTCAATCTTACCTTCCTCTACCACATTCTCTTGCCTCAATTTTGGCTCATCTAACCCTTCACTATCGTGAGCAGTAATGGTATGAAGTTGCTCATTTGGGTTAGTTCAATGTTGCTTGGCAAGCTACCTTATGGCCGTTCAGATATGAGCTTAACAAGTTGTCCTAATTGGTTCTCAATCCCTTGAATCGATGCTTGCTGATTTTTTACTATTGTTTCGATGTTTTGGAAACGGGTTTCTGACACCGTGATAAATTTTGTTAGCATCTCCTCAAGGTTCGACTTTTTTCTTGTGGGTAAGGTTGCTATTGAAAGCCTGGAGGGGGTTGTTGTCTTTGATTTCCTTGGCTACCCCATGAAAAGTTTGGGTGATTCCTCCAACCTGGATTGTAAGTGTTACTATAAGGGTTATTTTGAGGTCTAGAATTGTTACCCATATAGTTCATATGTTCATTTTCTATGCCAGGGTTGTAGGGTGGGTATTCTATATTGTTCGTCCCTCCTCCGTATGTATCGCACTGCATCACTGAATGTACCTGCGAAGAACCACACAAACCATCAATCTTTTTATTTAATAGTTCTACCTGGTTTGATAGCATGGTCACTACGTCGAGGTTGAAAACACTGGAGGCTTTTATTGGCTTTGTCCTCATAACTTGCCACTGATAGTTATTTAGTGCCATCTCCTCTATAAACTCATAAGCCGCTTCAGGGGTCTTGTTATTTAGGGTTCCATCGGCTGCTGAATTAATCAACTGCCTAGTTGAAGGGTTCACACTATTATAAAAGGTTTGAACCTGTAGCCACAAAGGTAACCCATTGTGAGGGCATCTCCTTAGTAGAATCTCTTCCATGCATCGTAGAGTGTTTCTAGATCCATCTGTACAAAAGAAGAAATATCATTCCTCAACTTAGCCGTTTTAGCCGGCGGAAAATATTTTAACAAAATTTTTTTGGTCATTTGATCCCATGTAGTGATTGATCCTCGTGGTAACGAGTTCAACCATTGTTTAGCTTTGTTCCTCAATGAAAAGGGAAATAATAGAAGGCGAATGGCATCATCAGAAACGCCATTAATTTTGAAAGTGTCGCAAAATTCTAAAAAATTTGCCAGGTGATTGCTTGGATCCTCATCCTGCAAACCATCAAACTGAACAAATTGTTGAATCATTTAAATAGTGTTAGGTTTCAGTTCAAAATTATTTGCAGCAATAGTAGGTCTAACAATACTTGATTTAGTTCCTGTTAAATTAGGTTTAGCATAATCATACATAGTACGAGGAGCAGGATTTTGATTCACCAGGTTTGCAGCAACCACAGGAGGTAGCGGATTATTATCAGCCATCTCTTCGATATTATTGGTTTTGTCTTCTTGCTCTTCTTCTATGTATTGTAAGCTTCGCCTTATTTCTCTTCGATTTCTGCGAGCGGTAGCTTCTATATCGCTGTAAAAAATTAATGGTCCTGACGGGTTTTTTCTAGTTATAAACTAAAATTACCTGCCAAAAGCAAATAAAAGAAAAATTAGCAAAAATAAAAATAAAAATAAATAGTAAATAGTAAAAAATGGCTAAAGTAATAGAAATTTAGTATTCCTAATATCTTAGTCCCCAGCAACGGTGCCAAAAACTTGATGGAGCTCGAAACTAACTGTTATTTCGACAAAGGCAAGCGCACCTATCAAACAGTAGTATAGTTATGGCGAGCCCGGAATATCGTATCCTCATGGGCTAAAATTACTAGTAATAACTATCTTTTTATTATCGAGCCTATTAATTAAGGGGATTTATTTTTAATCTAAATTTAACTAATTAATTTAATTAACTAACTAATTTAATTAACTAAATGACTATGAACGTGACGAAGAGTGAATTGGGAAAATACTTTTGGACAACTTATAAGAGATAAGCAATACCTAAGGAAGAATCCATCTAGACTTCACTTATTACTTTTGATTCATATGATTTATTCACTTGACTTAATCCGTAAAAATCCCTATTTTATGTTAATATCTTTTTCAAGACTAAAAACAACTGACTCTAGGTTTATTAATTGAAATCTCTTTCTAATTAAAACCCCTATTGTCGCATTAACTCGATCTATGGATTCCCTTATTAGATTTGACTCTAATCCGGTAGATTTTCGTCGCACTATTTCTAGGGTTGCAATCAACTCCGCTTAATTGTGTTAATCTTCTCTTAAACAGGGACTTTTGCTTCACTGAATAAGTACATTCGACTTTAATTAATAACTTGAATTATCAAAACAAGAATAAAAGCTCATAATTAAGAATAAGAACAAGTATTTATCTTATAATCAAATAATAATAAGATCCATCTAGGTTTCATCCCCTTAGATATTTAAGGGATTTAGTTCATACTAGTAGAGGGAAACATATTAGAATAGGGAAAACAACAAAATATAAGAAAACCCAAAAACTTCTAAAGAACTTGATGGGAGATCCTCGGTCTTGATGGAGATCCTTCTCCTAAGCTGTTCTCGACGGCTGTCTTGGAGTATTTTCTACCTTCTACTCGGCGTCTATTCAACGTCCCCTTTCAGGTTGCCCCCTAGGGTGTTTATTCAATCGAATAGAATTCATCTTTGCTACGGTAGGGACACGTCCGTGTGACATGCCCGTGTTCGACTCCTTAGATTGTGCTCGCTACACACACCGTGTCTGATAGCCCAGGCCGTGTGAGTTCCTAATGTAGGCTCATTTTGTCCCGTTTTGGCCCATTTCTCGTTCTTTTCGACTCCCTAAGCTCTCTTGAGTGTAAAACATGAAATTAAGGGATTAGGAGCATCGAATTAATCAAATCCAATAAGAATTCATCCAATGAGAATTCTTAACCTTTCGCAACAAAACGTCTTAAATTTCATATTTTTCCACACTAATTTTCTCAACAACAGAATAATGTAATTAAAACCTCTAGCCGCCACTCCTTTCTCCATCATCCTCATCGTTAGTTGTTTTGTCCTTGGGTAACACACCAAAATACATCTTCTATCTCCTCTTCTCTTCTCCAATATAGCTTCTTTTGAGCTGAATGTGAAACCCTTTAAATCTATCATTTAAAGTTGAAAATACTCTCTTGATTTACACACATTACAATAAATTTGACATTTCACGACTTTTTTTTTCGTGATTTTAAACGTAAAGGTAAGTCATATTTTCAGTGGCTTTTTTTTTTTTTTGCGAAAAGATAAAAGTAAAAAAAAAATGTCACGATGGATGACACTTTTAGTGATGTTTTTGGGTAATAGTCTGTGATATTTTTAAAACGTGGCAGTAGAACATATTTCCTGACGTTTTGAAATCTCACAAATGTAAAATTTTTTGTGATGTTCTTTTTTATATCATGACACTTAAAACCTCAACTATGTAAATAGTTTTCTGTGATTTTTTTTTTTTTTTTTGTTTATATTGACATTTTGCATTTTTGGTGATATTTTGGAAGACTCACAAAAATTTATTTATTTAAATCGATATTAAATTTATTAGTTTTCCTACTTGTTTTTGGACTAGAGGTGTTTATGAGCCGGTCGGGCCGGGTTCGGGTTGGGCTCAACTAAAAATTTAGGCCCATTCATCGGGCTTGGGTCGGTCGGGCCGGGCCTAAAAATAGGCCTAAAATTTTGCCCAAGCCCAACCCATATAAAAATGTTAAAACCCGAGCTCGGCCTAGTCCTCCGTATTAAATTTTTATATTATTTATATAATTTTAAGTATATATATAATACATAAAAATACTAAACAATTAAAATAAATATTTCCCAACAAATTAAAAATAATTTTTAAAAAATATGTAGACTTAAATAACACTAAGATAGATGTAACTTAACAAGCAAATACATCTAAAATAATAATAAAATTAACAAATGCCTTTAAAATAATAACAAAATTAACAATAAAATAAGTTTTATACAATATTCAATCAATAAGAACAAAGTAGTAGCAACATAATAATAATATGGTAGCAAAATAAGGAGAAAACAACAAGAAAATAACATTCAAAAAAAAAAATAGTAAATTTTTTTTGTCATTTAGTGAATTTGGTACAGGCCCGAGCCAAAAATATCTTACTAGAGGCCCGGCCCATTTTTTAAAACGGGCCTTATTTTTTATTTAAGCCCATTTTTCGGGCTTATATTTTTGCCCAAACCCTCCCAAATTTCAGTCGGGCCTTCCGGACGGGCCGTCCGGCCCATGAACACCTCTATTTTGGACCATTGATTTATAATATTTAATTTTTTTTATTATATACTAAGCATGTGGTTATAAAACTAGAGTTTTATATGGTATAAAAATATTATAGTATATAGTTCTATGCAATGATGTTTGAACTAGATTGGTCGGTTGGAATAAGAATCAGTTAGGGTATCAGTCTGGAGAATGATATCAGTCCAGGTTTTTTGTTTTTAATATTTTTATGAGTTTTTTTTATGATTTTTTTAATCGAATTGGTTGGACAAGTAAATCGACGACTTAATTGATTCGTTTATTGGTTTGATTCTAAAACATTTATTATAATTCATATAATTCATATTATAATAAAATAATAATATTAATAATAATATTGCTTTTAAAAATTGAACCTATGACTTTTTTTATTAGTAATCTAATTCTCTAACTACCTCACTAATTTTCAAAATTTTAAAATTATATTAGTTATTATAATAGATATAATATTAAAAATTTTAAAATGCCCAAAATGTTTTAAAACCTTGCACTCTTACTTAAAAGACTAATACACCAATCATCACACCAAGTTGTTAATTCTATCATTATTTACGCTAAAAATATAAAATTAGACTTTGGGTTGCCTCCTTAATGGATCCTTCAAATTTTTTTCTTTCACTTCAACCTTTTATTTTATTTCTTTCATCTTAATTTTTTTTCTCAAAACCCTAGCTATACTATAAAAGTCTGATTTTTAGTGGACCAAAAAAGGTGATTTCAAAGCTCTATTTTCGTAAACCAGGCCCGTAAATATTTACGAAATTGGTATAATAGAATATTAAAGCTTGATCCAGTAATTTTGTTGAATTAATAGTTAATTTTGTTGTAAGGACTAAATTGTAAAAGTATTGTCGCTATAGGTTTTAATTGGCCAAAGACTTAAGGACTTAAATTGCAATTAGACAAAGGTTCAAAATGGTAACTAAACCATTTTGTAACATGAAATAGTGGCTTATGATGACATCTTCCAGGGCTTAGTATTGCGATCTCAAAGATAGTAGCCAAACCTCCCAACTTGAGGACCAAATTGTAAAGTTTATAAAATAATTTGGTTCAGAACACATATTTACATATCATAAAAAAATATCATTCAATTATCTCCTTCATAAACATAAATCAGCTAATTTATCATATCAATATTTCACGTACCATCAACTCATATTTTCAATATCATATAATTAAGTTACACGAACTTACTTGGCTAAATTTGTAGAAATATCAAGATTCGTGGTCATTTTAGAAATTTTCTATTTTCATCGATTTTCAATCGATCTTAATCTAAATTAATAATTTCATTCAATTTTGCAATTCTAAATAATAAAATAATTTATTTCATGCAAATTGGTCATTTCTACATTTTTTACAAAATTAATCTCAAAGTTTTACTTTTATTCAATTTAGTCCCTGAGCCTAAAACATTTCAAATTAGCCATACTACCTAAATATTCATACATATTTTCCTCCTCCTCCTCCTCTCCATTCCACATCCTTAATGTATATAACATGCTATAAGTAACATTATCAATAATTTCATTAATTACTCATAAGTATATTCAAAACTGTCCATTTGAGTTATAGTCACTAAATTATTTATTTCCAGAGCTACAGAACTCCAAATGAAGAACCGTTAATTTTTCCTGAAACTAGACTCACATATCTTCTTGCCATAAAATTTTCAGAATTTTTTATTTATCCAATTAGTACAGTTTATTCTTTAAAGTCACCCCTGTTCTGCTGTCTGGCAGTTCCGACCCTTTTCACTAAAATTAATTATCTTTTCATACAGAATTCGGATGATGTTTCCGTTTATTTTTATAGAAAATAGACTCGTTCAGGATTCTAAACATATAAATTTAAGCCCCTAATTATTTTTCTTCAATTTTTTATGATTTTCTAAAGTCAAAACAGGGGAACCCGAATTCATTCTGAACCAGTCCTACAAAAATCCAAATATCTCAAAATGTAGACTTCCTTTGCTTTCTCTGTTTCTTTTATATGAAAATAGACTCAATAAGCTTTAATTCCATATCTCACTCAACTTATAATTCGATTTATACAATTATTGGTGATTTTTAAAAGTTAGACAACTGCTGCTATCCAAAACTGCTTTAGTGTAACATGTTGATTTCTATTTTGTCCCTAATTCCACAATTCATACAATTCAGTCCTTGCTGGATTAACCCCTCAATTGAGTTAATTTTCTCATTTAATACTTTTATCTATCATTTTAAACTACTTCTTAACCTTTGAAATCAGAATTTTAACACTAGGCCTTAATTTCAGCTATTTCACAATTAGGTCCTAAAACCAATTTCCATCAATTTCACTTGATTAAATCATCATATAACAAAATTAAAGCTTCAATTCAATATTTATTCATCATATTCTTCCAGCACTAATCCACATAAACTTTAAAAATTAGCCATAGAATCAAAAACTAATGAATTAATAAATTGGACCCAATTGTAAAAGTCCAAAAACATAGAAATTTCAAGGAGAAGGCAAGAATTAAACTTACATGAAGCTTGAATATGAAAACCAGCTTGAACTCTCTCCCATGGCTATTTTTCAGCTGAAGAAAATGAAGAGAAATGAAGAGAATTCTCCATATATTTCAATTTGATCCCCTTTTTATTTAGCAAATTTTGAAAATTTTCCAATTTTCTCCCTTTTTTCTTCTTTCTCTTCTCTTCTTCTTTCTTTCCTGCTCTCTGCTTCTTCGTTTGGGTTTCTGTTTTTCTATTCTCTTTTTGTTTGTTTTTATATATAATAATATAATAATATAATAATATAAAATAATAATATAATATTAAACATAAAAAAAATCTCAGATTTTTTTCACAATAACTGCTCAATTAAACAAAATGGCTTAATTCCATTTTGGTCCTTTATACTTTCTTTAATTTATAATAAAACTTTTACACCTTTTCCAATTTAGTCTTTTTCATTTAATTACATATCCAAACGTTAAAATTTCTCAACTAAACTTTAATAATAACTTAATGACACTCCATAAATATTTCTAAAAATATTTATGGCTCATTTTATGAATTCGAGATCTCAATACCTCGCTTTACATAGGTCGATATCGTGATATCCAATGTGTGATATCGCGATATTGAAAGCAGTCCACTAAGTCCCTATTTTAAGTAAAATACCATTTGGTACCTTTTTCAAAACTTTCTTCAACCTTACACATTCAACTCAACAATTCACCATTTTCACTTAAATCAACCATACCAAAAACATGTCACAACAAACCATTGAACCATTTCTAATCAAACAATTCATTATAGCTTCATTTTAGCTCAAATCATTCCATTTTAAATTGTTCAATTATAAACATTCATCTAACCGACTAATCATTCAAGAATCAACTTCTCATAGTTGCAATTTATGTTCAACCATGCTAATTAAGTTCCATACATAACTCAATCACATTACCCAAAACATACCATTTCATGTAGGCTTTATCCTTGCCAAAATCAAGCATTATAAAGATTGCAAGCTAGATTTTACCATTTCACATTAACATATACAAACACCTATGTACATGCAACAAAATCGAATTTTAAAAAGATTGAAAAGCTATCGAATCAATAATGGGATAGTGTGAGCTTCTCGACGATTAGATAGACAAGTTTTGCAAGTTGGCAATCTATAGGAAAAAAATTGAGGTAATGGAGTAAGAATACTGAATGCTTAGTAAGCCCATATGAAATTTACTTAACTTATCTTGTAACACCTCTTACCCGTATTCAACGCCGGAACAGGGTACGAGGCATTACCGGACTTACATCGCAAGCGAACGTACAATTCAAGTCATAAATTTGCATCCAAATTAAAACCATTTGTATTCAATCATAAAGTCCCTATACGAGCCTACGAGGCTTAAAACATGTTTTGGAAGTGGTTTGGGACTAAACCGAGAACTTAGAAAATTTTTACAAAACTTAGAAATTTTTTTTGCTATGTACAGGGGTTACACTCCCGTGTGGTTTGGGACACGCCCATATGGGCAGGCCGTGTAGTCACACACACCGTGTCCCTACCCCGTATAACTCTCTGACTTGCAAGTCATGAACAAATTGGAGTCACACGGTCAAGTCACACGCCCGTGTGCTAGGCCGTGTGGTTAATTTAATTTTCATAAAATAGGTGCAGACTTCACACGATTGGGAAAGACGCCCGTGCTTGGGGCCGTGTCCCTCACATGGCTGAGACACACGCCCGTGTCTCTGCCTGTGTGTTCAATTTTGAGTATTCTATTTATCAAAATTAAGGTGCAAGGGACACATAGCCAAAACACATGCCCATGACACACGGCCTAGACACACGCCCGTGTGTCTACCCGTGTGGACAAAATAAAGGCTATTTACCAAGCCATTTGCCACCTCATTTACACATACACATACACAATTTCTATGGCATAAATCATGGTATACTTAGGCAACCAAAACATCCACAATCATGGCCAACACAAGTCAATGCAATACCATCATCTATCATGCTCATGACATTTCATTATGCCAAATCAAACATACCAATTTCACATTAAAAAACACCACTAAGACTATTATAAACTTGCACTAACTTATTAAGATACTCTAGTATACCAATGAACGAACTCATCCATTTCACAACAAGTCATTAAACCACAATCAACATTTAGCAAATCAATATAAACCCCATCACCAAGGGCACTGGCACCTACATCCATAGATATATATGTATATAAGCATACAATCAATTTAACCAAAATGAGCCAATTTACATGGCCAAATACCAAATCAAGCCTTTGGTAATTACAATCCAATACATTTGACCAAAACCATGATGACACATATAACAAAATGACCAAGTCCCTATACATGTCATATACTCAAAATGTTAAGACCATCGATACCCAAAATGACAGTTTGATAGTGTGATGCTATCTCTGATGATCTCCAACCCGAGCTAGCTTGGTAACACTATAAAACATGGAAAAAATATAAAACGGAGTAAGCTATATAGCTTAATAAGCTCATATGCAAGAATAAGCAGATCTTACCATACATTTCCATGCAAGTAACATAATATAAGATAATGTAATTTGCAATAAATCTCATGAACATAATTTACTAAATCACATCTTGCCAAGAATTCACCATTTCGTGAATTCAACCACCACAAGTGTTACGTACATACCTATACCATCTTGTAATAATTTCACACTGACCCTCATCTTTGACATACTCGTTGAACCACTTGGAATAATATCGGATACCCGAAAAATCTCTCACACAAGGTATCACATATGTAGCCATTGCTACCTCTTTATTAATACACATATATGCTCGCTCTCGAGCCATTAACGGGCTTGATCACACAAGCTATCGGTCAAGACGAGGCTACAGGGTGCTGCTCTCACAAGCTATCAAGTAACCTCAACATATGGCGGTATACTCAGCCACCGGTAGGACGTCCAGGACCAACACTTGGATCACATAACATGTACCTTAGTGACATGTCACTTGTATCCTAATCTATTCCTAAGGTTCAATCTAATTCGATTCGCCTCGGGGTGAGTTGAGTCGTATGCGAGTTTGCCCGATCGTCTACAAGAAAGTATCGTTCGACTCGTTTAATAATGATGCTTTAAGTAAATAATGGCAGAAGCTATGAAGAAGGGTTCAAACTTCAAAAATGGGTTTATGGAAATGAATAATATATATAGGTTCGGTTATTGAAAATAAGAAGGGATGGTATATCGAATGGGAATAAAATGGATTTTAGGTTCGAAGAAGAAATGGAAAATTCGGCTAGCAACAAAAAAAAATAAAGGATAGTGATGAAATGGAAGGGAACAAACTCAAAGCAAGTAAGAACCACTACTAAAGAGTAATGACCCAAATACTTATAAGCTTCAAGGTGGATGATGGAAGTAGTGAAACCTTGACCCGCTATTTAGAAAAGTAGAAACTGAAGGTATATTTTAATGGGTGAACGCCACACTCTTTTGGAGTGATAAGTTCGGGATAGAAGAAAGAACAAGTTGACGCCACTAGCTTTGTAGATAAGCCAACAAGTCTTCAAACGAAATTTGAGAGAATCAAATCTCACAAAATGATATAATTTCATTCAATATAATGTCAAAAGTCAAAAGTCCCTTCAAAAAGTCTTGATTACACATATTTATAAGGCTAGAATGAGTTAGTCGAATGGTCACATAATAAAATGCTAATAAAGAGCTGAATTAAGGCTCAAAGACTTTTGAAATTCTTGAATCAAATAATTCCTCTCTTTAAGATATTTTAATCAGCTAAATCAATGTCCTTAAATGCTTAGAACATGACTCTTGATTTCACCTTTAGCTAGCTGAATAAACACCAACAACTTAATGAAGTTTTTAAGGCATGAATTGTCCATTAAAGTAGTAAAAAACGTTTGGGGTAGTTGGAAGGGTTGCTGCCAAAATTTAAAGGAAGTATAATGCTCCTTTAAACTCTTTTTAATGATGTATAAAGCCTTCTTTGTAACAGCCCCCTCTTATGTAATTGAAAACACTTGAAAAGCCACCTTATTGAATGTGTAACAGCCCAAAAATGTAACGGCTGTGAGCTAAAAAGACACCTACAATTAACACATTAAAATGAACTTATTAAACACAATTAAACACTAATTAAACTTAAACACATTAAACACTTGACTTCAATAAATGAACTAAAAGCAAAGACATCAATTAATGCAGCAACTAGTTTAATTAAAGAAGCAAAATTAAATAAACTTAAACTCATGCTTCATTAAATTATCCTAGTAACTAGATTAATTAAATAAGCATCTTATTAAATGAAGTCCAATAAAACTCAAATAAATAAACAAAAATGAGTTGAATTAAAACCAATAACTCATTTATTAAACTAAAATGCTTAAATGCATGGTTTTAAAATGCAAACTAAATGAACAAATGAGTTACATAATGCATAACTTTATTAAATGCAGAACACACAAAGTGCAAGTCTAAAATTAAAAAAAAAATTTGCAAACTTATTAATTTAAATAAAACTATATTAAATTAAAAAGTCCTTAAAAATATTGGCCCAACAATCAATCAGGCCTATGAGATGTTTCATCTTGCACTTGGGCCCCTCAAGTTTAGGTCATCCTTGTTGTCGACGGTTTGTGTTGAAACATGATACGACCAGGTTCGTATCACAATCGGGATTTTTCGCTTGCTAAATCATTGTCGAACGTGTCTGTAGAGTAGTTCATGCAATTTATGCAATATTAAAGTATTTAACATACAATTACAATGATTCTTATTTAACATATGAACTTACCTTGGTTACAAAAATGGCGAAAAGGATTTATTCGTCAATTACTTTGTTTTTCCCCTGATCTAGACCCGAACTTCATTTTTCTTGATCTATAATACCAAATTTAACTTATTTAATCATCACATTATTAAATATAGCCCAAAAACACCTTATGTCAAAAATTACATTTTTGCCCCTAACATTTCAACATTTTACAATTTAGTCCCTAGGCTCGTAAAATGAATTTCATTCAATTTCATCACAACCCAAGCCTAGCTGAATATTACTTGTACTCATAACAGCCCACATTTTTCATTTATTCACATTTCTCTTGTAACAGTCCGGTTTATACCCTAGTTGGAACAGTGGTTTGGGGACCACAAATCCGAGTTTGTATAATATTTTAATATTATTTTCTATGTTGTTGTTATGTGATTAAGCATGTGGAAAATTTTCTTAAGTTAATTTGATTGTCTGTGTGGTTAATTTGACAAAAGGATTAAATTGCATGAAATGTGAAAGTTGCTTGCTATTTGCTAAAGCACCTATGTGTTGTGGCTTTATAAAATGTGAGGACTTATGTGGCAAATAAGCCAATTCTATGATAGTGGACGGTAATAAATGTGGTACATGCATATTTTTTTATGATTATTAGTTTATATTATATGTTATAAATATCTTATTACTTATTCATTAAGTTATAATTATTTTATAATAAAAGAAACATGATAGTGGATAATAGAATGTCTAAATAACCATAGTATTAGTTTGTCCTATATTTTTAATGGAGGGGCATTTTAGTAGGATGAATAAATGATATTAGATTAAAGAAACAAAATATGAGTGTTCATCTTTTATTTCTCTTCTTTGACCGAAAATTAGAAGAAAGAAAAAGAAGAAACATTGAGCTAGGTTTTGGCATTCATTAAGCATAATTAAGGTATGTTTTGGTTTTGAATTTTGATAATTTTTATGTTTTTGATATTGTTGTTAAGTATACTATCAAGCCCATGTCTCAATTTGATGAATTGATGTTGTTCAAGAAATGTGTCATTGATGATATGTTGAGTTTTATGGTGATTTATGGTGTTAAATGAAAGAATTGAGATTTATGAACATGTTTTGTTCTTGAAGTTATGATGAATTTAGCTAAATAGGGCTAAATTGTGAAAATAGCAAATTGAAGGAGATTTGATGGAAAATATGGGCTTGTATGATATATATGTATATTCGGTTAAGTATGTGTATGTATTGGTTTTTTGAATTTGATGTTTTGTGAAAAATGGACTATATTGATAAAATATGAAAATATGAGGGTTAATTTGCAAATAGCGCTAAATGTGTATCCATGGATTGAATTGAATGAATTAGTGAATAAAAGGGTTAATTCTGAATATGTTTAGATCAAGAACTGAAGAAAACAGACTTAGATCGTGGGAAGGCGAAAGTAATCAAGTAGCCGTTTTCATTCCGATAAACCGAATCCGAGGTAAGTCACTATGTAAATAAACGTATTTGTATGATATTATATTTCTTCTTATGACTATTATTGAATATGGATATTCATGAGAAGATATGCAAATGAAATATGAGATAAGTTCGATATAGTGACTAAGTCCGAGAAGTCCCGTACGAACCTAGGAATAGATAGGATTAGATATGTCATGACATAAGTGTCTGTTCTGTTTTATCATGTAAGACCATGTCTGGGACGTTGGCATTGATCTAAGACTTATGTAAGACCACGTATGGGACGTTGGCATCGATATTAGCTTTATGAATAAGACCACGTCTGGGACGTTGGCATCAATATGATTTTTACGTGTAAGACCATGTCTGGGACATCGACATCGTATTGATTCGTGTAAGACCCTGTTTAGGGATAGTGGCACTGATATTCGAGTGCCTGTAAGACGCTGTCTGGGTAGTGGCATTGATATCCGAGTGCATGTAAGACCTCGTCTGGGACGTTGGCATTGTACAACTATTCCGAGCTTTCTGAGTATCCTACTAGTTTCCTATTGGTTTAACGGGCAAATTTATGATACGTATTGCAAATCTGAGCTATGAACAAATATGTGACTGTAAAACCATTTCAGGTACGTTGGTTATACACTGATTGTGTATACAAGGTAAGCATCAATGTGATCTTATTATAATGCGGTGAATATGGAATTGATAATATGATATGTAAAGTTTTGGTTAAATGAGTTATAAGTTTATTTGATTCTTGAATTGTGAATATAACAAATGTGATCAAAGGTATATGAATCAAAGCATATATGTGATAATTTGATATGTGTTGATTTATTTATTTGCATATTCCTCCCTTGCTAAGTTTGTTTGTATATTGACTTACTAAGCTTTTGAAAAGCTTACTCTATATGTGTGTTTTCTCTGTTTTATAGGTCGTTAAAGCTACTGTAGGCTCGGGACCATCAAGGATCATCATCACACTTCTAAACTCGTTTTGGTACCCTTTTGAAAATGTATATAGCTTAATACGGCATGTATAGGCTAGATATGTGTATATGATTTTGAAGTGAACTTAGTCATGTGTTTTGACAAGTTTTGAGTTGATAAATGCTTGAATGAATGAGTTATTTGATACAATTTTTGATATGAGTTTATGCATATGAAATGGTTAAGTTTTGTTTAAACAATGGACGATTATGATTGTATATGAATTAGGTGTATTTTGTGGGTTTTAATAAGCTAAAAATGGTGAAAATTGTAGATTTCACACGGCCTAGACACATGGGCGTGTGCCCAGGCCGTGTGGCAAAAGTCAGAATCAAAAGAATCGCCCACGGGCTAGTCCCACGGCCGTGTGTAGTAAGTCAGAATCTGCCCACGGGCTGCCCACGGCCATGTGATTTCCCATGGGCAGACCACACGGCCATGTGCCCCTATTTTCAAGAAAAAGTTTTTAAAGTTTCTAATTTAGTCCCAAATCATTTCTTAATCATATTTTGGGTCTTGTAGGGCAATATTAGGGTCGTAAAGATGAAATTTGAAAATTTTAAATTGTGCCACGGGATTATGTCCCAATTTACTCGTTTATTTATGTTTAACTCTGATAATACCTCGTAACCTTGTTCGATGACGGTTTAGGGTTAAGGGGTGTTACATCTCTACACATTTTATAACATTTTACAAATAAGTCCCTATTTGACGTTTTTACCGAAATCACTTTACAAATGTTGTTTAACTAACTACAAACATGCATTTTCTACCATCAAACATCAAAATACAAACATATTCAACATGGGTAAAATTTTAGACTTTAACTTTCTCTCAAATTAGTCCTTGAAATAGCTAGATCAAGTTACCACGACCTCAAAAATATAGAAATCATAAAAACTGGACAAGAACGGACTTACAATCGAGCTTGAAAGCTTTGCCAAAAACCATAGCTATGGATTCTTGTGAATTTCAGCTATGGGGACTAAATTGAAGAAGATGGACACTTTTATTTAGTTAATTTTGTCTTTATTTACCAAATTACTAAAATACCTTTAATGCATAACTTTAAAATTTTACCTAGCCATGTCCATTTTTGTCCACCTTAAAATATAATGGTCTAATTACTACATAAGGACTTCCAATTAAAATTTCATAGAAATTAGACACCTTTAACTTATAGAATTCAAGTTTTGCACCTATTGCAATTTAGTCCTTCTAGACAAATTGAGTACTCAATCGATAATATTTCTTAACGAAATTTTCACAAAATCATTCTATCATGTTGTAGACCTTAAATAAATCATAAAATAGATATTTCTATTTTGGATTTATGGTCTCAAAACTACTATTTCGATTTGACCCAAAACAGGCTGTTACATACCTTAACAATTCAATAAGCTAAGCATTAAACACAATAACAATCAAATGGAATTCTTTGGCATATCTTGAAATAGATAACACATAACATCATATACAATCAATAAGTTAGCCCATTTGCATATCAAGAATTTATAATACAAATCATATACAACAATTCAATTTAGTAACATGTACAAACCAATTCATATTCAATTTGAAAGCATATGTAATTCAATCCATTTCAATAATTCCATTTCCATTAGGTTAAATTTTTGCCTGAGAGAACCTTAGTAAATCGAACTCAAATACATGGGACTATAGTGCTCACACAAGCTGACAGTGATTAAGGTTACTCATACAAGCTGACATTGCTCACACAAGCTAACATTTATGAATTTGCTCACACAAGCTAACATTGTATCGAGGTTATCAGTCTAGGCTAAACCAATGATACATATAATCCGAGAGTCAACAACAAATGTTGGATCTCATATAACCATTTAAATCCCTGATTGTTTCCATAATTGACCCTAATGACATGCCATACGTATCCTAATCTTTTATTAATTTTGTACGGCCTTATCACTATAATCATATCATTTTAATCTCTGTAACAGCATATACATGTCATATCAATCTTAAAAACATTCCATTTCCATTTTGGTACGTTGTACCTATACATAAATACCATATTTTTCATACTTTGCAGTTGAGTCCAATTGATGCCAAAATCACCAAGCTCACAATTATATAAAATAATAAAAAAAATTACAATTCAATTATAACATGAAATAAAACATTAAGTTCCATATGAACTTACCGGAAAAACAACAAATGAACAATTTTAAAGGACTAATCAATAATTTTTCCTTTTTTCCCGATTATCTTCGATTTGGTTCAATTTATAAATTCCAACATTTTATAACATCCTATTAAATGCATGAATGAATCCAATTTCATTTTTTGAATACCCCTAATATTTTTCATTTTATTCAATTTAATACCTAAAACAAAAATTGTCATAACTTATAGTTTTGAGCACGGTTTTAAAACGATCTTAATACATTATTCTATGACCCTCTATTATCTACTATTACAAAAATTTTGCATCAATTTCAAAATTTATACATTTTAGTCTTTGTGTTCAAAAACTAGCAATTAAACATTACAAATTAATCATTTTCATATCTAAACTTAAAATCTATTCATTTAACACCTATTTCTTCAAGAATTTATCAATGGAAACTTTCAAAAACTTTAACATTTTTACAAATTGGTACATGAGCTAGCTAAATTAAACTCTCATGACCTCAAAAACATAAAAATTACAAGAAAAAGACTTAAAATTACCTATTAATAAAAGGGTCGAATGTCATAAAGCTTCAAAAATGGCTTCTTGGTTTCCTTAGGTTAATTTCGATGAAGGAAGAAAGATAAAAGATGACAAAAAAGCGCTACAATCCTTTATATACTTGTTTTAACCTTAAGCATAACTAATTAATTAAAATATAATTACTTAAACTTTAAGCATGCTTAACCAAAAATAAGTGGAATTCCTTATCATCCACCACCGTTTATTAAAATGATCAAATTACTCATTTGGACTTTTGATTAAATAAAAATTTAAAGCGATAAATTTTACAATTTAGTTTTATACCTTCATTAACTATCAATTTGACAAAATTATTGTACCAAATTTTAATAAGCTTTAATACTAACCTCATAAACATTAAATATTAATATTTACGAATTCGGGCATCAGAAATAGGGTTTTGAAACCGTCGTTTTCGATAGTATTGAAAATCGGCTTGTTATAATAGTATTGTTAATTAAAAAATATATTTTTATCCAAATATATTTTAAAATTATAAAAAAGAAATATATATAAAAATAGAAAATATATTATAAAATATAATATTAAAATAGAAAATTATAAAATAAAATTCATTAATTTCATTAAATAATTAAATGTTTTTAACCTTAAAATTTAATATATATATATATATATATAGGTAATTTGTGTTCTTCATAGTGTTCTTCCAAATTTTTTTTTCTATTTGTTCTTCATCTACAAATTTAAAACCAATATGCTAAAATTTATAAAATTTGCCTAAATTCTAGTTAGAAAAAAAAACTGAATGTAAACAAAGACAACCCAAAATGTTTTTGGTAATTTAAGAATTCTTTTGTACAAAGTCAAAAATTTTCCAGAAAATATATATCAGTGTGATAGACCCAAACAAATCTAAACAAAACTAAGTGAAAAAGTAACTTAGTGAAAGATAATTAGCAAAACCCCAATTATTTTCTTCCATGGTGAGAGATAATTAGCAGAGGCAATGAAGATGATGCAATGGTCAACAAAATCTATCAGTTTTTCTTATCTTTTTGTTGTTGTTCTTTCCGCAATGGTGTTTTAAGGATTAAAAGGAGGCATGAGTGAGGTAGAGAAATGGGTTAGGGGTGAGTTTAGGTTAGGCTTTTTAATAATATAATATGTTTTTTATTTTATTTTGTCAAAATATATTTTAATAATATATTTTTTTTCTTTTGCAAATAAGTTTTGGATTAAAAATCATAACAGATCAATAGTTTAGTTATTAAATTGAGATAAAAAATTTAGGTATCAAAGTGTAAAAATAAGTATACCTTAAGAGCAAATCATGAATTAAGCCAATTTAAAATGAATATATAATTTAGAAATCATATATATTATATTATAAGGTCTTAGGCTCCCGGCCAACATAGAAGTCTGATATTTTAGCACATAGCATACTCATTTTGTCAACATTTGGCAATTTTTTATACAACTAAAATTTAATTCCACATCAATTAGAGGTGCATTTTATGTAGCTCACACTTACGCTATAAATAAATGTAAATTTCTTCACTATTTTATAAGTTTTATAGAATTTCTTCATTTGAAGAAATTTATTGGTTCAAATTAAAAATAATAAAATTTCTTTTCTTTTAGTTCAAAAATAATTTAGAGCTGTCATTTATTTTTAAAAAAATTTTACAAATAAAATAATAAAATAAAAGATACATAATTAAGTTTTGATAAACATTCTAAAAGATTTTTTAATTTATAAATAAATTAATAAGATAAAAGATACATATTTTTAGATATAATGTAAGAAAATAAAAAAAGTTGATTTTAATAAATTAATAAGACAAAAAGATAGATACTTTTAAATTTAATTTAAGAAATTAAGAAATTAATTTTAATCTTACATTAACTAAGAGAACACTCATATCTTTTAGTTATATTATAATTAAGTGAAAATTTTCATTAAAAAGTTAATTTTAATCCCACATTTACTAATGAATACTCTCATCAATGCTTCACTATTTTTATTACAAATTAATTTTAATCCTTTAAAAGCAAAATTTATCTCACATTGGCTAGAGAACACCTCTATATTCACACTTACTCTATAAATAAGTGTCAATTTCTTTCCTAATTTTATTAAAAGTTAATTTTAATCCCAGATTGACTAAAGAATACTCTCATAACTCACTTTTTACTATTTTCATTAAAAATTAATTTCAATCCCACATTAACTAAATAATACTCCTATGTTCACACTTAACCTATTTTTAATTTTGAAAAATATTAATGTTTAAATTTGAATATTCAAAAAATATATTTAAAAATTTGAAAACTTTTAATATTTATTTTAAATAGTTGTAATTGGTAGATGATATTTTATAATATTTCACATTTGTATTTAATATTTGATCTTTCATGTCCAATTAATGTTAAAATTATAAATTTAATTAAAAATATTTTGGTAAATAAAATTAAATTATAATTTAATACACATTTTAGAGAAGTTATGAATTTTAACTTATACAAATTTTAAGTATCTTTTGTTTTTAAAATTGTAAATATTATTAAAATT
The DNA here is from genome assembly GCA_025506655.1 of Gossypium rotundifolium. Lineage (NCBI taxonomy): Eukaryota > Viridiplantae > Streptophyta > Magnoliopsida > Malvales > Malvaceae > Gossypium > Gossypium rotundifolium. The sequence goes on along the minus strand of CP106723.1, from coordinate 7,374,629 downwards.
TTAATTATATATTCACAAAACCTAATATATTTACTACTGCTATCAATATGTTGAGGGAAAAAACTCAAGATTATGATTTTCTTTTTTTTTTTTTTTTAACCTAAAATCTATCCTTTGAAAGGCAAAGATAAAGAGAATGGAAAAACAGTAAATATAATATTAGTACTTAAACTTGTCAAATCTTAAATTAAAGCTGCAATCACATCCCTAATTACAACTTCTTTTCTTTTTAGGACATTTCTCCATCAAGTGTTTGGAGCATTATTGGGTAAGAGAAAAAGGTCTCGCATGTTTCATATATGTGTCCCACACGTTTTTAATTTTTCCACCTTTATTTGATGGTTTAAATGTTTAAGATTTAGGAGTTTAGACTTTTTATTTTTTAAAAATTTTAATGTAAGTTTAATTGTTGACACTATTAAAATTTTTTGTTAAATTTATTATTGTAACATTTTTAAATAAAAAACTCACTTGATTGTTAAGTACTTAAAAATAGCTTTGAAATGAACTTGAATTTAACAAAAAAATTTAATAGCTATATAATGGACTTAAATTTTAAAATCTAGACTTAAATTTTAAAATCTAAAAAGTAAAGAGACTAAATTGTAATCTTTGAAAAGTACATGGACTTCTAGCAAATTTTAACCTTATTTTGATATATGATTGGACTATTTTATGCGTTCAAATAATAGTAGATAATGCCCGCCAACAATACCTTGGTTCGGTCTGTCAAACTCCGTGACACGAAACCATAGGTCGTCGCTGATCGTGACAAACTGTGTGCATGGTGTTCGCCGTGCCTTCCACGGTTAATTTCTTGCAAGACCTTCGGGCTCCATACATGGCCTCCTTGCATCGCCTCGATAACTCACGCTCTCTTGAAATAGTGCCGCTTAAACGAAAATATGTCTCCAGAAACCGCCTGTAATCGACGGATGACGGGTTCCTTTTAGTACGTAATTTATGCATTCGACCGGGTTTGTGGTCATATGACCATATCATAGGCCGTCATTCATATGCTTGTGTCCACTGCTCAAAAGGAATATTTCACGGTACTCTGCGCCTTGGCGTTATCTTCGCAGAACCGGCCAACATCTCGTGAAAACGGTCTTTATTGATCTCGTACCACCGCCAATATACGTTGATATCGAATATTACATACCACTATTCAATTGCGAATAAATTGAAAATTTCAACTATTTTACACTAAAGAAAAAAGGTAAAACAAATTTCTAAAATGATTGATATGAAAAACAACAAAATAGAAGAGTGGCAAATGTTGTAGACACAATTTCTTTCGAAGGGCTTACAAAAATTTGTCTATAACCCAATAATTCCAAATTGTTTCTTTAAAGGAAAATTATAGTAGTATTACTCGAATTTAGACTACATCTAAAATGGTGAATACGCTAATTATCGGTCAATAGATGAGATTTTAGTATATAATTTTATTAATGATCGCGTTTGTTATTCGTGCTTTATCTTGTTATTATAATTCAAAAAAAAAAGGAAAAGGAATACAATTACATAAATTTTTACTTTTTGGGATGAATATAATAATGCTGAAAAGGAGATAGGCAACTAAACCCATACTTTAATTAGTTTAGTGGTTGAATTAGCGGTGTTACTAATTAATTATTTGATCGGTTTAAATGTCAATTCAATCAAATTTTTTTACCTTGCAATTTAGGCCGTTGAATTTTTATGTCTAAATTAATATATTGATCTAATTGATCGAATTGATCTTGTTCTAATAATTATACCCATAATTTTTTTTTTGGCAAAATCAAGCATATGGTATTTCCAAATTTGGACAATGTTAGCAAGATGTAATTTTCCCATTTTTAAGAAAGTTAAAATTATGTTAAAAAATTTTAAAAAATAATAATAGAAAGATGGATTATTTAATTTATGGAGAGGTTGTGGTTGGGTTTTAAAATATTTTGAAGCCTGGATTTGAGTTTTGTCTAACTCAACTCATCAAAATGAAATATTTTATTCTTTGAAAATAATAAAAAATAATTTTTTAATATTATATTAATAATATATATATATATATATATTAGTTTTGAATATAATTTTTGGGAATTAAAAATGAAAGCAGAAGTCATGAAGAGAGGAGCGCTTTTTCATATGCTACGTTGGCAAAATAAACATCATTACGTTCTTCACAACAAAAAGAAATTAAAGTCCACCCCTTTAATAAAAAGAAAAGAAGAGAAATATCAAAGACTCTTCGTGGTCTAATTCATAAAAAAATCTCTAAATTATGAGCTTGGTTCTAAATTAGTCCCTAAATTTCAAAATATATTAATTCAATCATCCAAGTATTATCAGTCTAAGCTTAAATTTGAATTGAAACATTTGAAAACTTAGTCAAATTTTAAATACGTGTATACTTACGGTATAGATAGCTCGGATTTGATGTGTTAAAAATCAATTAAAATATCTCTAAGTTCTTGTATTCTTTGTACATTTGAAATTTAGTCATTCTACTTTTTGAATTCGGGATGTAAGTCTAATTGTTAACTTTGGCTAAATTATTCTATTAAATTGATTAGTATGACATTTTAAAATAAAATAAAACTCACTTGATAATCACGGAAAAAAACGTTGCAATGAACTTATATTTAACGGTGTTGATAATTAAATTTATATTTTTAAATCTGAAAAATAAAAGATTAATTTTTTGAAATAAAAGTAGGTTCAAATTTTAAATTTACAAAGAATGCAAGAATTTGGAGCAGATTTTAATTTAGAAAAATCAAACATTGTGAATAAAATTTAAGAAAATTAATACTTTTCTTTTAGCACATCGACTTTAAGTAATCCATGCAATATTTATAATTCCAACTGAAATTTAATGTATAAATTGATTTTTTTAGATTAACAAATTAGAAAGACTTGAAGTTAGGGATGAATTTAAAAACTAAATCATAGTTTAAGTATGCGGGATGGAATTAACCATATATAAATGTTTATATATAAAAGAATTTAGTGAAGTACTCTCTCAGTAGACATAGAGATGCCAGCAGTAGTATCAAAAAAGAGACCCGACAAAGGCGGGTCAAGTAATCCAGGAAACATTTACCGAGTTTTTAGATTCTTTATTTGTTTCATTTTAACTCAGTGACTCACTCGTCACCCTACACTCTTTTCTTTTTCCACATCCAACTCTTTCTTTCTCTCTCTACCATTGAAGTTCTTTCTTACTCAGATCCAGGTTTGTCTCTTGCACTTCTTTTTTTACTTCTTAATTCTTCTTCTTATTTTTTTTTTAGTTTATTGTTTTGTCTGCTACGGGTACTTGAGATACTATTAGAACACCAAAACATTCAAGGTTTGGGGTTGTCTGTTGGTTGGTTGGTTGGTTGGTTGGTTGTATGTAACTCAGCATCTTGACCTGAATAAATTATTGGGCTTGTCTCAATAATCTGTTGTTTGTAAAAAGAAATATTGGTTTATCTTTTAGTTACTAAGTTGCTTATTTTCCTGTATTATTTTGTTTTAGTTATGAAATTTAGTACTGGGTAGTTTGAGTTGTATCAAATAGATGGATAATATGTGGTCAAGGGGAAGGTCCAGTGCATTAGTATTTTGCTTTCATATGCTGGCAAACATGTTATGTTGCTGTGTGGATTGGTGGATTATTTTAATATTAAGCTATTAGTTTCTTTTTTTAATTTTGTGCTCCATTGTTGGTGTTCATTCTCTCCATGGAAGTTGAGAGCTTTTTGTTTAATTAATTCCTTCCATTGAATGCAGGTTATGCTTTTCTAACACCTAATGGTAGACTTTAAGCTTTTGATCTCCTACAGTACCTTGGTACGAATTCTGTAATTGTTGCTTAATATTTTGTTTTCGTTTAACAGGTGACATATTGTTTTAATTAGGGTGGTGAAAGTGTGGATGGTACAACAACTCAGTGTGCAGTTATCAGCCAGTCTCATCCCTTAATTATTAAAGTGGGGGCACTAGGAAGTTTCCCATAGCATTTTCCAGGGCTATTTCTACAATTGGAATTTAGAAGGTTTAGAAATCAGGAGTGAGCAATGGAAGAAATACAGTCTCAATCGGACAATTATAGGTCTTCTTCCTCCTCAGCCAGTAGTCCTGCAAGTAGGGTGCCCTCTAGTAACTTTTTCTATCTACGGAAACCTGGTTCTCTTCGACAACCCATCTCATTTGAGGATTCGCCTGAGTGGGAAGATACAGATGCCGATGTCAGGGTGGAGGAAGGAGGTGACTCTATTAATGCTGCAACTACGCCCGTCTCACCATCTCTCTCAAAACTCAATAGTGGGTCCTTGCCGTCACCGCCGATGCCAGAAAGTGCAGCTGTTACAAGAAAAACTGCCGGTGCATCAGTTGTGTGGAAAGACTTGGCTGTTACCATAAAGGGAAAGCGGAAGTATTCTGATAAAGTTGTGAAGAGTTCCAATGGTTATGCATTACCTGGCACGATGACAGTAATAATGGGTCCTGCAAAATCCGGGAAGTCCACACTACTGAGGGCTATAGCAGGTCTTTTAGTGTGACACTTGTGTTGGCTACTTATCAAACAACAAATTTTTTTTATGCTTTTATGTCGTTTCATTTTGGATTTTTAAGACTGAAAATTTCTTTTCTTGAATTTAGGAAGATTACATCCTTCAGCTAAAATGTATGGTGAAGTATTCATTAATGGGGCGAAAACACGCTTGCTTTATGGTTCATATGTGAGTTTCAGTTACATTTTCATGGGCGGTGAAGTTTCTAGATGTTACTTTTGATGCTTCATATGGTTCTTGTCTTGACAGAGTGATTTCTCTTGGTGAAAGTGATTACTCTTGATCGTCTCTTTTCTTTTTGGTCCAAATTGATATATAAGCATTTTCTCTAAAACCTTTTGGATTTGGTATTTTGCAATTATAATATGTCCAACTGACTTTAGAGAAGTTGAAATATACAAGCTCAAATCTCATATCAGTTTTGAACTATAGATTATAGGAAAATTTCTGATGAGCAATCATCTTATGTAGTACATAGGTCCTTTTTTTTCCGGTTTTACTTGTCTCATATTGTGAATCCGTTTAGGTTATACATCTTTAATGCTCAGTCCCACTTAGGTTCGCAATTTAACTAGCATCATGAGTATGGTTTCTGTGAATTCCCTTATTTAAACCAATATTTGATTTTTTTTTCCTTATACCTTTTATCATTTGTGTTGAAAGCAGTCTACTTATTCTCATTGTGGAAGTGGTAGTTTTAAATCCTTTCCTTATCAAAATTATTTCTCTTTTAGTTGAGCAGAAACTGCAAGGAAGCATTGAGTTTCAAGGTTGTTTTATATTTTTACTTTGTAATGTCCAATCTGCAGGGATTTGTTGACAGGGAAGCCACTCTAATTGGTTCACTCACAGTCCGGGAGTATCTATACTACTCAGCTTTGCTCCAACTTCCTGGTTTTTTCTGTCGGAAAAAAGTGTGGTAGAGGAAGCCATCCAAGCCATGTCCTTGGGTGACTATGCAAACAAACTAATTGGTGGCCATTGTTATATGAAAGGCCTTGCTAGGGGTGAAAGAAGGCGTGTTAGTATTGCTCGGGAACTTGTGATGAGGCCTCGTATCTTATTCATAGATGAGCCTCTTTATCATCTTGACAGGTAGACTTTTTTTATTCATTTTCCTTAATTTAATTCTTTAAATTGTTTTATTGTCTCTTGTTCCTCGTCTCCTGCATGCTTCACAATGCTGACCATATGATTGGTGTGCTATCTACTTTCCATAGAATCAAGATCATTTATAATGTTTCAGCTAAAATTTAAGACTGTATGTTTTTCAGTGTCTCTGCCCTTTTGATGATGGTAACACTGAAGAAACTTGCAAGCACAGGATGCACCCTCATTTTCACCATTTACCAGAGCAGTACAGAAGTTTTTGGTCTCTTCGATCGTATCTGTCTACTCTCAAATGGAAACACCCTGTTTTTTGGGGAAACGTTAGCTTGCTTGCAGGTAAGTGATAATATGAATATAATTACTTCTTATCTTGTCTTTGTTTTGATTTTCTATTAGCAGTGACTCCATCATGTAAGCATAAGTTGGTATGGAAGATTAAAAGATGTCTATTTAAAGGTTATGTTGTATGTGCACTCGGTTCCTGTAATGTGGAGTGAGGAGAAGAAGACAGAATCCATTTTAAGTATCCTAATTGTTTTTCTCTTAGTGTTCCTTAAGAGCACCTATTTTGCCTCCTTTTGTTCTAATTTATCTCCCTTTTCTTGATGAAGCACTTCTCAAATGCTGGATTTCCTTGCCCGATTATGCAAAGTCCTTCTGATCACTTTCTACGTGCCATAAATACAGATTTCGACAGGATCATTGCAATGTGCAAAAATTGGCAGGTATTCAATGATTCTCATTTTGTAAGTTGTAGTTCAAAACCTGAATGGTACTTACAGAAAACAAGTAAAACCCAAAAAAATAAACAAGAAAAGAGTATAAAACTTGTGAGTTGGATCTCAAAACCTGTTAGATGTTGTACACTTGATGGTAAATTAAGAGGATTAGAAATACTCGTATGGTATGTTATATTATTTGGTATGAAACATTTCTTTTTACTGTTTTACCTTTGAATAATGGCTTCTAGAGTTTACTATTGCTAGTTGTGAACTTTATTTTGTATGAACTGGTACACTGTGCAGGATGACAATGGGGATTTCTCATCTGTGAACATGGATACTGCTGTTGCAATTCGCACTCTTGAGGCAACATATAAATCATCAGCTGATGCTGCTGCAGTTGAAACTATGATGCTGAGACTCACCGAGAAGGTGCAATATGTATTCTTTTTTGTGTTGAACCATAACCAATCATTTTTTGGCCCTTACTAATTGGATAATAGGAAGCTTTAGTTACACGTGTCATCATGTATAACTGGTTCTTGTTTGGGGTGTGTGTTAGATTCTAACCTAATGGTGCTCTCATATCCGTAAATTGTTTTATCATACACAAGGAATAGTTGTTTTTGGTGCAAAGGAGGCCAATGCCTATGGGAAATTAGGAAAAGGAATCTTCAAGTGCTGAGGGTCAAACCCCGTCCTTGTGGGGGGATCCCCCTAATGGAGGTGGGTGAACCATTTGGGTTAAGCCTGGGGTTCAATAAATAGTTTAACATACCTCGCTTGTATTCTTTAAAGGTTAAAATGAGCAAAGGTAAGTGAATGGTGGAGTATAGCTGGGTGACATCTGTTGACAATGTATATTAAATTATTAAGCATTTTTCTTGCATGCTTTCCTGGAGCCTAATTAATGGAGGGCCCGGTGACTGTAAGTCACCCCTTTTAATTTTTGTTCACTTTATTGCATTCTACAGGAGGGTCCTCTTCTCAAAAGCAAAGGAAAGGCTAGCAATGCCACACGAATTGCAGTATTGACTTGGAGGTCGTTATTAATCATGTCAAGGGAGTGGAAATACTACTGGCTTCGCCTTATCCTTTATATGATCCTTACACTGTGCATTGGAACAGTATTTTCAGGCTTGGGGCATTCTTTGTCTTCAGTTGTGGTGAGTAAACCATTTGTGCTCAAGTCAAAATATCTCTGCTCTTATGTTTAAGTGACTTGGACTTAATATAATCTAAACATGTTCGATAAGCATTTATGCAAACATTTGTATTTATTAAAGTTGCATCTTGTTTATTTTCTGTAGAATATTTTTCTTATGTTTATGCCTTCTAAAGATGGTTTTTCATAATCAGCATGTGCTGCATGCTTTTATTGCAAGTCTCCGATGTTTTTGGGCTGCAAAAATCTACTTCTACTAGCTTTCTTTTCTGAATGTGGAGTTTTCTCAAGTAACTTCAATTTAAAAACCATCATTGGTGTATTTCCGAATTTTCTTTTTCTCAATACACCGCTTTATCCAGTTGATGAAGCAATAGTCCTATAGATGCATTTCTTGGGAATGTTTTCAGTAAATTATATTATGAGACCTTGTTGTGATAAGCAAATAGAAGTAGTTTGATTAACACGCATGTGATATTCATCATTAATTATTACTGCCTCTCGGATGCATGGGGTAAGTTCTTCTCTGTCCTGCTTTTGAAGTTCAACTTATTTTTTGAACTTTTTGTTTCTGATTAATATAATTGATTCACTCATGAAGCATGGGCGTTTTTCTGACTTCTATCTTTTCTCATCTCAGAAAAGAGTCGCTGCAATTTTTGTATTTGTGTCATTTACTTCACTTTTAAGCATCGCTGGAGTACCTGCACTACTGAAAGAAGTCAAGGTGATCCCCTCGTTTTCCAAATTTTTATTGATCAATTCTTTTCATTTCCGTCCCCCCAATTTTGAAAGTAGCATAATTGCTGCTATTCGGTTTGCAGATTTATGCGAGCGAGGAGTCAAACCAGCATTCAGGAGCTCTAGTCTTTTTGTTCGGCCAACTTCTGTCCAGCATCCCATTCCTGTTCCTCATCTCCATATCATCGAGTCTCGTCTTCTATTTCTTAATAGGATTGCGAGATGGATTCAGCTTGCTGATGTACTTCGTGCTGAATTTCTTTATGTGCCTCTTTGTTAATGAAGGATTGCTGCTGGCCGTTACTTCTTTGTGGCAAAATATTTTCTGGAGTATCTTAACACTTGTAACCATACATGTGAGTTTTCAGTTATTCATTCGCCATTCGTTTACTTTCTTATAATCATTTTGCTTTCCACTCTTTACCTTTTTACCTAGGCATTCACTAATCTTACGTCCAAAATGCATGATGTTTTCAGGTAGTAATGATGCTTTCTGCAGGCTATTTGAGAATCCGCAATGAGCTGCCCAGACCCATGTGGAAGTATCCATTATCATATATCGCTTTCCACACTTATTCCATCCAGGTGTGTGCAGATACGTCACTTAGTCTATTTCTTATCACAAACCATATCAGTCACTTCATGTTTCACAGAAACCATTCGGGGCTGTTTTATATTTTCCGTATGGATCATTAATTACCTATGTTTTCGCCATAGGGACTTTTGGAGAATGAGTACCTTGGGACCAATTTTGCTGTCGGGCAGGTGAGGACGATATCAGGGTTTCAGGCACTCCATAGTGCTTACGACATCTCTCAAAGCAGCAACTCCAAGTGGGAGAATTTACTGGTATTGTTCCTCATGGCTATTGGATATAGAATCCTTGTGTTTGTTTTGCTACATTTTCATGTTAGGAAAAATGTATCCCTACATAGAATTTGGCAGTGCCGCAAATCAACAACCTGAGATGAATGAAAAAGGTAGAATCGATCTTTAATCTTTGTCGGCTTTTCGAATCGTATAATCCCCTTTTTTTGTAAGTTATATATATCATTCATATATTAGACTGTGAAAAGTGATGTTAAATGGTATGCCCATTGATGACATTGATGCTACTCTTCATGACGACGGTGACAATCCTTCTAATCCAGTCATGGATTTAGTATCGTTTAATTATGGTCTTCATCCTCTAGTATGCTATAATTTGAAATTTAATCTCTTTAATTGGTATAATTTGGTCCCTCTACTTTTATAATATTGTTAGTTGTTGTAGTTGTGTTGTGAAATTTAATTTTGACCTACTAATAACATTATAAAAGTTGAGGGACTAAAGTTTGTCAAATTAAAGGGATTAAATTTCAAATTTCAGCATAGTAGTGCTATGATCTAATGCCTTTAGTGTAGTGATTACGTCTATATACTTGTATTTTTTGAACAATTTGATTTAATAAAATTTCATCGTTATCATTAATATTTTTTTATATTGTCCTCAATTGTTTTTGCCAAAGCAAATATTAGGTTTTGATTTTCTAACATTTAACTAATAATAATTTACATTATGTGATTGGATTATGATGCAAAAGATAACTTATCCTAATAGATAATCTAAGTGAAATTGAACAAGTTGATTAAAAACTAATATGCCGTCTATCAAGTTTAATTAATTAAATTTTTATTTTGAGTATTAAAGTGGATGACTTCTAGATAATATAGACATAGATGTGACTGTCTAGATTGATAATATATTAGGCAAGATTTAAATAAAATAAATTTAAGGTTTGTTTATGATTTATTCACTTATGACATTTATTGTGTGATTTATCTCAATCTTGGGTAAATGACAAATTATATGTTGTGACTCGTATATTTTGATGTAGTGATAGTTTGAGTTCAATTGATAATAGAATTGAAAAATGGTACATTGGGTATACGATTTATCTATAACATAATTTTACTTACAATAGTGAAATTCATAGCTCAATAAAGTGTAAATGATATCTTTTCATCAATATTACATGATAAATGGAAAAATAATGTGGTCATAGGCCATTTGTTTTAAGACGAATGATTTAACTATTATCTGTTAATAATTGACTTTTTAGGAAGGAAGACGTAATGATTATCATAAGATAAAATATGGTTATTTATTGATAACGTATTTTATCCCAAAGAGATTAATGATACTATTATATAATATTGTAATAGAGAAAGTTCAGCCAAAGTATTTTAGTGGAATGATTTCATGACTATATAATTTTATAGTTAATAAATGAAGAGTCGTAACTTAATTATAAATTATTTGAGCCCTAATTATATATGTTCAATTGATCTCTTCGCTAGCTCGGTATAATCTTAATAGTTTGTATTAACCAATGATATGAAAATGTGAAACAACAAATTAGAAAATTAGATTGCATATATCTTTATCTATAATGAAAGTAATGAAAACGTGGAATGACTTGGTAATTAATTAATTTTTGAATAATAATTTAATAAATTTATAATTAAATAATTGAAGTTTAGAAATTAAATTTATTAAGTCATTATAGTTTCATAAGAATAAGCTAATTAAATTAATCTACTCATAGATTCTAGTATGCTAAAATCATCATTATTTTAATAGAATTAAAATTGAGTTGAGAAAATAATTTAAATAGTTTAATTAATTTAATTAATTAATATTTTAGGCATAAAAAATATATTTATTGCATAGGATAAATTATAAGTTGATTTGAAAATCAGAAAACACATATAATTAATCTAGTACATGACGAGATCCAATAAAGCCTGGTTTAATAGAGAGGAGCGACAAACCTTAGTCCTTGAGAGGGTGTGCTATTGCCCTTTCATGTACTCTCCTAATGGAAGTTGATTTTCCTATTAAAATACTATTATATTACTGTTTACACCTTATTCTACTAGGCACCATTAGTTTGACTAAAAATGGCTTTTGAAAAATGATTTTTGGAAAATGACATACATTTTTGGAAAACTAATATTTTTTGTGTTTGGATGAATCTGTGTAAAATATTTTCTGTTATTTGACAGATTTACTGAAAATATTTCAAAAAAACTATTTTAAATGAAACAAACATACATTTGAAATTTTCTTGACTTTTCATTGTTTAGCTAAATTCACTAAATAAAATGTATTGAGTTCACAATTTTTTTACATGTACATATACATACATAAATATAAACATGTTACACAAGGCACTTGCACAATGAAAAGGAAAAAAATTCAAAAATCCATTAATACACAGGTTGTGTCCACAAGCAAAGGAGCATTCTCATATTATTATCATCGTTTTGCTGTAATGGACCAATGAAAGATGGCATACTTAAAATCCCAACTTCAATGACCTTATTATCTCCTATGCTTATTTGGTAATGGATTTGTTTGCGCTTCATTTTAAAAACACACAATAAAAGATTTCATGTCAATCAGAGAACAAAAAAAAAAATTGTTAAAAAGGGTCTAATGATGCATCGAGAAGTGGGGTAGACCTATCAATTTTTGGGTTTGGATCATTCTAGTTTGGGCCATCTAGTGTTTTTCAGGTCTAGTTATTACGTGTCCGGATCATTTCAAGTTCAAGTTAGTTTCAAGTTCCAGTTAGTTTGGATTTGTATTGTTGACTTTTTATTATCATAAGTGAATTAAAATGTGAGATCTTATGAGAAAACGGTAGCGGATAGAAAGCTTAGAGGGAAACTGAGGATAATACTGCATTCAGTTATGTCAAATGATGCACATTGAATGATAGATAACTGTAGTTAGTAAAGGAAGAGTATGCTTACAACATTTGAAAGTTCCTCTTGAATGTAGGCGATTGATCTCAACATTGCACCTAATGTATCCCTCGATACTTGGACTTTAACCTCCGATTCACCGGTAAGAGTCTCACTGTTTTGAATCTATAGTAGAGATGATAAAATAAATCTAATAAGCAAATGACTGATAGTTGTTTAAAAGGTATTTAAAAAGAACAACAAAAGCCTCACTTTTTTGTCTAATGGAAAGCAAAAAAATCATTGAACCACCACTGCAGCATCGAATACAGGTGTTAAAGCAAAAGCCAAATCATCAAAAATTTAAATTCGACACGATTCCATTCGAAAACCAATCTTACAAGTCGATTAATACATGATGAAACACACATGAAAATGTTATACAATCACAATTGGTCATAAAAAATCATAGGTTTATTTGCTCAAATATCGTAATCATTTTGTAAAAGACTATTGTAACACCCTTACCCGATCCGATCGCTTGATTTGAGCTATGGAGTGCTACAATAGTTAACAAAACATATTACATACAAAATCAACTTCACACATTCAAATAAACAATAAAACATTTCATAATCCAAATATAATATTCAATTCACATCAATTATTTCAAATAAATATAAAATTACTTCATAATCAAATCAATGCATAAGCACCAATATAATTTTTTTTTCTCGGCTTTATACGAGCTTACAAATGCTCTATTATCGACCTAGAATTTAACTAGATGTGGACAGTTAAATTAAAATAATGTTCAAATCCTTAACCAAGGAGTTTGTTGGTTTTAGGGCCGCTTACAACTTGGGGAACAAGGCACTTACCTTGGCTCGGCTCATGAAGGAATTACAATCCTATGAATTGATGCTGAATGGTGATAAGTCAATTCAGGAGAAACCTGATGCAAACTTAGTTGTGGCCCCTCGTCTTCTGAGGGAAAGAAGAAATTAACTAAGTTGTGGCCCCTCGTCTTCTGAGGGAAAGAAGAAATTAACTAAGTCTTCGGTTCCATCTTGTGTGGATAAGAAAAATGCTAAGAAGTCAAAAGATTCTAAAAAGATCAAATTATCGTAAGATGTATTTGGATTACCTAGCCTAAAAAGGCAAAGGTATGGAAATCTTTGTGGTTGAAGCTTTTTTAGTGAAAGAATCAATTGACATCTAGGTTATTGATTTTGGAGCCACTAACCATGTGTGTGTTTCTTTACAGGGATTCAGCGAAACGAGAAGTCTGTGTGACAGGAACCTCTTGTTGCAGACCGAAAAAGGGAGCTATGTTTCAGCTGAAATAGTGGGAGAAATTATTTTACATTTTTGATAATTTTAGCAAGATTGTTTTAAATAATGTATTTTATGTACATCATTTTAAGAGGAATTTGATTTCTGTAGCATGTTTATTTTATGAAGGTTATACCGTGACATACAATAAAGGGATTGCTATTCACAAAAATCATTCTTTAATTTGTAATGGATGGAGGGAAAACAATATCTATTTTATCCAACCAAATAACTACTCGATGCTTCAAACTAAAATAGTGAATAAAAAGCTTAAAACTTCTCACTCTAATGAGGGGTACCTATGACACTTAAAGCTTGCTCACATTAACCAAGAAAGAATCACTAGACTTATGAAAGATGGTCCCTTAAGTATGCTTAAGGAAGTTAGTTTTTCACAATGTGAATCTTGCTTGGAAGGTAAAATGACTAAGAGGTCTTTTAATGTAAAAGGTACAAAGGCCAACCAACCTTTAAAACTTGTGCACACTAATGTATGTGGTCCCATAAGCATCGGTGCCCAAGGAAGTTACGATTGTTACATGACTTTCATTGAAGATTATTCTCGATATGGATATGTGTATCTAATGCAACGCAAAAGCGAAACCTTTGATAAATTTTGAGAGTTTCATGCGAAAGTGGAAAATCCATTAGGTTTATCTGTAAAAAATTTTCGATTTGATTGAGGTGGAGAATACTTGTCTGAAGAGTAATTAGAATACCTCATAGAGAAGGAATAGAACCTTGCTTGACATGGTTTGTTCAATATTAAGCTATTCACAACTCCTTACTTTCTTCTGAGGATATGCAATACAAACGGCTTGCTATATTCTGAATGATGTGCCAACCAAGTTTGGCATGAAAAGAAACCTGGTTGTAAGACACCTTATAAACTGTGGCATGAAAATAAATTCGCTCTAAATCACTTTAGAATATGGGGTTGTCCAACACACATTTTGAATAAGGATGCAAAGAAGTTAGATGCACGAACAAAGTTGTGTATGTTTGTAGGATATCCGAAAGGAACAAATGGTGAATTATTCTACAATCCGAAAGATAATACGATCAAAGTTTCTACTCATGCTACTTTCATCGAGGAAAGCTACGTGAATAACTTTAAGCCTTGAAGTAAAATGGTACTCGAGGAACTTTTGGGAGTTGTAGAACAATCACCAAGTTCAATTCTTGAGAAAGTTGTAGAAAGACATTCAAACAATTAATAGCATAAGGGAATCCATCATAGTGGAAGGGTTTCTAAAAAAAAATAGGAATTTTTCATCAATGATGATAATATTTATAATACGGAAGCCAATCATTAGGATGATCATCCACTCACTTACGTAGAGGCTATGCATAATGTTGATTTCAAGCTCTAAAAATAGGCCATGGATACCAAGATGGATTCTATGAAATCCAATACGGTGTGGGAACTTGTAGACTTACTAGTTGAGATTAAACCCATAGGATGTAAGTGGATCTACAAGAAGAAGAGAAAAGTGGAAGGCAAAGTGGAAACACATAAAGCTAGACTTGTAGGAAAATGCTACATACAAAAAGAATGATATCGATTACGATAAGACCTTCTCTCCAGTAGCCATGCTCAAATCTATCTGCATACTCTTATCTATTGTCATTGCTCTCGATTACAAGATCTGACAAATGGATGTCAAGATGACATTCTTGAATGGCTATCTTGATGAACCCATTTATATGGTTCAACCCACTAGCTATGTTGTTAAAGAAAATGAGGAAAAGTTTGCAATTTGCTAAGATCCATTTATGGACTTAAGCAGGCATCCCACTCATGGAGTAAAAGATTTGATCAAACGATCAAGACTTTTGGGTTTGAGCAAAATGATGATGAACCTTGTGTTTATAATCGTATAAATGACAAAAAGGTGGTATTCCTCATTTTGTATATCGATGATATTCTACTTATCGAAAATGATATAAGAGAATTATCATTAGTTAAATTGTGGTTACCTCAACAGTTTAGCATGAAGGACTTGAGTGAAGCTAGTTATATTCTTGGAATTTGAATCTTTAGGGATCGAAAGAACAAAACGATAGCTCTATCACAAGCTTCATACATCGATAAGTATTGGAACATTTTGCAATGATCGATGCAGAGTCAGGCACTCAGTCGATCGTATCAGGTTTTCATCTTTCTTTAAATGATTGTCCTAAGATAGCAGAAGAAAAGAGCATGTGAGTAAGGTTCCATATGCTTCAGCAGTTGAAAGCCTTATGTATGCGATGCTTTGCACATATCCAGATATATGTTTCACAGTTGATATCAGGCAAATCCTGCTTTCAAGCATTAGCAAGCTGTAAAGCATATATTAAGTATCTTAAAAGAATCAGGGATTATATGCTTGTGTATTCTGGGGAGAACCTTACTCCTATTGGATACACAGACTCAGACTTCCAAACCTGTAAAGATTCGAAAAAATTGACATCAAAAAAATGTATTCGTCCTAGGCCGTGGAGCCATAATATGGAGAAGTGTAAAACAAACTTGCATTGCTGACTCTCCTATAGAGGCCGAGTATGTGGCTGCTTCTGAGGCAACGAAAGAAACAATATGGCTTCAAAAGTTCTTAACCGAAATTGAAGTCATTCCTGATATGGAAAAAGCTATAACAATTTATTGTGATAACAATGTTACAATAGCTAGTACCAAGAAAATGAGAAGTCACAAGAGGACGAAACATATTGATCGGAAGTATCACTTGATATGAGAGGCAGTTGCCGAAGAAATTATAGATGTGGTGAAAGTAGCTTCAAGATAACCTTGCGGATCAATTTACTAAGACTCTTGTAACTAAGAGTTTTAACAAACACATCGATGATATGAGAATGCAAAACATGACACATTTACTTCACTAGGACAAGTGAGAGATTATCGGAAAATGTGTCCATATTGTAGTAAACATGTAATTATTTTTTATGTATTTGAATGATGAATAAATAAATATCACATTTCATTGTTATGTCTTTTGCATTTCTGTCTTTCATGTTTTGCATGCATAGCGAAATTATGACAAGCAAATATTAGCTCATTGATTGTCTAAGTTCAAACTAATAATAAGTAGCACTGTAAGAACGTTTGCATTGTGAGAAAGACAACTTACTTTAGTAGATAATTTAAACGAGTCCGTAATTCCGTAAAAGAATCAAAGTGAGTATTTGATTCAAATACTAAGATTATTATGTCGTCTACAATTCCAATTGAGAAGATGGCTAGTTTTGGCTCTCGGAGCAGTTGACTCTACGGGTAGAGACATAGATGTATTCATTGGTAGAATGATACATTGGATTAGACCCAAGATAAATTAATTCTGAACCCATTTGTGAATTAATTCACTTGTGACATTCCTGGTGTAATTTACCTAAATCCTGAGTCAGTAATTGACCATGTGTATGTAACTTATGTTTTTGAGGTAAGTAGCGGCTTATGCTTTAAAGATGGTCGACCCGATAACCAGTATGTTGGGTACATGAATTGTGTATGGCATGGCTTTACTAGAAACAATAGAATTCATAACTCAATTAATGAGTTAACAATATCCTCTTATTGCATTATGTGGATTGATAAATATGGAACGTGGCCACAGGTTGCTTGTTCTAGAATGAGCAATTTATCACGGTCATTTGTTGACAGTGATCATATTAATCATTAAGAAGACAGAATGATAAGAATGAGATAAAATAGGAGTGCATTGAGTGAACGAAATTAACTCAAAGGAATCAAGAATATCATATGAGGGTAACACACATATGATGAGATCATTGGACAAAGCAATTGGATGAACTGCTTTTGTAAAGAGTATGGCTTAACATACCTTCAAATTGATGAACGACAATCCTGTTAGCTGGGGTGGAAAGTTGTTCGCTAATATAAGCCATAGTCCTCAGTATATGTTCTAAAGTAACCCTTAAGAGCTGAAACTTAACCTCCATTTTAGCTAATGGATTATTGCCATAATCTTGCAACAGTATCAATACATAAGAGAAGGGTTTGGAATAAGTTGAAAATAAGGAAAACATATTTGATTAGGCATTTTGCTACAAACCTCCCAAAATTTCTCAAAATATTTTCTATTTTATTAGTCGATGAAACTAAAATCACAAATTTTCAACTCGCAATCATCATCCAAACAATACAAACCTCTTAACACTAGTAAGTTATGATAAATAAACTAGCAAGCATCTTCAACCCAACAAGAGAACACAAATCGAACCAAATTGAAAACAAATATAGCAAAATAATGAGAAATAGAAGTACGATCAAAAGCAAAAAAAATCAAATATAACAAAGTGATGCAGAGGCAAAGACTAGAGAACACAAACCGAACCAATCTTCAAATTACTTTAAGGATTTCAAAAATTACCTTGTTTTTCTAGTCTTTAGCTAGGTTGCCGGAAACTTGAAGGCAAGAGAAGGGTTGGGTCAGTGGTTAAAGGCGGCGGAGGGAGGGGTAAAATGTGAAGGAGAGAAGATGAGGTGGTGGAGGGATTGAAGGGACAGGTGAGTTTTTTGGTTTGTTTGCTGGGGGATGTGAAGAGGAGAAATGGTTGGAAAATGTCTAAAGAGACATTTCCTAAAAAATGCCTTCATTTTACCGTGTTTTGGAGAATGATTTCCTTTGGTAACTCATTTTCCACCAAATAAACATGGGAATAAGTTGAAAATAAGGAAAACATATTTGATTAGGCATTTTGCTACAAACCCACAAAATTTCTCAAAATATTTTCTATTTTATTAGTCGATGAAACTAAAATCACAAATTCTTAACTCGCAATCATCGTCCAAACAATACAAGCCTCTTCACACTAGTAAGTTATGATAAATAAACTAGCAAGCATCTTCAACCTAACAAGAGAACACAAATCGAACCAAATTGAAAACAAATATAGCAAAGTAATGAGAAATAACAATATGATAAAAAAAAAAAATCAAATATAACAAAGTGATGTAGAGGTAGAGGCAAAGACTAGAGAAGACAAACCGAACCAATCTTCAAATTACTTTAAGGATTTCAAAAATTACCTTGTTTTTCTAGTCTTTAGCAAGGTTGCTGGAAACTTGAAGGCAAGAGAAGGGTTGGGTCAGTGGTTGAAGGCGGCGGAGGGAGGGGTAAAATGTGAAGGAGAGAAGATGAGGCGGTGGAGGGATTGAAGGGACAGGTGAATTTTTTGGTTTGTTTGTTGGGGGATGTGAAGAGGAGAAACGGTTGGAAAATGTCTTACGAGACATTTCCTAAAAAATGCCTTTCATTTTACCTTGCTTTGGAGAATGATTTCCTTTGGTAACTCATTTTCCACCAAATAAATATGGGAAAACGATGAAAATATTTTGTGTAAAATTTTTTACAGGTAAATAAACAGATTCTAAGGCTCCGTTTGTTTGGCAGTAAAATGTTTTTCGCAAAATGATTTCTGGAAAATGATTTACTTTTCTGGAAAACGATTTACAGAAAATATTTTCTGGTGTTTGGATGAATCATGTAAAATATTTTTCATTGCTTTGGCGCTTTTCCGAAAATATTTTCGTAAAAGCTATTTTTACATTTTATATACATATTAATAAATTTTATATTTTAAATTGTTTTTACATATATTACAATGATTTATTTATAAATAAATAAATTAAATTAAATATATAATAATACTCAATTATTAAGCTACATTATTAACCGTCATAAAATGAAAACAACCAAAGTCAAGTTTTGTAATTGTGTTAAAAAAATAAAAAATAAGGATTGAATAATTATAAATAAACTTCCAAACCACAATTAATACTAAAATTAATAATATTATCCAAATACATAATTAGTAGTACACTCATAATAACAACAACATTGTCTAAGTGCATAACTAATATTACACTACATAAAAGTATAAATATCTTCAACCTTGAGAAAATTTTTGAAGCCAAATTTTTTTATGCTTCTTACTTTTAACTAAAAAAGCTTTGGAATCGGATTCATGATTCGCTAGATAATCAAACACAGAACATAAGAAGTCATCATCAAATCCTTCTTCCTCCATCGACATCACTTGTTCGTAAAGCTGTGGTGTCTTATCCGCAGTAAATTGTTCCAAAGCATTAGCAATTTTCCCAAGTTGTTCACCCATAAAATTAATTTGTTTATCAACGACACTTTCTTGAACATTTTTCTTTTACGTTTGGATGTGCGAGATGAAGATACATTTGTTCTTACCTCTTGACCTCTTCATTGCCATGATCTAGAGCCTTTGGATCTTGGATATCATCATCCAAATCTATGTCAAGAAATGTTCGCAAAACTACATTGCCATATCTTTGCCAACAACCACACCATTTCATCATAATGATTGATGCTTTTATTCAAAATGGTTCATACTTCTTGTGTGCTGTTGGATATTATACACAATTAGAATAACAAGTAAAAACAATTGAAATATACTTAACATATATATACATATATTACCATCACTGCTACATCATATGTTGCTCTATCACATGTGATCATTTTCATGTTATCATCCCATCCAAAACTTCACCTTGAATTTTGCATATAATCGCCTTTGGTTTTTACTGATCCTCAAATGATTTTCCGCATGCTTCGCGATCGCATTGGACTTGAAATCTTTCAGAAATAGCTTGGACAACTCGATTAATGGAAACTGCTTTGAAAGTATTAGAAGGCTTATTTCCTTTCTTAGCCTCATCTGCTAGAATTTCAAGAAAAACATGTTCCATTGGTTTTGTCCACCTAAATTGCTTGGAGGTCCCTTCTTTGTTGCCCTTACCCATTCTACATTAATAATTGTCATTGTCAATCATTACAATATCCAACAAGCTTAAAACATAATAAATTCAATATCTAACAAGCTTAAAACATAATCAATATCTAACAAATTCAAGGCATAATAATTTCAAAATCCAACAAACTAAAATTTCAATACCATTATCCAACCAACATTAACAAAAAAAAAAAACAATTTTAATACTAAACCTACATAACATACATAACATAGAAAAAAAACATACATAACATAGAAACAATAACCCTAAGCCCTAAACCTACCTAATATTTCTAGCCATATAATCAGTCCACATAGTTTGTGCAATTTCGTCTCTCTTAGCAGACCATTCTCTTGCTTCTTCTCTTTCTTCTCGCTCCGTAAGAGTTGGTATTATCAAATCGACTCAGACTCTCGATAATCCTTGATTAAGTAAATCATTAGGATCAACTCCCATTATATGATTATGAATGATACAACAAACCAAAACTATATCTACTTGAGTTTGAAAATTCCAAAATGGTTCAGCATCTAATACACGAAACCGTTTCTTCAAAATCCCAAAAACACGTTCAATAGTGATTCGCAATGATGAATGTCGAAGATTAAATAGTTCTTTTGCATTTTCAGGCCCCCGAGCACTAAACTCTTTTAAATGATATCGGACACCACGATATGGGGTAATATATCCATTTCGAATGCCATATCCAGCATCAGCAAGATAATATTTACCTACAATTTTACAAAACATAATTAATACTAATAACTTATGAGCTTACTAGAACTAGTTAGTATTTAATAAAAACTATTACCTTCCGGAATTCTTAATCCTCTTGGGCGTGAAAGTGTATCACTTAAAACACGAGAATCATGTGCACTACCTTCCCAACCAGCTAGAATATATGAAAATTTCAAATCAAATGTAATGGCAGCCAATACATTTTGTGCCGTCCCCCCTTTACGGCTACGAAATCTTCCTTGAATGCTACGTGGAACGGATGCACGAACATGAGTTCCATCTAATGCTCCAATACAATCTTTAAAATACGGATAAAACCTTGGATTGTTTCTAATTTCACTAGGAGTTGACTCATCAGGTGATCTAATAACTAGTTTATACAATTTCAAAATAGCTCTCAATACAACCCTAAAGTAACGGTGAACTGTCTCAGTTGATCTATAATATCTAGATCCAATCACTCGAAACTTTACATTATGACCAATTATATGTAAAAATATAACTACTTGCTCCCTAATATTCACAGATTTACTTGATTGTAACAAATTATTTCTACTAAGAATATCACACAAACTAAAAAAGGCAATCAGTCTCATCCTTATCAGATTAATACAATGTTGGTCACCACTATATAAAATACTATTAATATAATTTTCTCTTTCATAATCTCGATTCACACGAGGGTGAGAAGCAATTTCCTTCCTAGTTTTTAATTTTTTTTATCCAAAGAGCCCCAAAGCTAAAACTGATGCCACGACTCCGACAACTGCATTTTGATCTTGACTACGATCCATCTACACAAAACAATGTCACACAAATATTTTACAATACAAAAAAGGTGCAACCTTTTCATAAGATCGAAATACAAATAAATACAAAGGGAAATTATTTTAGAAAATATATCAATATAGCAATATTCAAATTTAAAATTTCCATATAACGATCAAAAACATGCATTGATATTAATATATATCAATATCCTCTTCGTAGTCTTCTATCAATTCAATTTTTATTACTAATTCAAATTATTTTAAATGAATTAAATTATTTATGTATATGTGATAAAAATAAATCACTAATATTTGATTTAAATTAATAAAATCTATTTTTTAACAACAATAATTACAATGAAATCTTTCCTCCCTACATGTTGAAAACCGTTGGTACAATATTCATTCCATATTCAATTATCATTCAATGCAGTGAGGATTGAATATGTAGCTATTAGTACATCTATTTAGAGTAAAAAGATAAATCAGTATAAAAATATTTAAAGTTTTTAGTAGAATGATTTGTCTATATAATTTAATTTTTTTAACAATATTAAAAAAATATGTTCATATAAAATGATAATAATTTAACATATGCATAAGTTATAATTGTTTGTGCCTATGCCCAAGTCTGATTTTGGGATAGTTTAGGAGTTAAAACATCACTATATCTTTAAGCTATTATAATGAAAATGATAGAAACTACTTTTGGTTGCCAAAAAGGGTTAAAACATCACTATATATATATATATATATATATATATATATTAGCCTTAAAACTCTTATACTAAAACAGGGAACACACAAAAGAAGAGGAATGAAAGGTTTTATTTATGTCCAAGATTCATGAAGACAAAAGAATCAAATACAAACTTATAGCAGCAAACATCACAATTGCAACCAATGTATTGGATCTGGAAAAGCATCACACGTTTTAATATGTATATACATATATATTGATACATGTATACAAGATCGTAGCAGTTTTATATCTAGAGTCAAACAAAAAAAAATTCCAAAGGTGATTATTCAGAATCATTTTCAACGAATAAACGGACTTAAAGGCGAAAATTTCCATGCTATACATCTTCAGTGTGAGTAATTTATGTATATCATAGAATCAATGAGAAATTAATAAGTGAATAAAGGCGAAAATGAGAGCCCATGTCAGAGTTAGAAGTATATAATCTGCTGAAACCATTACTTTAATTTTTAACTCCTAGTTCAACTCCTAGTTCAAAGTTTTGTTACTACGTTCATTAATGCTAACCAGTGTCATAAGATGATTACATTTGCAGGGACATGTTGATGAACAATTCGGCAGTTGGAGGAACTCCAAGATGATGCCAACCCCAATTTCGTAGAAGAAGTTGTCACCTTATACTACCGTGATTCAGCCAGAATAATTCTTAATATAGAACAGGCACTGTAAGTTCAATTTTCCACTACTTGAGTTATATTAATCTAAGACAAAATGATATATTCTCTTGTTTGTGATGCTGTTGCTCAGGGAGAGGAAGCCTTTTGATTTTAGAAAATTGGATGCCTATATGCATCGAGTTCAAAGGAAGCGATTCAAGGCATAGTGGGTCTTTAATCAAATCTTGAATCTATTTCTCCTCCATTCAATAAACAACATATAAAAAGTGGTCAACCAATCAATCCCAACCTTATCGAGGTATCTCGAAACCTCGATTGGCAATCAAAGTCTACAACTTTTCAATCAGTGCAAGACCTTTTTTCTCTTTTCTTTTATGGTTTTGTTATCATTAGCTGCATTTTCTTACATGGCCCCCTATGTTGTCTATTTCTTTTTACCCTCTTTCTATCTAAAATCATATTGGCATATCCCATGAACACTCTAACAACCACTAACACTAATTCTTAACACCTTCCATTGGAACCACAACTAATAAAAATCCTTTCCCTCTTAAGTAACTTTTGTATCGCTTAAGCCCTGGAAGGGAAATGTAATCCATTTTTTTTTCTCAATTACATAAATTTATTAGAAGGAATAAGCAACCTACACGCAAGCAGTGATAAAGAGTTCACAAGCAAAAGCAATCAAAACAAAGAACACAAAGCATGATAAAATCGAGAGAATCAGAGCCAACAAAAAAGGCCAGAAAGCTTAGAACCATGCCAAGAACAATCCATTGTTAGTGCATTTAAAAAAATAAATTGCATTTTGTATTGTTAGCAAAGGTTGAGATTTTGAGTTTTGAATACATAAGTTCAAGTCAACCGTAATAAGAAATCATGATATAAGACCTTTGATGAGAAAGTTCTTGAAAGTTTTTTTAGCCTGAAAACCCAGAAACAGAATAAGTGCTAAGTTATGCCAAAATCCATGACATTCAACGAGCCATCCGTACAACCCATTCGAAGAAGAAGAAGAAGATGATGATAGTGAAGAACTGTTAGGGTTTTGAGGAAAAGGGGATTATGTGATGCTTTCAAGAGATTGCATTTTATGAGAGGTTTCATAAAAATAATTAAAAGAAAAATTGAGAGAATAAAAGAGAAATATGCACATACCGAATTTTTCAAAGATTTCAAGCGAAAGGAGAGATTCCAAGAAATAGAGAGGAAGGAGAAGGAAGAAGAAAAAGTCGAGAAGAGAGAAATAGATTTGTTGGTGAGAAAGAAAGAAGAAGGAGAAGGAATGAAGAAAGGAAGAAAGGAGGAAGAAAGCGCACGGATGAAGGGAAAGCTTGGAAAATGTCTTACCGAAAAAATTTGGTAAGACGTTTTACAAGAACAAAAAGACATTTACTGTGTTTGTAAAATGTTTTCCCCAAAGAAAACATTTTCCATCAACCAAACGCCGGAAAATCTGGAAAATGTTTTCCAAAAACATTTTCCACCAAACAAACGAGCCTAAGACTTTTGTTATTTTCTTTATAAATAGAGACTAGGGGTTAGGTCAAACACGTCTTTGTTGCATCGATATTCATCAAAATATAATTTAGTTATTTTTTACAAAATAAATTATAATAATTAAATCATCTAATCTAAAAATACAAATATAATTTGAGAAAATAAATTATTACTATAAATATCACAATAACTCAAATCTTTAAAATAATTTTTCAAAATGTATCTAAAGATTGTTTTAAATAAATTATTCTAATAAATACAACTAAAACCATAATAGACAATTTGGTAACAATAAAAATTGCCAATATTTTTGGTTGTTACTACACTACTATGGTAAGTTTTGATATTTCCTATATTTTGGTAATTTGTTGTTTATCATGAGTTATGTTTTTAAGAGGATAGAATAATTTCTTAATTCTACAAACATAATTATAAATTTGTCACGTGTCATATTTATATATATGTTAATTTTTTACCATATTCTTATATACACTTATTATCAACTAAATTATTATGTACATTTATGGGATTATAATTTTAAATAAAAAATTTACAATTTTATTTTCAATGTTTGAAGTATAGAGATTGAATATAGATATGAGAACATATTTTGATCTAATAAAAATCATGAAAAAATGGATGACAAATTGTTGTAAAGACTATTGAGAGATGGGTTTGACTTGACACTTAGCCTTGAGTTGCTTGATGAACAGGTCCAGATTAGTCCCTGATGACCCATTTGGTGCCAATGCATTTTCTAATGATTTCCTCACCTCTTTGACTTTCACCCTGTACTCATCCCCTGATTTCCAACTCATCAGACGGTTGACATTATCCGAAACCTCCTCCTTGGTGATGGGTCTTTTATTGCTCAAATTAATCCCCATCTTCCAATCATCAACCACTAATTTCCTATTAGTGAATTGATCCGTCAACAAAGGGAAACACAAGAAGGGAACCCCACACCATGTACTCTCCAGTATCGAATTCCACCCACAATGTGTTAAGAACCCTCCTGTTGCAGGGTGGGCCAGCACTGCATTTTGACAACACCAAGATATGATCATCGAACGGTCCTTCACTTCCTCTTTGAATCCAACGGGCAAGGGATCCGTATCATCAGAACTGACAATATCAGGCCGAAGCACCCAAAGGAAACTCACTTTGCTAAGGGCAAGCCCTTTAGCTATCTCTATTAGCTCGCTTTTTTTAATGTGGGCGTAGCTACCGAAGGACGCGTACAGAACGGAGCCATGGGGCTTTTTGTCGAGCCATTGGGAGCAGTCGGACTCGGACCATAGACTGGTAGCGACGTTGCTCTTGGTGAAGCCAGGTGGGAAAATGGGTCCGATTGCATAAAAGGGGACTTTGGCATGTAGAGCTGATATGGTTCCAAGTTCGAGATCTTGAACGGTGTTACACAGAACAAAATCGGCATTTTTGGCATCTTGGAAGGCATTGAAAATGATTTGATGACAAACGGATGTTGTATCGGTGTCTTGAAGGTATGACATCATGTCTCTGGGTTCAACCGCTTCCACTCCCGGTATGTATTTTATGGTGTCTTCCCGACGTTCTGATTAAAAAATTCAAACCCAAAATACTTGTATCTTAAAACATTAGATTTGTAGCTTAAATTTCAAATTATTATTTTCATCTGTGACATAACTTGGTCATTCTGATGTTCACGCACTCAATCTTGTCCTCAAATTTTGCAAAATGTTGTTCATATTTGTAATCACTGAGTTTTGAATATTACAGCTTAAACATGGATTATATTTTAATTAGATTTATTTTTGTCCATAATATTTTTATCTAAATCTTCTCTAATATTAGATAAATTTTAAAATTGAACAGGTAGCTCGGTTATTAACTAGTTCTGCTATTATTAATGTTAATCCTTAATCTAATTTAGATATTAGAGATGTACTTGAGTTGAGCCAAACTTGAATACTGTGAAGCTCGAGCTTGACTCGATATATAATCAAGCTATTTGAGCTTGATTAAACTCATTTATCTATTTTTTATATTCGAGTTCAACTCAATAAAAGCATAGATTTAATGATATATATTAAAGGCAATAGTGTAATTTAGTAATATAAAAATATAGAAAACTCAATAAAGCTTGTGATTCGTTCGAATTAAATATTACTAATCTCGAATTTAGTTCGATCGATAACTTGAGCTACTCGAGCTCGAGCTTAACTCGATAATTATCGAATCAAATTTAATTTTTTTAGTCGAATTTAAATAACTTGTAAACACTACTATCTCATTTAAACCCTAATTTAGACTAAAAATAATAGAATTTGTTAAAATAACTTAAAAAAAAAAACTACCTTAAAACCCAAGATTAGTAAGTTTATAATTATCAAAATTTATCATTTTAAAGCAATCCTACCTTAATGGATTTTTATATAACAGTGGATTAACAAATTTTTAATGATATTTATGATTTAATATACAATAATGTTATCAAATTATGTTAGTTAAATTAAAAAAAGTTACCTTGCTGACCAAAGTGACCATTTTCCCTAAGAAGATCCAAGTGATAGTACAAAGTAAACACCAAAGCTGGTTCCGTCCAATACGAGACATAAAGCAACCCAAATTTCTTTGCAATCTTTGAAGACCAAACGAAGAAAGTGTCAGCAATGAGGCAATGAACCTTCTCCCCGGACCCTACTATCCGGCCGACTACCTCCTCAACGTGGGCCGAGAACTCATGCAACAACGAAGCCATGAACTGGTCGTGGTTCAACGACCGGTCGAACTCCACAGGAGACCGTCAGAAACGGTGGCGTACCGTATGTCGAGGCCCAATTCCCTGACCTTAACGAAGATGTCGGAACCAATGTCGGGGTGAGCCTTGGCGGTCTGGTGGTGGACGGCGTGGGTGTTGATGAAGGTGATGGTGAAGCCCTTGGACGCTAGCTTGATGGCTAAGTTAACGGATGGGATGACGTGGCCTTGGAGAGGGTATGGTATGAAGATTGCATGTGACTTTTGGCTTGATTCATCCGCCATTGTTGGAAGATTTTTCTTTTATAAGTTGCAGAGAGCAATGAAAAAAAAAAACAAGGCCTTTTTTCTTCTTTTTTCAATAAAAGAAGAGATAGATGAGGTTTTTAAGGTTCATTGTTATGGACGTCATAACTAATTTCGCGGGAAACGTAGTCCAAAATGACCGACTTTGCCTCCTTTGCGGATATGGATGGATAGTAAGCTTTTTGCTTATTTTCTCTTTCTATCATTAATTAGGGTCACCTTCCCATTCGACCTCTTAAATATGTATCTCTTAATACATCATCCCAATTTTTTCCCTTTAAATATGCCTCTTAATATTTTTTCTTCTGAATTTTCATTGTTTAACTCAGCTTTCATAAATTTCACTTACAATAATTGAAGAAAATTCCTTTAATCATACTCTTCTCCACGCACAATCAAAATATATACAGATATTAATTCATATTTATAACACTTAAATAGGAGAATAAACATATTTTTGCATTAACAACGATATAAATATCATCCAAACTAAAACTCGGTCGAAAAAAATTTATTTTAATTAATAATAATGGGTGTTTGTGAATTTTATTATTAGAATAATTATATTATTTTATTTTACTAAAGTATTCTACTTTTTATCAACTTATAGTTGATAGTGTATTTAATATATATTTTACATTTTAATGATTTAAATACCTAATTCTAATTCGATCAGGATTGCTTTAAAATAGATGAAAATATACAATTATATAAAAAATATTTTTATATTTTAATTTGATAAATTTTAGGTATTATAGTGATAGCATGGGCAGCTTCTTAGCTGTGAACATCGGTAGGTTTAAAAGAAATTCAGCAATGTTTTTTCTTCCTCAACAATATGTAAACAATGCAAACAGTAGAAAAAAGAGAGTTTTGAAGGATTGAATAGCTCTACTACTCTTTAGTTTCATTGACTAATATGTTGTTGGTAATAACCATCTTTGATATTTCTAACTCACTTGAGCTCGTATAATTAAATATGATGAGATGGGGTCTTAAGTAAGTCCAGAAAGGTAGGACTCAAAGAAGTCATCAATCGGTGATATATTATATAGGAAGCCATAACCATTATAAAGGCGGCTTCTATTATTAGTTTATCCGTTTTTGGGTGCGAAAAGGAACAAGGTTTTATTAAAAGTACTTAACCAACAGTTTAGTACAAAAGTTCTCCATATGCATCATTCGAACAAACCTAAAGGTGGCATGGTACAACTAGACAAAAGATCAGCACTTGTGTATCGATTCTTCTCACGAAAGACGTACTTGATTGTCCCTCGAGTGTCCTGCAGTAAGAAACAAGAGTAGATAGCAAAATTTTATTATTAGACTCATTATATATAAAGACTAAGGCTACGTCCGGGATACTTGTTGAGTCCCAAAAGCACTTTTGGGCTGCAGAAGCAACCCTAAATAGGGTGTGTTTGGGATGTAAAAACACTTTGGAGAAATGCTTTTAGAGACAAACCAAAAGTTAGAGAAAGGTGCTGTGGCTTTTGGGTTTTGAGATGTTAAAATATCATTTAACCCTTATTATCTTCGTTCAAGCAAAGTTGTTGGTTGTATGCAACATACATTTTCTCTCCCCTGTTTCACCAAGAAATTGTAGATAGAGCATGTTCTTCAGCTGTCATTAGTGGCTCAATCAACTCCCTCGTCTCCACTTTCACAACATGTATCGACTTTAATTTCTAAGGTTCCACAAATTCATATATTTGAAAGTTCAAGATTATCTAAGACCCCAAAGCTCCAGTACTTCTAAATTGTTTGCACGAGATATGTGACGATGGGAACCTATAGTCCATTTATCCTTTTCATCTCTAATAAGAGTTTCCGTACTTTAAAATCATCTATCATCATTAGTGAAATTTTATTATGCGCTACAAAAAAAAAAAGTGTATTACAAAAGTTCTAACTAAAGCGTTAGGCTTTTGTGTAATCCTTAAACATTTTGGTATATATTGGTAAAGTATTAGAAAATTTCGTATAACTTTAAAAATTTTGATAATTCGTTATTTTATAATAATTTAAAAATATATGTTTAAACACACTTAAATACGTAATATTTTGGTTATAAATGATTAATGTATTTTACAAGGTAGAACGATAGAAATAAATTTTGACTTATATGGAATGATGATTATAACTATTGTCAGACACTAGTTTAATGAGAAGAGATTGCATGAAATTGTGATTTCACATCAATAAGAGAATAACAAATAAAATTTTTCCACCTAATTTTTAGTTTTTTCCTCCTGAAAAAATTCAAAACCAACTAAAAATGATAAAAATTAAGAGAAAAAAAAAATCTAATTTATCATTCTCCTATTAAAAAAGGATAAAGAGAAGCTTCTACCTTACACACCAAAAATCAACCTTCAAATATACCTATTTATTATTTATGAGTGGATCTCAATCGGATTTGGCTCAAGTTATTGCATTATATTAATATAATTTATATTTATTCAAATTTAATTTTGCTCAAAATATCAATATAATTTTATCACTGTTAAAACTCAGTTAAAAATGTTCATAATTTTTTATTTTTTCTTAAAAACAATTATGCTATTTTAATTGAATATTTAATAACTTTATATTTTTTTCTTTTATTAAGGTTATTGAGGTATTATATATTTATTCCACCAGCAATATTTAAAAATTGCCACATCCCATTTTTAAATATTTATTTTTAATATTTTACTGTTTTCTACATTTGTCAACTCTTAATTTTGTTTATGGTGTCTACCAAATATTCTCCTTGATTTGGAATTTGTATGGTAAGGCTTAATTTTGGTATTTGGAATTATTTTCATTATTTCAAAAGCCGGAAACTCACATGGTTACATGATTTAGTATTAGCCGATTTCAAGGAAAAAGGATACCCTCCTTACAAATCCCTCTCTCTCATATATATTATTAGATTCCCAACTGACATGACAGTCTAAATTTTTATATGTGGCATACTTATCCTATCAACATATGTAAATGCAATTTATCTATATATCCATTTTTTAAATTAAAAGAAAATAAGATTTTAAAATTATTAAAATTCAAATAAAAATATATAATAAATAATTAAAATGCAATTCAAGTGAATAAATTAATCTATAAATACACATATCTCATATCCCACTTTACTCAAACAAAGGAAATGAGACTTTAGGTCATATAAAGATTTCCTTTGTAAGTTATATTTCTTATTAATTGATGACACCTTAAAAAATGGTGTTGTCACTTTGAGCCTTTATAAAGATTTATTCTTGTAAATTTTAAAATATTCGAGAATAGTTTTTTTAAAAACACGAGCTAAAGCGCATACAGACGCGCTTTTGTCCACCTCAAGAAAACGTGTCCACGTGGCGGCGCTTTTCTTTGAGGTGGACAAAGCGTCTACAAGGCGGCGCTTTTCTTTATCCCCCAAAATGCTATTTGGCGTGACGAGCAAATGATACAAATACAAAAAAAACTTAATTAAAATATGATAAAAGAATTGAATAAATAGATAGTCCAAATATATATAATAAATTAACTTATAGTACACGCAATGTATATTAAATTAAATAACATAAATGAGTACGTGGTTATTATATAAATAAGTATAATAATATTAAAATATAAAATAATTACATGATATTAATATTAATAAATTATTACAATATACATATACGAGTATATGCATATCATATAATATTATTATATAAAATTATACAAAACTTATCATTTAATTAAGTACATACTAACATAAACATTAATATATTAGCAATAACCATTGATAATGATAAATATATTAATAATAATGTGAATAATTATCTATTGAGTATATCTCATATAATATATATATATATACAGCAATCGTTGTAGTAATAGATTATACAAAACTTAAAATATATATTAGTAATTTTACAAACAAGTATTATATATAAAATTATTAATTCCCGTAAAATATTTGTATAAGATTGAGGGTGAAATTTAGAGAATAAAAATTAAGTGAATTAATTTCCGTGTTAACTTAATGATTAAAAATATTTATCATCTTAAATATAATTTAAGTTCAAATTGCGTTAATAACAATCGTGACTTTACCTCTTTTATAATTTAAAAAAATAAAAATAAATCGAGGCTAAAGAATATTCAAGAAGGTGGGTCCCATAGCCAAGCCACAGTCCAACAAAATTGCGGGTCGAGCAAAATCCGATCTGATGGACCTCGATTTCCGAATTCTGAAAATCGAACAATTGAAGATAATTTGATTTATTTACTTATTTTTTATTATTAATTATTATCCAATCGATTCCCGTGTAGAATCGTCACCGTTTCCATGGCGATCTCGCCGTTGAAGGCGATGAACGGAGAGAGAACCGTGGTTCTCATCTTCGTTCTCCGTGTTATCTCCTCTCTCCCACTCGCCCTCCTTCCCCACGCGCTCTCACTTTCTCTCCTTTCCCTCTTCTCCCTCGTCGTCGAGATCCGCGTCGACAATTCGCCATCCGTCTTCAAAACCAGGTAAGAACAACCGAAAAAGAAAGAAAAAAGATTTTCAATTCGAGAACTAGGGTTTTAGAGAATCTCAATTCGTTAAATTCTTTAATTTCTAAATGTTAAATTTTGAATTTTTGTTTGTTTTGTTAGGCCAGGTGCTTCATCAGGAATAATATTAGGAGCAGTTACGTTGCCAACTGTAATGCTATCGAAATTGATCCAGCTTTCCAGAGCTGTCTCTTTGCAACAAATTGAGATTGGAGGTACTTCATTTCCGCCTCGAAAATGATTCAAGAGCAGTTTTTTTAAATGACAAATTATGGATTCACTAATGAATTCTACAAGGAATTGTAGGGATATATATATATATATATATATATATAAAATAAAAGTATGGATTACTTTGATGTTTTTGTGTTCTAAACTTTGTTTATAGAGCTTGAACACATGACAATGCAATTTTGGGCTGCATCGGCTTGTAGCTGCGGGGTGCTTATATTCCTCTTCATAGTTACATGGTGTGCTGCCAACAACAAGAATCCCCACTTCTCGTGTAGTGTTTGGGATGCGAAGTTTAGCTTAAGCTGTGTCATCTTATATTCAGCAGTTTGCTGTATATCGCTTGCCTCAATATCTCATACTGGTGAGTTAGT
Organism: Gossypium rotundifolium; assembly: GCA_025506655.1. NCBI lineage: Eukaryota > Viridiplantae > Streptophyta > Magnoliopsida > Malvales > Malvaceae > Gossypium > Gossypium rotundifolium. The sequence goes on along the minus strand of CP106723.1, from coordinate 7,341,919 downwards.
TGTTCTGTCATGGTTCTATGTTTTCCAAGTCATGCATTGGGTAAGCTGTGAAGGTTTAAATTAGCATTGGTGTCTTGCATTGAGTAACTAATGGTTTCCTTTTTATGCATACAGGATTTAACACAGCTTTAAAGTTACTGTGGTTGCTATGTCATGGATTTGCAACAGTTAAATTAATTCAACATCTTCTCTCTACATTCCCATTTTGTGCTTCAATCGGTTTGTTTCATGCTACTATTTCTTTATGTCAACTTTTATGACCCAAATGTTTGTTATTGAGCAAAATGGAAATGTTTTCTATGTCCCTTCATAATGCAGGGGAAGCACATTTGGTGACTTCAGGTCTTGTACTCTATTTTGGTGACATGCTGGCATGTTCTATTTCAAAGGTTAGAGCTGCTTTATCATACAGATACAGCATGCTATGGCTGAAATCTCCTGCAGGCTTAGCTTTTTAATGTTAACAATATTGTTAGAACAGGTTTGTAGATTGTTGATTCCACCAGAGTTGGTATCCATACGATATGGAATTAAAAGAAGTGAGATAGGTATTGTTATCCAGGTACGGATCTTCAAGTGTTGAAACTTTCATAAATGGTCTAGCCGGATAGTAAGAGTTGTTTTTATATGCAGGGTGTGCTGCTTGGACTTCTTATTTTTTCAGCAGTATTTAAATTTCTTATCCACTTATGGGAATACTTCTGGGGAGCTAACAACTCTGAATCAAGAGAAAGAAAAGAAATTTGGAGATCTCTTATATTTTTGACTTCCCTTGGATTTATCATGATTGCAGTTGCACCATCTTGGATGATGATTGTCCTAGATTTTGATGTACATCCTGTACTATGGTATAACTTTGCTCAAATATTTTCTCATTACGACTTTTGTTTATCCCCTTTGCATTTGGTTTTTGTAATATAATCTGATATGGAGGTAAGTAGATGTTTATGAAGAGATTTTGGTGACTTTAAATTTAACTGTTTGGTGATGTATATAGATATTATTAATGTAATTGCTGGTTTGCTTGGCTTGGTGTTTGATGATCCTATGTTGCTCTGGTGATGGATAGTGAAAGAAAAGAGCAACTGATTTATGCTAATACATGACTTTAAAGGAATTATTGTTATAAATAAAGATAGCTTGCTTTATCTCCAACTTTCCAATTATCTCATCTTTACATCATCTTTTTTTAACAGGACATTCCAGTTTATATTTTCGGAACCATTTAAAAGACTTTCACTATGTGTCTACTGGTTGGTTTTGATATATGCATCTGTCTTGAGGTTCTACAACATTTCTAAGAATAGTAAGATTGAGAGGATTCTTCTTCGGAAGTACTACCATCTGCTGGCTGTTCTAATGTTTTTGCCCGCTCTTATTTACCAGGTGAGCATACACTTGAGTATCATGTATAAATTATTTAACAACTTTTTCTCCTTCGTCCATGTACTTACTTGCTTAGATGTCATATTGACTTTATAATTTCTTTTTCCAGCCAAAATTTCTTGATCTAGCATTTGGTGCTGCTTTGGCTGTTTTCTTGGTATTAGAGATCATTCGAGTAAGTTCACTAAACTTGCAAATATTTTGTAGTTGACAATTTATCAAGTAATTATGTCGGCCGAAGTTGCTCTACTTTTCGTCCAAATGTTCACTAGTTGAGGATTTTAAAGGGTAATATTTTTGCAAGTGTCATAAATTAGCAACCATATTCTTGTCCTTACAATTTACAGTCAAGGTTTATGTTCACTAATGTACTGGGGAACTGCTGGTTTTTTAGAAGTTTCTTGGTTGATGTAACCTTTCCTTTGTAGCCAGGTTTGGAGAATTTGGCCTTTAGGGCAATTTGTACATCAATTTATGAGTGCCTTTACTGATCATCGTGACTCAGATCTTATCATTGTCAGGTATGACATTTTAACCATTACTGGAAACTAAATTGCATATATTTGTTGCAAGCAATCCTGAATAAGGTCCCTTTTTTTTGCTTATGTAGCCACTTTTCACTATTGTTGGGATGTGCTCTTCCTATCTGGATGTCCTCTGGGTTCAATGATCGACCTCTTACACCTTTTGCTGGAATTTTAAGCCTTGGCATTGGAGATACGATGGTGAGTGTGATTATTATTTTTGCCATTGTGGCCTTAAATTTCTTGGATGTTTGTTCTTCTCTACCACTTCTTCCCTCTCCATCTTCAAATAATTTTGCTAGCATGTTCTTTACTTTTTACTTAATAAAGAAAATGGTCTCATTATGATCCTAATTATTATTTCTTGTTGATATTGTGCTACATGTCACAATTATTATGATGTTTTCACTTGCTGCTCTTTTGGTTTTCATTGATGTCAAATTTGGCTCTTGAACTAAAATCTTTTACAATTTTGGATTTGCTCAATATCAAATAATTGACAGTATGAACTGCTTACATCCCCATGCAAACATGGCCAGTGTTTCTAAACCTAGGCAAGCATTCTACTCCGAGCCAATCCAAAAAGAGAGAGAAGGGGAAAGTCTTAGCGATTTTATAAAGGATTAAAAGAAACACCAGGACTGCACCATCACTAGTGCCATTATGAGGGAACCCCAGGGGGTCGAACTTATGATGGCTATATTACAAAATAATTTGAAACATAATTGAGAATTAGCAGAGGTATAAATATGAAAAGGTCTAAGAAGTAATAAATTTGGCTGCCTGCATGGTGCTCCTTCCAAGTGGATCATAAATATGTGATCATTTTGCTTTTATGCTTAGGCATCAATGGTTGGCCACAAGTATGGTGTCCTTAGGTGGAGCAAAACTGGCAGTTAAGGATTTTCTTTCTTTATCTCTACTTTTATTAATTTTTAATTCTTAAGCTTTCTTTTGAGGGGCTTTACGACATACATGCTAAATCTAGCAAATTTCTTACACTTCAGAGAAAACTATTGAAGGCACTGCAGCTGGTATAACATCTGTCCTTGCTGCTTGCTCTGTTCTGCTTCCACTTTTGGCATCCACCGGTTACTTTCTAACTCAGGTCTCTCTCTCCCTCTCTCATCCTACATGTCTCCTCAGGATGTTTCTGTTATTATTATATGTGCATATATAACCCTGCTGTTATGTTACGTGAATTGCATATATAACACTACTATATGGTTCCATGGGCATGGTTTAATGTTTGGATTATTGATACATAATGGATATAGTGACGACCTAAATTCCAATTTCCACAGCATTGGTTCCCTATTTTCATAGCCGTGACCACAAGTGGTTTGTTGGAAGCCTACACAACGCAACTCGATAATGCTTTTATACCACTTGTCTTCTACAGCCTTCTTTGTCTGTAAATGCACACTTCGACCTTCAAAAAGATACAGGGATGGTTACAAACAAATCCTTCCCCACATGCTTCCATTTGGAGGCTTTCTTATAAGGAAAAAAAAAATAATTTATTAGAAGCTACTAACCGCAAGTCAGGGAATCCGAGCCTGTTGTATGGCATGCCATTTGTAGTGTCAAAATAATACAGAAATGCTTGGAAGATGAGGTGAGTTGCAACATAAAACGATTGGTTTGTTGAGTTAAAAGATTGTTTAGTGCAACTTATTACATGAATAGAAATACTTTTACGTCATATATTGTGTCATTGTAATCTTTTGAATACAATTTTTTCTAACACTATTGTTAGTATTTCTTCTTTTGGGAATCTTGCTGCAATCCACGCTCATTTTAACAAGTCATGGTGCAACTATAATTCATAACTTGTTTGATGTTTCCCCTAATTTCATTTATTGAATCACTTTGAAACCAACTTCTTGTTTTATTTCCTGTCTTCCATTGGATAAATGATCAAGTTTTTTTAATCTACACGAAGTTTTTGTTAAATTCAAGTTCGTAACCTTTTTCTGTAATATAATTACCAAATTTTGTATTTTTCATTTCAAAATATCATAAACTCTTAAACAGAAATTGGAGTCTGAAAAGTAAGAAAAATTTGAGGGATTAATCTCAAATGTAGTAAATGTCAATAACTTAGGTCTTGGAGTATATTAGAAAAAATCAGTTCTGTTTATCAAAGGTACGCTGGAATGATCTAGGAAGTCCATCTTTAAGGTATATTGTCGGTTATTGATTATTTTTAAATTATTTAGTGATAAAGAAATATTTAGTTTCCTAATGACTTCTAGCTTCTGAATTTTTTCCATTTTCAAAATTTTAACCATTTAATATTGTATCTCCGCATCACTTAAATATTATTTTATAAAAATATAGAATGAAGTATGTGCTATTCTACCACAAATTACATAAAAAGTAACATAATCTCAGTTCCATGTCATCATCACAAACCATAACAAAATATTTTCAAAAACATGGAATTAATATGAAAAAATTAAAACAAATTCAAACTTACCAAATTAAAATACTTTATCACATTTATTTTAATCATTTCATAAACATCGAAAATTTCAAAATAATTATGACATACTGCCATGTCTGAAGGATATAATTAACAGAAATACTAGTATTTCGTAGAGTTAATTGCAATAAGTATCTATAAAATATAAGCCAAAATTTAAGTTACTCTATATATTAAAAGTATCACCGAAAAACCAACCCCTCGGTGAAAGCACACCCAGGTTAGAAAAGCAAATGGCAACAAATGCCTGCTTTGCGAAACCCACCAAACAGAGGTCACGAAAACTCGATGGCTTCAAACAATAACAAAGCCTTTCCCCGTTACCTCTGTTCTATAAAAATACAAAATAGCAGCTACTAAGCTTAATCAACCACGCGACAATAACCCATCTGGGATGTTGGACACCATCTGCTTTAAAGTTATATGCTAATTACTGCTTTTTTTTCAATCAGATAAACCAGCTTTACTCTTGAGATGCTGCTTGAAGTCCATGATGTCCCCTTCCCATCGTGTTGCAGCTTGATTTTCACACACCCATATCTCCTCGGCTACCTGGTTTATCAGCCGGAAATCGTGACTCACCAGTACCAACCCCCGTCCCACTCGTTCAATGCTTCTGCCAGTGAATCGATCGTCTCGATATCCAAATGGTTAGTGGGCTCATCTAGCAGCAGCAAGTGGGGTTGTCGAAATGCTAGCCACGCGAAGATGACTCGACTCCTCTGTCCATCAGATAGGTTCTTCATTGGCATCACTTGCGCTTTCCCTGACAATCCAAACTTCCCAATTGCACCTCTCATCTTCTCTTCCTCATTTCCAGGGTATTCTCTTATCATGTACTGGAGAGCTGATATTTCCATATCCAGTTTCTCTGCCAAGTGCTGATGGAATTGTGCAATTCGCAGATGGTTATGCCGTCGGACCATTCCATCAATAGGAGTCAATTCACCTGTCATCAGTTTCAGCAGTGTACTCTTCCCTGCACCATTGGGTCCTACTAATGCTATCCTTGAGTCCAAGTCTACCCCAAAGTCCAAGTTCTTGTAGATCAGATTCTCAGGCGTGTATCCGAAAGTAACTTCCACAAACTGGAGTACCGGAGGAGGAAGTTTTCCGACATCAACAAATCGAAACACCAGAACCTTGTCCCTGACTACCTTCTCCGTGAGTCCACCTCGCTCCATCTTTGCCAATGTCTTCTCCTTACTCTGTGCCTGCCGGGCTAGTTTGGCTGACCCGTGACCAAAGCGAGCAATGTACTCCTTCATTGAAGCAATCTGTTCCTGCTCCCACTTGTATTGTTTCATCTGGTTCTCTTCCAATTCAGAACGAGTTTGAACGTACTGATCATAATTGCCCGTGTACAACTTAAGTTTTTTGTTTTGCATATGGATAATGTTCGTACAAACTCCGTTCAGGAAATCCTGGGAATGTGATATCACCACAAGGATACGATCAAATTTCTTCAAATTTTCTTCCAACCAGACACAAGCTTCTAAATCTGTTTCCAATTAAACCAATTGTAAGCATTAGAAATGAGAATCATAGTGAAAATGTTCTCCATGTCAAACTTTTGACGTCTAACAAAATGACCATTAAAGACCTAACTAAACGATCGGTGGGGGCTATGAAGAAAAAGAATGGTGGATTCATGAATAGACTTCATTAACTAAAAATATTAATAAACAGCATGACATACACATAAAAAACACGAAATACCTACCTAAATGATTGGTTGGCTCATCAAGCAAAAGAATGGTGGGATTCATGAATAGAGCCCGTGCCAATGCAATCCTCATTCTCCAACCACCAGAGAAATCTCGGGTTTTCTTTGCCTGCATCATCTTGTCAAAACCGAGGCCAAATAAAATTTCAGCAGCACGTTTCTCAGCAGTTGATGCATCCAAGGCATCCAATCGCTCATAAATACGTTCAAGTGCCTCTCCACCACCATCATCCTAAAACAAAATTAATGGATAAAAAACAGAAAACGAGGTTATAATGCATGTTTTTGATGAAACTTAGCATGATTACAACACTGGGTTTGCTGAATAACCTGTGCTGCCAAGATTTCTGCTTCTTTCTCCAGCTTCAACCTCTCTTCATCACAACTTATGACAGCCTGCAATGCAGACATATCTGAAGCTTCAATCTCCCTCGTCAGGTGATAGATATCCATGTGCTCCGGAATTGGAAGTTCACGCAACCCTATTGCAGTAAGCAGCGTGGATTTCCCACAACCATTTAATCCTAGCAAACCATAGCGTCTGCAAAGATAATATGAAATAGACAGCGGTCTCATCAGATAAATATCCCAAACAAAATTCCTAAGCAACATGATATAAGGTCATCAGACCTGCCATAATTAAGCTCCAATGTTGAATCAACAATAAGATCATGTCCGTGGAAAGTAACTGATAAGGACTCTATCTGCAACAAGAAAATCAATTCAACATCAATGTAAATTATGATTCAAGGGCACATCTTGAATCAATCAAATATATCAAAACTTTTTAACTAATTTCTCTATATTCATAAATGGATCATCCCAAATTAATGAATCGTTCCAGTATTAATTTTTGGAAGCTAAAAATCCAAGCTTTACACTTTTCTTCTTTCCCCCAAACAATTTAGCATAAAAAGAAGAGTATGCTTCAGAAGAAATATTTGGAGCTATCTTATTTTTAAGCGTACGTTGTTCGGGTTGCCTAGCAGCATCGAGATTTTACTGTATTTAATAAAAACTCCATATTAAGTCTGGGTTTTAAATCTTCAAATGGATCATGATTTCAAATTTTGTAACTTAAAATATGACTAATTTAGTAAATGATACGCAAGTGGACCGAACAGGTATCGAGAAGGTTTTGAGTTACTGTTTAGAGAACATGATTTATTTATTTTCGTATATGATTTCAAATAAGATTTTGATTATCTTTAGGACTTCGAGTGGATTAATTCCTATTCATTGATTTCAGTTTAAGGATTTCAGGCATGCGATTAAATATTACTTAACTGTTTCTTAAGAAACAAATAAAATACAATCACATTTAATCTCACAAAGGAAGGAATCCTTCCAACTTACACGAATATCTCGGGAAAGAGGATGCGAACAGAGAACACCGGTACAGGTCCGATCGGATATCTGGAGCATACTAACTTTATCAGAAACCTTATCAACGCCGTTCTCCGCGGTCGCCGCAGCTGCCGCCTTGGAAGATGCAGCGGCTGCAGCAGCCTTCCCTCCTCTCTTCGCAGCGGCAGCAGCCTTCTTCTGAGCAGCCTTCTTCTTGCTCGCGTCGGACACCATTTTGAAATCTAACCACCACAACAAACCTAGAACTGCAATTAATGCAAAAAAGAAAAAACAGGAAAGTTAAATCCGAAAAGAATCAATACCTCCGTTAGTCGACTGAAGACCAGAGAAGGTGATAACGGATCAAAGGTTTGGGCGTACGGAAATTTGGTGCTACTGTGCGTTGCTGGAGAGATACAATTAGACGTAAAACTCCGGAAAATAGGGTTTCTGAATTATAAAAGCTTTCAGAAGAGAGGAGAGAGTTTGGTTTTTGAAGCGAGTAAGAATGATGGAAAGAGGTGAGGACACGTGTACGGTTTGTTTTTAACGGACCTCAATTTGCTCTCTATCTTCCAACCAAACGGTGTCGTGCTATGTTTAAAATTCAACCACGTCTCTTTTGGTTTTACTTTGATTAAAGGTTTTATTCACATTTTAGCCCCCAAACTTTCCCTGTTTTGCCATATAGGTATCTAAACTTTTTTATCCCAAATAGGTACCTGAATTTTAACTCCGTTAACTTTTTTAGTCCAACTGAATAACGTCGTTTGGAAAAAGTCCTGACCAATCCAGCTTTGTCACGTGTATTGTTTTTCCATGTCAGATATTTAAAAGAAATAAATAAATTATTTGTGGAAAGATAAAATAAAGGAAAATATTTAATGTACATAAATGTTTTACTTCTTTAAAGTAACAGGGAAAAAAGATTATATTCATATATTTGTTTTCGTCTTGTTCAATTACAAGAATCTTGAAAAAAAAAATAAGAAAATCTAGATTTTGTTTTCATTTCCATCATCCATTTTCTTTATCAGATTATTAGAATTTAAAAAGAAAAACACTGAAAAGGACAATATCGAATTGGTTTTTTTATATTGCATGTAAAAAAATTGAATTCAATTGGAATCAGATTCTTTTTTATATGAATTGGATTGAATTTTTACTTTTTTTTTTAATTTTAATTTCATAAAAAATAATTATAGTGTAGAAAGTTTTAAAGTTCGTGTTGGTCAAATTTTTTCATAAGTGGTCCATTGAACTTCTAGTTTAACTACCCTTCCACTTTCAATATCTATTTTAGGTGATTCTCATCCAATCAATATAGCTTGTTATGTCTTCTCATCAATAGATTTAATATATACTTTCATGCATGCTTTTCAGAACGCATAATTGTCAACATCTAGCATAGGAGGTTTTGAAGTGGATTAATCTTCTGTAACTTGAGTTTAGCAATACTAGGGATCTCCGTTAGCTACTTAAGTGGTAAATTTTGATACCCATTGATACTTTAAAATAGTTGTTGAGATATATGTAATGTGCTTGAACGCACTACGTGAAATAAAAAATAAACAAATGATACAAAAATTGTCTACGCAGTTCATTTTTTCTATATGAGTTTAGCTCAGTGAAAAATATTCACTATCTTTAATACTTATAACAAATGATCCTCATCTATCACTCACCCATAGCAATTTCTTCACCTTTGTACCTTAAAAATGAACCTCTCACCTTTAAATTCAGCGTTTGAACTCAACAAATAAAATCATAACACAAAAAAGTTTACTATCAAAAGAGTGGACATTTCCTCAGTGCACTCAATCAACATTATTTATGGTTACAAATCTTTTCAGGGGGTTTGAAACATGACAGATGATGTATTGAAATATTATTCAAAGTTGATTTAATGCTTTTAATAATAAGCATTTCAGGTTTATAATTTAAGCAAGGTCGGGTTTAGTTTTTATCTCATTTGTTTTATTTCATACAAATAACATTCCAATGAAATTTGGGTCTCTTTCAGTCTAATTCAGCAGCTTCTCTAGATTTTCCTTCAATCTCCATTGTGAACCCCATCAAAAATACTTCACCAAAATCCAACCCCAAACTCGAACAAGTTTTTAAACAATTCCCTCATCATCTCTATTTGAAGAAGTTTAAAAAGCTTAAAAGGGACAATACGTTTATTTCTTTAATTCTTTCTAATCTCATTCTCTGTTACAACAGAAGGCTAAAAGAACAAATTTTATACTAGGATTCTATTGACATTGAAATTTACTTAAATTATAAAATGAATAATTTAATTAGTGAAATTTGAAATGGCATCATGTGGCTTTCAAGCCTTTGCTGCTGGAACAGCTTCGAGAAGCCTTTCCGGTTTGTGCTCCACTAAAATGCATATCCCTGCATCATGTGAACATGCTTCCATCATGCATGCGCTCCCTCGGCCAACAACTCTCCTATAAACAACTCCACAAAAATGATCAAAGACATCGACGCTGACGGTGATGGGTTTATTAATTGCGAGGGATTTGTCTAGCAAAACACCAAAGGAGTCGATTCCAACGCAGTGAGAACTTTCGGATGAAGCCATGAGAGAAGAAAGGAAGCCAAAGATGATTTCGGTTTTGGGGGAAGATTTTGATGAAGTTCAAGAACTTTTGGATGGAGAAGAAGGGAGAGTTTAGGGAGCTTACGGCGTAAGAGAGGGTTGATAGAAAATATTGGGTTTAAGAAAGTCTCTGTACTTTTTTATCCTTCTCATGCATTCTGCATACTGTAATGCTTAAATTATTCATAACCCTCTTTCTTAAAATAGAGAATAGAAAATATTACACGCATAATACCGTTCAATCTGAAATCCAAGTTAATGCAAGAAAAAACAAAAAGATGGGAAACTCAAAATACAGCATAGGAATGATTATATGATGCCAAATCCTCAGCAGCACAATGCCTCAAAAGCTTTAAACCTAGAACAGGTATCACCGAACAACCAACCCCTCGGAGAAAGCACACCCAGGTTTAAAAAACCAAATGGCAACAAATCCTGCTTTGCTAAACCCACCAAACAGAGGGCACGAAAACTCGATGGCTTCAAACAATAACAAAGCCTTTCCTCGTTACCTCTGCTCTAAAAAAAGATTAAATAGCAGCTACTAAGCTTAATCCACCACGCCCATCTGGCGTGGTGGACACCATCTGCTTTAAGTTATATGCTAATTACTGCTTTGTTTTAATCAGATAAACCAGCTTTACTCTTGAGATGCTGTTTGAAGTCCATAATGTCCCCTTCCCATCGTGTTGCAGCTTGATTTTCACACACCCATATCTCCTCGGCTACCTGGTTTATCAGCCGGAAATCGTGACTCACCAGTACCAACCCACCGTCCCACTCGTTCAATGCTTCCGCCAGTGAATCGATCGTCTCGATATCCAAATGGTTAGTGGGCTCATCTAGCAGCAGCAAGTGGGGTTGTCGAAATGCTAACCATGCAAAGATGACTCGACTCCTCTGTCCATCAGATAGGTTCTTCATTGGCATCACTTGCGCTTTCCCTGACAATCCAAACTTCCCAATTGCACCTCTCATCTTCTCTTCCTCATTTCCAGGGTATTCTCTTATCATGTACTGGAGAGCTGACATTTCCATATCCAGTTTCTCTGCCAAGTGCTGATGGAATTGTGCAATTCGCAGATGGTTATGCCGTCGGACCATTCCATCAATAGGAGTCAATTCACCTGTCATCAGTTTCAGCAGTGTACTCTTCCCTGCACCATTGGGTCCTACTAATGCTATCCTTGAATCCAAGTCTACCCCAAAGTCCAAGTTCTTGTAGATCAGATTCTCAGGCGTGTATCCAAAAGTAACTTCCACAAACTGCAGTACCGGTGGAGGAAGTTTTCCGACATCAACAAATCGAAACACCAGAACCTTGTCCCTTACTACCTTCTCTGTGAGTCCACCTCGCTCCATCTTTGCCAATGTCTTCTCCTTACTCTGTGCCTGCCGGGCTAGTTTGGCTGACCCGTGACCAAAGCGAGCAATGTACTCCTTCATTGAAGCAATCTGTTCCTGCTCCCACTTGTATTGTTTCATCTGGTTCTCTTCCAATTCAGAACGAGTTTGAACGTACTGATCATAATTGCCAGTGTACAACTTAAGTTTTTTGTTTTGCATATGGATAATGTTCGTACAAACTCCGTTCAGGAAATCCTGGGAATGTGATATCACCACAAGGATACGATCAAATTTCTTCAAATTTTCTTCCAACCAGACACAAGCTTCTAAATCTGTTTCCAATTAAACCAATTGTAAGCATCAGAAATGAGAATCATAGAGAAAATGTTCTCCATGTCAAACTTTTAACGTCTAACAAAATGACCATTAAAGACCTAACTAAACGATCAGTGGGCTATGAAGAAAAAGAATGGTGGATTCATGAATAGACTTCATTAACTAAAAATATTAATAAACAGCATGACATACACATAAAAAACACGAAATACCTACCTAAATGATTGGTTGGCTCATCAAGCAAAAGAATGGTGGGATTCATGAATAGAGCTCGTGCCAATGCAATCCTCATTCTCCAACCACCAGAGAAATCTCGGGTTTTCTTTGCCTGCATCATCTTGTTGAAACCGAGGCCAAATAAAATTTCAGCAGCACGTTTCTCAGCAGTTGATGCATCCAAGGCATCCAATCGCTCATAGATACGTTCAAGTGTCTCTCCACCACCATCATCCTAAAACAAAATTAATGGATAAAAAAAAACAGAAAACAAGGTTATAATGCATGTTTTTGATGAAACTTAGCATGATTACAACACTGGGTTTGCTGAATAACCTGTGCTGCCAAGATTTCTGCTTCTTTCTCCAACTTCAACCTCTCTTCATCACAACTTATGACAGCCTGCAATGCAGACATATCTGAAGCTTCAATCTCCCTCGTCAGGTGATAGATATCCATGTGCTCCGGAATTGGAAGTTCACGCAACCCTATTGCAGTAAGCAGCGTGGATTTCCCACAACCATTTAAACCTAGCAAACCATAGCGTCTGCAAAGATAATATGAAATAGACAGTGGTCTCATCAGATAAATATCCCAAACAAGATTTTACAATGAATATTCCTAAGCAACATGATATAAGATCATCAGACCTGCCATAATTAAGCTCCAATGTTGAATCAACAATAAGATCATGTCCGTGGAAAGTAACTGATAAGGACTCTATCTGCAACAAGAAAATCAATTCAACATCAATATAAATTAAGATTCAAGGACACATCTTGAACATACAGAAAGGTTCTTTTACCTTCAATAATGGAATATATCAAATATATCAAAACTTTTTAACTAATTTGTCTATATTCATAAATGGATATTCCCAAACTAATGTATAGTTCAGGTATTAATTTTTGGAAGCGAATAAGACAAGCTTTACACTTTTCTTCTTTCCCTCAAACAATTTAGCATAAAAAGAAGAGCATGCTTCAGAAGAAATATTTGGAGCTATCTTATTTTTAAGCATACGTTGTTCGGGTTGCCTGGCAACATCGAGATTTTACTGCATTTTATAAGAAGTCCATACTAAGTCCGGTTTTTAAATCTTCAAATGGATCATGATTTCAAATTTTGTAACTTAAAATATGACTAATTTAGTAAATGATACACAATTGGACTGAACAGGTATCGAGAAGGTTTTGAGTTACTGTTTAGAGAACATGATTTATGTATTTTCGTATATGATTTCAAATAAGATTTTGATTATCTTTAGGACTTCGAGTGGATTAATTCCTATTCATTGATTTCGGTTTACGGAGTTCAGGAATGCGATTAGATATTACTTAACTGTTTTTCAAAAACAACTCAAACACTAACATTTTCTGCAACAATCAACAAAAAAAAAAAGTAATAAATCACATTTATTCTCACAAAGGAAGGAATCCTTCCAACTTACACGAATATCTCTGGAAAGAGGATGCGAGCAGAGAACACCGGTACAAGTCCGATCGGATATCTGGAGCATGCTAACTTTATCAGAAACATTATCAACGCCGTTCTCCGCGGTCGCTGCAGCTGCCGCCTTGGAAGATGCAGCGGCTGCAGCGGCCTTCCCTCCTCTCTTCGCAGCGGCAGCAGCCTTCTTCTGAGCAGCCTTCTTCTTGCTCGCGTCGGACACCATCTTGAAATCTAACCACCACAACAAATCTAGAACTGCAATTAATGCAAAAGAAAGAAAATTAAATTCGAAAAGAATCAATATCTCCGTTAGTCGAGGAGGATCAGAGAAGGTGAAAATGAATCTAGGGTTTGGACGTACGGAAATTTGGTGCTACAGTGCCCTGCTGGAGAAATACTATAAGACGTAAAACTCCAAAAAATAGGGTTTCTGAGGTGTGGAAGCTTTCGGAAGAGAGGAGAGTTCTGTTTTTGAAGCAAGCAAGAATGATGGAAGGAGGAGAGGACACGTGTACGGTGATATCTCCACCGGTTTCTTTTTTAAACGGACCTCAGTTTGCCTCTCTTAGTCAAAACAAACGTTGTCGTTTCGTTATTAATTCAACCACGTCTCTTTTTTGGGTTAATTTCTCCATACATCTTTAAATTATTATTAAATTTCAAATTCATCTTTATCCTTCAAAACATTATCTAAAAGTACAATTATTGTATATACCCTTGATGGGTCTATAGAATGTGAATGATTAGTTACAAGTAGAGATGCTTATAGGCTAGACTGGTTTTAGACTAGACCTAATTAAAAATTTAGACCGTTTGTTAGGCTCGGGCTTGGTTTTACTCTAAAATATAACCTAAATTTTTACTCAAAGTCAGCCTGAATAAAAACACTAAAACTCAAGCTCAACTTGGCCCACGTTAATTTTATATTATTTTTATATAATTTTTAATACATATAATATATTAAAATACTAAAATATTAAAATAAATATTTTCTAATAAATTGAAATTAAATTTTAAAAATATATAAACACTAAGTTAGATATAACTTAATAAGTTAATGTATTTAAAATAATAATAATAAATTTAACAACAAAATAAATTTTATACAATATCTAAATAATAATAATAAAATAATAACAACATAATAATAAAATAATAATAAAATAAGGAAAAACAATAAAAAATAACATTAATTTTTTTATCTTACCAAGCCCAGATCAAAATATCTTGAGACTCAACCGGTTTTTTAAACAGGATATATTTTTCTGTCGAACCTCATTTTTTCGATCTATATTTTTACCCAACCTTCATGCTTTATTCCCCTGTGAAAGCAGAACATCCCTTTCCCTTTTCCTTTAGCTGTTCGCCGGCAAAGTTTTATCAGCTATTTCCATCAGCTTTCCGTTTTCACTGCTCATCCTACGCCACTAGATCCACCACCTCTTCCGTCATGGTAATCATCCTCCTCCATCGGGAACATTGGTACTCATGACCCAGTTTGTCTTCTGTCTCTCTCCACCTCCCTCATAACAAATCCCGGCACCTCATCCACAAGGTAAATCGTTTCCCCCCTTTTTAGTCCCTCTGTAGCCATAATGTGTGACGATTCATTTCCCCCCTAAGCAGTGTATAGAAACTTGCAGCTATGGAAACCCTCCCTTAACTTCTGTATATCCTTGATAATAGCCCCAATAACCGAATCATCTTCCCGATCGCCGCACAACTTTTTCACTACTTTTTCACAGCTTTTTTAAAACATCGTATTGAAGTTATTAATACGATATGTACAAACATGTTTACAAATTGATATATATATATGTGTGTGTGTGTGTGTGATTTTCACGATAAATCCAAGTTATACTTAAACTAACAAGGTTAACAAAAATATCTGATTAATTCATTGTTGATATTTTGAAAATTCAAGTAGGATATATTGAAGTTTGGACTAATTTGAAATTGTAACAATAGTTGGGGATGTATGGTAAAATTAATCTTTTTGTTAATTGAGCTTTAGGGCGGACATGTTGGCCCGACCCATTTATCTTTTCTCACTTTCAGTTTTCACTGATTGTATCTGCAAAGACTATAGTTTTCTTCTATTCGCTAATTGCTCTATCAGTGCATCAGTGGTTTCTCTTTGGATTCTTATCTTGATTTGGGCTTTCCGTTTTTTGGTAAGTTTTTTCTTCTTCTTTTTTTTTTTTGGCTTTTTTTGGTTGTTTTGAGTTTGAAGTTAAATTTTATTTTGTAGTGAAGTTCATTTCTCTGCTGCCTGAATTTGCTTGTTTGCGTATTTGTTAGAACGTAAAATGTTTGATCATTTGCCTCAATGAAAATTGAACCTTGTTTAGCTATGTAATTTTTATATTCCTGTTAAACCCAAGTTCTTTTTTTAATTAATCTCAATTTTCTAAATTCCGAATCTTTGGTCATTGGGTTTCTGGTTAAGTAAAGCCTTCTCTTTTGAATGAAAGATTTAAGTTCAGATAGAAAATATATGTTCTAATTTTCTGTTTGTGTTGTTTATGTTGCTTTGCCTTATGCTATACATTTTGTAGTAGTTCTAAGTTAGAAGATTTAAACCCATAGTGGCATTGCTTGAAAGGGTTCAGTACTTGAGGCTCTATAAGATGCTTAATTCACACTTCATGCAAGCATTTGCTTTTTTTCTTGTCACATTTTCTCTTCTTTCTGGAAACAAACCACTCTGGACCATCACTGTATTTTAAGCTTCATTATATACTTTCCGTTTCCTTTTTCGTTTCATGAACAGGTACCCTTACTATAAAACCACTCATCGAAGCTGAAGAGTGGAAAAAAAGTGCATCCGTGAGGTCATTAACTAATAAGATTGTCCATACATAACCATTTATCAATACATTTAGGCAGATCATGCTACCAAATAAAATTACAACTACTTCTCAAGGTAGCAAAACTAGCTAGAAGATGAGTTGGTTGATTCCGTGACCTAAGTACATGTTTAAAATAAACCATCCCCAAACTAGAATAAAAGGACTTAATGTAAGTAATTAGGTGCCCTAGGCTTGACACTACACGGTCAGTGCTTGTAAAGTACTGAATTATCACCAAGTGAATCACTTTCTATAACCATTTCTAATACACATTTCTAAAAGCCATTGAACTCCAAACAAGATAGCATAAGCTTCCAACATAAATATATTGGCAGTGCCAATTTGCAACCTTCACCTGGCATCGAAAAAGTCTCCATTTGCATCTTGAATCACTGCCCCGAGCCCCAACTTATTATTACTATATCTCTGCTAGCATCAACATTAAGCTTTAAAAATCCATGCCATGGCTTTTCCTATTTCTTTGAGCTTCAATAAGTTTAACGGGTTATCAAAGATTGATGTTGCTGTTTCTTCCTTGGATGTTGGTGGTCTAGTAAAACCTTCCATGATATGGCATAATGTTATTGAAAAAGTGTTTAGTCTGCTTACAGAGCTTATTGAGATGCTTACATGTAATTCTTGCTTTCTCTTTACTTCGTCATTTGACTGCATGGTCATTTGAACTGCATGGTGAAGATAAACTATTGGAGATAAAGTTAGAAGTTGGGTTTCATTTAATATCATATTGACTTGATAATTTAGGCCGAAGCCCTTTTGTTGTATGACATGACAGTTACTTTATTTGCTATTTACATTTGCAACACATCCTCAATAATTCAGATACACCTCCTCTGCATCAACTCAATTGAAACACCGTTTCTTATCTTTTTCTTTGTTATGAAAACGCCCATTTCATGAGTGAATGAGGGATAGAAGAATCAAAGAAGGGAGACTTATTCAGGTCCAAGTATGTAAATATACATCTTCCGAGTTGACCTTGAGATGTTCTTTTGTCATGATTCCTAGGGTGACTGTGAGGCAGTTCCTAAAGTTTTCTTCAAAATTGGCTATAGTTTTTCTAGTAGTCTTATTACGCAGAATGCATCACTCATTGTTGAAACTCAATTAATTGCTATTAGTTCACTACAATGGTTTTGTTAAAATAGGGAAAATGGACAGATAAATAGAACAATGATACCGACTTGGTAGTATGCCACAAAGGGCAGATAGAAAAGGAAATGTGAAATCCAGTGTTATCGGATGTCTTGAGGTAGTGTAACAAATTAACTAGGAAAGTTTTCAAACTTAAATTTTGTCAATAATGTCTGTGGAATGACTTTAGAAATGCTGAATATGTTTTTGCCACCATTGTCTGTTATTATAACGCATAAACTGCTAAACTCGGTATTGTTTTGTTATGTTAAACAGATTGTTTGGGAACTCAAAAAGATGACAGTGCTGAAGAGGTATGTGCTGAGGTTGTTCATATCACTTAAGTACATAACAGCAAATGTCGTGGACAGAAATAATGGACGGATAGTTGCAACAGCATCAACAGTTGAGCATTCCATCAAGAACTCATTGGAGTGCGGCCGGTCTTGCAATGCCAAGGCAGCAACCGTTATCGGTGAAGTATTGGCTATGCGACTCAAGGTGGAAGGTCTTGAGCAAGGACAGGGAAGAGGGATTCATGTTGATGTAAACAAGGAGGTCGAGAAGAAAGGCTTTAAGAACCGAACCAAGGTCTGGGCCGTTGTCAATGCCCTTAAGAACCATGGAGTTAAAGTCGTTCTCGAAGATAATGAAGACAATCCATCACGGCCAGGTTTCTGATATAGTTTTTGACACTGTACAGGGAAAAGAAACAAAAGCTAGATAATTTATGGATGTATATTGTATACTGCTCTTGTTTCATAAGTAACATAAGTAATTTCCAAGCCTGGGAGCTCCACAATGGAACCCTGCAACTTCGAAAATAAACATGTTTCAAGACATGTTTGAGCTCCAGTTTCACGTTTCCCAAAAGAAATAAAATATTTTTTTATGAAATTAATTTGGGTGAGAATATTATATTATTATTATTGCTCAACATTGTCACAAACAAAATCCAACCCCGGCAAAAAGTTAGTTGAATCATAATGACCAAAGGGTACTTCCATGTTCATATTCCAAAGAAGTTTGTGCTGTTTTGCCTTTCAAAATTCATCATGAATACATAGCATATGCTGATTCTGCCTCTGGAATATTCAAAATCCATGCAAAATTATAATAATAATAACTGCATTAATTTTAATTTTTTTTTTCAAAATTCTATAAGCTATATTAAGATCTGAATTCAAAGAAGGAAATACCTTTAACACCTTTAACATATATTTTTTCTTTAACGCTTTTTCCTTTTTATTTATCGGGCAATATCCATATAAAATTGGATTCTTTTCTCATGCATGAAAAATGAATCCTTTTTTCTCTTTAACTCTGTTTTTTTAATGTTATCTACTTCTTTCTCACATGGGATTGAGCTTATGCAATCATCACTTCTTTAAAGGATTCAAAAGACTCTTTAATCACATGGATTTGGAATCTTTAAAGTAAATTTCCCCCCTTTTATACTCTTTCCATTACAAGGAAGAACAGTCTCTATTCATCCATGACATTAAACACTCTTTTCTTTTTCTTTACAATGTCAAAACTATAATTCCTTTTTTTTTTTTTTTTCATCTAAGACATCTTAATCATATTAGACCACAATTAAATTTACAATCGAACTAAACTAGATCCCCGAACGAAGACAATGCTTTCTCAATATTATTTTTTCAATCCACGAGATTCAAACATGAGATCTTACTTAAAAAAATAAACATTGAACTCCTTATAACTTAACTCAATAAACATTATTGAATTCTCAATTTGTTAATAGTCAACATGTATTCATTATTAAACTCTAGTCTTGAAATTTCTTGGTAAGTAGGTGGAATATTCCTCCATTTTCTAAAGCTCCAACCCTTTAATTTCCCTTTCTTGTCTAGCAAACAAAGAAATTTTGGAATTATTACAAACAACACTAAATTTGTAGAAGAACATAAGATTGCTACCTTTCCCACTCCTTTGTGGAAGTTTCCCCTTAATTTCACAAAGGAAAATAGGGGCACTGGAAGGAGGGTTTGAGCTGCTATATGCTGCATGAAATGGCACATTTAGTCATCATCATCACCATGATGGGATTCATGTACATGCATGCCACCCACATCATGACTTTACATGTGCACATGCAAAAGAGATAAGCTTGGGAGGGGAAAAAAGGGGTTAAATCTACATGGCACTAAATGATGGGTTTCATTGAAAAATGGAGAGAAAATTGAATATGCTTGCAGAAGGAAATTGTTTGGAGAAAATGAAAGCTCAAATACTGCCAAGAAAACATTTGATTGAAAGAAAGAAAAAGGAACACTCATATCATCATGAACTTTCTTTCTCATGTCACTTTTACAAATTTTAGATAATATAGGTCAAATACATCATATTCAACTTAAAGATTTAGTCCTTATATTTTAATTTGTTATAATTTAGTCTATTTACTATTGTTAGTGCTATACTTACCCTATATCATTTAAAAGGTGAAATTATAGTTATCAAAATAATTAATTTTCACTAATTTGTTCTTTTATATAAAAAAATCAATTGGTTTTTTAAGCTAAAATTATAATTCAATAATATATAACAATATCCTAAATTGTACCAAACCTTACAATGGGGTGATGGCAACATCCAACATGAAGCATTGGCTTGTTGGGTGACTGATTGCCTAGTGTTTGTCCCTTTTTAGCCTTTTAGTAAACTTTGTAGTAATAAGTTATATCGTATTTTTTGAACATTAATCTTATTATAAGTTTATGTCATATCTGTTCCTTTTGATATAATATCCAGAACTACCCACGTTTTTTTGTACTGACAACAATACCGATATTAAGACTCAATCAACAATTATATTGTATTTTGAACATTAAAAATTTACGAATTTATAAATTGTAAAACAGATATAACACAAAATTTCAGGAAAGGGAGTAGAAAGAGCCAATGTACATTACAGCAAATTGCTCTTATCATGTATCCTGTTCCCTAACCAGGACAGCAAAGAAATAGGTTAAAAAATGGCTTGATGCTGAGCACACCTAATAACGACACACAGAAAGTTAAGGGGTTTATTCACAAGGTTCATAGGCCTGCCTGTTTTCTTTGAAATAATTTGGTAGGTTCTCTCCTCCCCTATTATTCACACCCTTTTGGTCTAAGGGTTTTAAATTTGGGATTTAATTTTTTTATCTTAATTTGATTTTTTATTTTTATAATGTTATAGTAAGTCCAATTCGATATTTTAATTCTGGTTGTTAAAGTATTAACAATATTATTTATATGATTTTATAATGTTATAGTAGTCCCTCTTCAACCCATAAATAAAAGGATAATATATTTCAGTGCACTCGAACCCACTTCCTCCTACATTAATAACAATACTCACGTTAATCGAGCTAAGATACAATCAGCAAGTATTAACAATATTATCCGTTACTAACAATGTTAATAAATTCATGAAAATCATTAAAATATTAATATTGTTATTCAACTTATGAATTTCTTTTTTGTTGTTGTTGAGTTAACCTATGAAAACATTACTAAAATAGAGAATAAAATGATATTCAATTAAAGCAAACGAATTAAATTGGTTTTGTACTTTTCATAAATTTGAAATTTAGTTCTTATACTTTTATTTTCTAAGAATTTAGACTTTTACTTTTCAAATTTTAAAATTCAAGTCAAATTGTTAACACCGTTAAACTTATTAGTGTGACATTTTGAAATAAAAAAAGATATACTCACTTGATAGCAATGTAACTAAAAAAAATAATGTTGTAATGAACTTAAATTTAATAAAATAATCTTTAGCAATGTTAATAATTGAACTTAGATTCTAAAACCTGAAAAGTAAATAAACAAAACCCCTAAAAATAAAAGTACGTGGACTAAATTCTAAGTTTACAAAAAAATACAAGAATTTATAGCATATTTTAACTAATTAAATTCTACAAGAGGGATTAAAACTGAATTAGGACAACCCTTTTAACGTCATTTTTTATGCTGTCGACCCAAAGAGTGTCTCTGCCAATTCATTTGTTTTGGTGATTCATAGTGGGAGGGAAAGCTTTTGCATATTCACAAAAAATTCATGCAAATATCAAATTTGTTCAATCTTAGAAGTTTTTCACTGATATGAGATTTGTACATGTGAATTTGAATTTGGTAGTAGGTCGGATTGATTTTGGATCAGGGTAATTAAAGTCGGGTCAATTTGATTTTTTTTAAAAAAAAATTATATTATTTCAAATTTGAGTCATTTTAGACTCTGCCCATTCAAATTCACTTGAGAGTATCTGGGAGGAGTACAAAAATAAACAAAAGTGAATAGATTTGCAAGCAAATTTGAGTCAAAGAGGAAATAAAGTGTGAAGCTGTTATGATTCAAATAAAGCAGCCTCGTAAGGTCGCAGACATTGATTGCGAACTGCAAATCTTAATTGTTCATCACATTGAATGGGGTGATGGGTAGGTGTGCAATCTGTGCGTGCGTTTATGACCAGATGTTTTAAAACAATCGTGTATGCTAAAATCCTCTCAATAATCAGCATGTTTTTAAATTTTCGCATTTATTTCAAGTGCTTGAAAAAGAAATAGAGTGACTCACTTCATCATCTCCCGTTCTCGTTTTAAAATGTGAGCTGAATCTTGAAGGATAAGCGTTCGATTGAATTAAATTTTATCAAGTGAAAAAATTTAAATTGATGAATTCTACTTTATCATCTTAATTTGATTTAAAAATTTTCGAATCGAGTCAAATCAAATTAAATAAAATTATTTAAGTTAAATTAAAATATTAAACATGTCAAATTAAAATTTTGTAACAATATAATTTATTCCATACTAAAACACATAAATTTAAAATCATATATATTTGAAAACCTTTTCAAAATAAATATATATATATATATATTTCAGTATAATAAACTTAAATTATTAATTAATTTATTTAGGTCCACAAAATCATTATTGTAAAAACTTTTTAAAATTTAATTTTCTTTATATATTTTTAAATATTTCAAAATTAATTTTAATTATTTTATATTTTTAATGAGCGAGACCAATTTATTGGTATTTACGTAAATTTATTATTTAAATTATTTAAAATAACTCGATTCGATTAATTGATATTTATTTTTACTTTTTGAGTTATACTATCCCTATACAGATGTTAATGGATATACATGAGCATTGCCCCTTGGGTGGCCATTTATGTCACACTGACATCAACAATTCATATGATGTGATGAGGAAGTAGGGTACACCAGGATCCCGGCATGCTTATGTATGCAGTTGCCTCAATCCAACATCGAAATATGTTTGTTACCAAATTATAAAACTCCAACTTGTTGGACATAGGCGCAAAACAACACTAATCGCATTGAAAATGGCAACACCAAATTACAATATCAAAACCCTAAAATTAACATTTTATAAACTGCCATCCAAGTTTAACCCAAAATGTTGACTTCCAAGTAAACTCTCTGCTTCTCTATTTCTTATTTACACATTCCTTAACATAAAACCCTACGCCATTAAAAATCCATTTCTCCTCACATAATGGCACAAGCATTAGGGTTCTCATCATTGAACATGTGGTGAGGAGGATGAACAGATACTGGGTAACCCGGCACGTACCCGGAGTAGCCGTGCCCGTAACCGAACCCATAGCCCGGGTGCCCATATCCTGGGTAAACGGGCATGTATCCAAATTGGGGTTGAACCATAAATTCCATCTTGCTCCCTTCCATCTTACCACCACCACCACCACCACCACCATGTCCACCATCTTCGGCACCGCCATTGCCACCTTTGTTCTTCTTTTTCCCTCCATCACCGCCGCCACCATTCTCGCCACCCTCATGTTTGCCATCTTTCTCTTTCTTAGGTGGCACAATCTCAACACTCTTCTTCAGCTTGTCCTTCAATGCCTCAGCCAAGGCCTTAACATCCATAGTCCCCTTCACTGTGACCATCTCCTTCACCTCGTCTACTTTGAACTCATGCACACCTGCAAATTACAATGCCGTCAAAAAAATATTTAAAAAAAAAACCCATAAATTAAAACATCTTAACGCACGCCGCCTTTATAGCAACCTACCAAACAGTCAAAAATACATAAAGGGTCATCACCTTTGGTATCGGACACGATTTTGCGAATCTTAACAATGCATCCCTGGCACTGGCATTTCAGTTGCACCTTCAAATCTGCCGTCGTTACAGGAGCCTGAATCAAAATTATTCAAATAGAAACAAGAAAATTAGTAACAAACTTTTTCAGTTTTCACATTCGAGATCAACATGTAAAACGTTTACCTCTTTGGGTTTCTTCTCTGTTTTCTTATTATTATTGTCATCAGAAGCTTGATTTTTCTCTGGTTTTTTCTCCTTTTTCTCTTCTTTGTTATCATCTTTCTTCGGCTGAGGAGAAACGAGGTCAACATTCTTCCTCGTTTTCTTCACGAGTTTCTCTTTAATGGCGGCCGGATCCACAGCTCCCGTTACAGTCACTTTGTTCGAGTTGCTCTCTGTTTTCACCGTCTCCACCCCTTCCATAAAAAAAAACAGAGAAAACCCAGAGTGGATAACGGAAAAACCAAGCGAGAAAATAGAAATTTAAAACGTAAAAACATGAATAATACCTTGAAATTCACGAATGCATTTGAGGATTTTGAAGGAACATCCTTCACAAAGACAATCGACTTTGAAAACGAAGTTCGAAGAACCCTTTTCCTTCTTTTCTCCTTCATTCCCTCCTTTCTTGTTTCCATTCTTTTTCTGCAACAAATATACAAGATAAAGAGATGGTGCGTAAGTCATGAACTAGAAATCGAAGGAAATGAAACGGCAAAAAGAAAACGAGATTAAAAGAGATGGGAGAAATGAGAATAAATTGTTGCTTAACTGACCTCTCCCATTGTGAATCGAAAAATCCTTTTACGTTATGATGAATTGGGTTTTTTTGATGAGTAGAAAATAGGAGGAAAGGAAGATGCAGAGAGTTGCAGTATTTAAAGACTGTGGGGATGGGATGGTACTATGGTAGAGTTAAATGCCGATATGATGATGGGTGGATGTATGTATGCATGTATGGATTCAACCGTGGATTGAGTGGATGGCTTGTACGGGTGAGTATTATATCGTATCTAGTCTAATTAAGTAAAAGATTTTAAATTATTTGACTTGATGATAATATAATTACTATCTTATCTCATTTTTTAATTAATTTCATTATTAAAAAAAATGAATTCACTACCTCCTTCTTTACTAATAATAATATCAATATAAATCGAGTTAAAATTTAATTCACATATTTTATTATTATTAAGTTAATATATTTGTTTAATTATGAAATCTTTTGTCTTAAACTTATCATATCATTGATATATAAGAGATAACTTTTATTAAATTATTCCAAATGATATAGTTAAGATATTTTATGGTTGTTAAAGAGTTAATTGCATTAGATATTTTTAAATTATGATTTTTAATTTAAATTAATTCTTAAATTTTAAAATATTCTAATTATATTTTTAAATTATCGGTATTATATTAATAAGTTCTTTTATTATTAAAATTATTAATCTAATCATTGAGTGACACTCAGATCTTACATAATATAATTTAATTGAAAATTTTAAAGAAAAATTGAATATTGTAAAAATCTTGGTTTTGAGATTTTCAAAGCTTTTGCAGAAACTATCATTCACTTACACACACACACTCTCTCTCTCTCTTCGATTTTACTTTATTTTTAATTTTTAATTTTAAAAGTTATGTTGCAACATTTTACTTTTCTTTAAAATTTTCATTTTAAATTATGGCATATAATAGTTCATGTGTCATTTAATGATTAAATTAACATTTTTAATAATGAAAGGACTTGTTGAGTGTTTTTTCGTCGCGTCTCATTGAAGGAGACAATCGAATATTTATATATATGATTATTGTTCATAGAATTGATGTTATTGATAGGCTTTATGCATGTTGGACACGTGTGTTGTTTTGGTTTGCCTGTTGGACTTTGTAGCCCCCCACATGTAAACTCCTTGGTACATGCGAACTGGGATCGCGAACTCCCCTTGCGAGCCCTTCTGGCGAACCCCCACTACAAGGCTTGCACGCATCCAACTGGTCGGGCTCAACCGGGCCGTGAGTAGGTGATCTAGACTTTATCTGAGTTTCGGGTTGGTGATCACGGATACATAATAGAACCTAATTAATATAATATCGATAGGTTGTGGATATAATTAGAACGTTTTAAAATTTAAAGACCAATTTAAAATGAGAATCATAATATTAAAATATTTGATAGAATTAACTCAATTTTAAATTATGTTAAAAGATAACGTATTCCCATGCAGAGTGGTATTCAAATTTATAAAAAATAATCTCTTATTTATACTTAGTTTAGGCTCAAAACATGATATATATATATATTGATGAATTATTTACTTTAATTATTTATAAAGCATAATATGATTACTCAATTATTTTTAAATTTTCAAAAGTTGAAATGTTACTAATTCAAGTGAAACAATGAACCTTTCCTTTCTTCTAAAGATATGCTGCAAATTTTTGGTAATGGCTGTTTGTTTTAGTGTCTTGGTGTCTTAGAGTTCATTTTGATGCTTCTCAAGGAGTCTGATTGGTCCTTGGTTGCCATGTTGTTCTTGTCTTTGTATTTGCTTTCGTGCTTTGTTCTCTTTATTGGGTTTTGGCAACTTTCATGTTTTTATTTTGCCTTTAATTTCAATAAACATATTCATTGCCCTAGCTCCAGCGGAAAGGTCCGCCCAAAATATAGAATTAAGAAAAAAAAAAACTCATTTAGAAAACGGGTTGGACTTTAGGTAAGGTTGTTTGACTCGAGCTCGATCTGGTCCAAATTTTTTATACAAAAATTCCTGTTGTTTCTGTTGTTGTTTTCCCACTTTTTGCCACTCTTTTGTTACAATCGCACTATTATTTTATTATTAATATTTGAATATTGTATAATACTTATTTTATTGTTAAGTACTTGCACTTATCTTGGTGTTATTTAAGTAATAAAAACTTTTTAAAATTTATTTTCAATTTTTAGTGTATTTGGTGTATTATATTTTTTAAAATATATATAAAATAAAATTAAAATAATTTTAGGCCCGTTTTCTAGGCCCGATCTCATCCCGAAATATGGGCCTAAAAATTTATCCAAGCTCGGCCCGAAAGAAAATTGATAAACCCGAGCCTGACCCGGTCCGACTCATATTAAATTTTTTTATCTTTTTTCATTAAATAAAAAAATTAAAACAAATATTAAAACAAAAAAATAAATAATATGTAAATTTAAAAAGTATATTTGATTAAAAATAATATATATTTAATATATAATTCAGGCCGGGCCCGGGCCAAAAAAGTTTTACCCGAGCCCAGTCCGTTTTCTAAACGGACCTCGTTTTTTGCCTAAACTCATATTTCGAGCCTATATTTTTACCTGAACCCTCCCATTTTTCGGGCGGGCCGTCGGGTCGGGCCGAGTAGCCCAACCCATGATCACCTCTAGTCGGGCTTGGGTTTTAGAATTTTATCCAGTTCGAGCTTTGGCAAAAAATCTAGACCCATTTTCGGGTCGGGTCAGGTCTAAGCCTAAAATTTTGTTAGGGTCCGGCCCGATCCACGGACAACTCTACATTGACCGAGAAAAAAGAAAACAATTCACCAAATTTATAATATACATACAGAAAATTAGGCGTATACGGGAAGCGTTTTTGCCCTGTCCCATGTCATGTCATCTGCAACCGTGTTTTATACGACGCATTTTTGCCTTCTCTTTAAAATCGATCTAATTCTTTAATTTTCAAATAAAACAGTTCAAAACCCTAATTGTTCTTTTAAATCGTCATATACCTAATTTTACCATTATAGTTTCCTATTTAATTTCTAATTGATTGAAAAAACAAATAAAATATATATATATATATATATAACATTAAAAGAGACAACTTACATTAAACATTTCCAAGTTGGCACTACTTATGCAAAAGTAGTTATAATTTGGTAATTTAAAATCTATTAGAACTAATATTGCTTATGTTGTTTCCACACTATAAATTAAATAAAGTATTTCTAAATTATATTTTTTTATTAATTTTAAAAGATAGTTATACTTTATCAAGACAACAAAACTTTAAATTTAAAAAAAAAAAACTAAAGCTTAAGAATTTTAAAATTATATTTAAGTGTAAATTTTGCATGATTTTTTAGATTTATTAGATTGTATTATTTGTAACTACATTTTACCTCTACATGTAACTTCCTAAAAAATAAAAGAAACACGCAATATATGTTTTTATTAATGTAGTTAAATAATTATGAATATGTATAAAAATAAAAATATTATTACAAGCTGACCTCAAATTTGTAAAGAAACCAAGAATTTTTAGTGAATTTGAAAATAATTAAATATTTATAATTACAACATGCACATTAAAATATTGATACATAATATATTAAATTAGATATAATGAGTATTTATTACATGAAAACGTAAATATAAATATAAAACAAACAAAAAATAAAATATGGTTTTCCACTTTTTTTAGTTGTAACCAAAGGTATTTATCAGTTATACTAATTTTGACTAAATTCACATTAATTAACATCAGTATAATCATGGAACAAATTTATTATCATATGACTACATAATTATTCATTCCCTTCTAGTAAATTATATTTAACCATATATATACTAAAATACTATTTAATAGCAAAATGGGTAATAAGCTTTGCTAGCATAGTTTTTATCAAATATTGACTATTGGGTGGATGTACAACTACCGTTGTCAATGTAGCTCTTTCCT
Source organism: Gossypium rotundifolium (assembly GCA_025506655.1). NCBI lineage: Eukaryota > Viridiplantae > Streptophyta > Magnoliopsida > Malvales > Malvaceae > Gossypium > Gossypium rotundifolium. The sequence goes on along the minus strand of CP106723.1, from coordinate 7,313,662 downwards.
TTGTATCGATCGAAGTTGCAGGTGAAAATCTTGAAACGTTATTGTCTGACTTGTTTTGAAACAAGTCTCACTAGGTATCCACATAACTCCAGTTGTACCGATACAGCTACCCCTTTGTTCGGATACAACTCCTTTGAAATCTTTAGAGTCCTCATTATTTGATTTGTATCGATACAATTCATAATTGATTTTATGAGGATATTTAATTTCAAAGTCTTTTAAACTTCAACCTCATGAAACATATTTTTAAAATATGTTAGTTGAAATTACTTAAAAATAATTTTATAAAATTTTGTCATTAATTTTACAAATTTGATTTATCAAAACAATTGACAAAAAAGGCTGACATATATTTAAGATGAAAATTTCACTATTTTTATTAAACAATATTTTAAATGATTTTATTTATGAATAACTAAAAAATTTGAACTTTATAAACAATATTATTTAAAAATTAAAATTCACATGTATTAAAATAATGTTAAAAACATAAATTGTTAATCATAAATTAAAATTTAAAATGATTATTTTTATAATTAAAAATTTTTAAAGTCAATAAACTATTATTTAATAAATAAATAACATTGTTTAAACATCGTTTAAATTTTAATTAAACACTATTTTAATGTAATAATTTTAAAATTGTAAGCAGTTAATAAATATGATTAATCTAACCAATTCCTAGAAATAAATAATTTAAATAATGTGAATAATTTAAGTAATGAACAAATAATTAACTAATCTATATCCAACATAACCTAAATAATTAAAGTAATCGAAATAATAAAACTAAAAAAAATAAACCAAGAAACTAAATCATGTAAATAATCAAATCTTAATTTACCACATGCAAGAATAAAAAAATCAAAGAAATAGTTGATTGAGTATTAACTAGAGGTGATCATGGGCGGGCCCAGACAAAATTTTAGTCTCATTTTCTAGGCCAAAGCCCGGCCCGACTTGAAATATGGACCTAAAAATTTATCCAAGCCTAGCTCGAAAGAAAATTGATAAACCCGAGCCTGGCCCACTGCCCGCCCATATTAATTCTTTTTTAGTTTTTTTCATTAAATAAAAAATTAAAACAAATATTAAAACAAAAAACAAATAAAAAATATGTAAATTTAAAAAGTATATTTGATTAAAAATAAAATATATATTTAATATATAATTCGGGCCGGGCCGGGCTAGGCTCGGGAGTTTTTTTTGCCCAAACCCATATTTCGAGCCAATATTTTTATCTGAACCCTCCCATTTTTTGGGTGGGCTGGGTAGCCCAACCCATGATCACCTCTAGTCTTAATTAATTGATATCAGTTGTAGAAGCCCAATTTTGTTTGGGCCCCAAGCACAAAAACAAAAACGAAAAAAAAATAATAAATCCATTAAATCTAAAGTCCACTTACAAGCCCAAATTTAAAACAAGCCCAAAATACAAAAGAGGCCTATTGGCCCAAGAACCTAAACTAATCCAGAAACCCTAGGGTTTCTGAATCTCTCTCCTGCCACATTGTTGCCACCCACATGCCTTCGCAACGCGCACGCCGCCTGAGACCTGACGCCTTGCACCAAAATAGCAAGATCATCTCTATTGACCCCAGCACCTACAAAAAGGATGAAAAACATAGCAAAGGAAACAGACAGAGAACAGTAGCAAACAGTATCAAAAATATAAAATATTGTAATGGAATCGGCTATAAAGCTACAAAAATTGATTGTAATTTTTCACAGAAAAAAACACACGAAAAAGTAATCAAAAAAGAAGAAAAACATTAACAAAGGTGATTTTTTTTCTTTCGATTTATTTTACTTTATTTAATATTTTTTTGCTAAAAATAAGATTAAAAATAAAAATGGAGGTTTTCTTACTTGTCTTCATCGGAGGAGAGAAGAAACCGAAAGGTTTCCCGACCAAAGATCCGATTTTTCCTAGATTTTTCAATGATTTTCACCCCAAAACGAGGTTCCTAAGAAAAAGGGATCAAAAGGGTGTTTTGGGCGATTTTGAACACCAGAGACGGTGGTCATCGTCGTCGACGACCGGTGGCTGTCGGGGAGCACGGTGGCTCCCTTGGCCGACCTTAAGAACAGTTGAGGGAAAAAATAGAGAAGAGAAATTTTTTTTAAAAAAAAAGTGGGCAGAATGATTTTTTTCCTTAATTTTTGACTTATATAGCCTTTCAAAACGACGTTGTTTTGGGCTTAAGTCATATACGCCAAAACGACGTCGTTTTAAGCCGACCCGAATATGCCCTACGATCCGCGTGTTTTCGCATAGAGGGGATAATTTCTATTTTGGTCCTTCCACTTTTTCATTTTGGGGCTAAGTCGGGTAAATTGGTAGGATTCGTAGTCAGCGAAAAGAATATTGAAATCGACCCAGACAAAGTCAAGGCTATACAGGAGTTGCCTCTGCAGCGTAGTCAAACAAAGGTCTGGGGTTTCTTAAGGAGATTAAATTATATCTCCCGGTTCATTTCACAACTGACCGAGAAATGTGACCCCGTATTCGTCTCCTTAAGAAACACAATGGAATGCCAATGTCAAACATTATTTGTCCAATGCCCCAGTGCTGATGCCACCTAGTCCAGATAAGCCGTTGATGCTATACTTGGCACTATTTGAGAATTCCATGGGATGCGTGCTTTGCCATCATGATGAGTCAGGGAGAAAAGAAAGAGTAATATACTACTTTAGTAAGAAGTTTACTGAATGTGAGACAAAATACTCGCCAATTGAGAAGTTGTATTGCGCCTTAATCTGGACAACCCGGAGACTGAGATAGTACATGATGTACTATACAACTTGGCTAATCTAAAAAATGGACCCTATAAAGTACATGATGGAGTCAACTGCTTTAAATGGAAGAATGGTTCGATGACATATTCTGCTTTTCAAATTTGATATAATCTATGTGAATCAGAAGGCTATAAAAGGGAGTGCAATAACAGATTTTTTGGCCAGTAGAACTCTAGAAGATTATGAGCCTTTGAGTTTTGGTTTCCCGAATGAAGATCTAATGTACGTTGCAACCACTAAAGAAGACTCTCAAGAAGGTCATCCTTGGAAACTAAACTTCGATGGAGCCTCAAATGCTGTGGGTAACGGAATTGGGGCAGTCCTGGTATCCTTAAACGAAGATCATTATCCATTTACTAGTAAATTGGATTTTGATTGCACGAACAATATAGCAGAATACGAAGCATGCATCATAGGTATTCGTGCAGCCATAGAACGTAAGATCAAAGTACTAGAGTTATATGGGGATTCTGCACTAATGGTCTATCAACTCAAGGAAGAATGGGAGACAATAGATCCCAAGTTGATCGATTATCGAAGGCTGGTTCTTAAATTAATTAAAGAATTGATGACATCACCTTCTGCTACCTTCCGCGAGACAAAAATCAGATAGCTAACGATTTAACTACCTTGGTTTCAATGGTCAAAGTAAACAAACAAGAGGACGTAAAATCTATCTAGATGAGTATTTATGAGACTCCAGCTTATTGTTACAACATCTAAGAAGAAGAAAAGGATGATCACCATTGGTACCACGATATACTACTATATGTGAAGAATCGTGAATACCTTAACCAAGCAACTGAGAACGATAAGAGGACGTTGAAAAGACTAGCTAATGACTATGTTTTAGATGGGGAGATCATATATAAAAGAATAAAGGATCAGGTGCTACTAAGGTGTGTAGACGCTGTTGAGGCTAAAAAATCTTGGAAGAAGTCCATGAGGGTGTCTGCAGAACACATGCTAATGGTTTTACAATGGCCAGACAAATCATGAGATTCGAATATTCTTGGTCCACTATGGAAGGGAATTGTATCAGTTATGCCAAGAGATGTCCTAAGTGCCAAATTTATGGAGACAAAATCCATGTGCCTCCTTCATCTCTCCATGTTATGACTTCTCCATGGCCTTTCTCTATGCGAGGCATGGATTTCATTGGGCTGATCTCGCCAAAAGTTTCCAATGATTATCGATTCATCTTCATGGTCATCGATTACTTCACCAAGTGGGTAGAAGCCACTTCATATGCCAATGTCACAAAATCGACAGTCAGCAAATTCTTAAAGAAAGAGATCATATGTCGGTATGGAATGCCAGAAAGGATCATATCTAACAATGCATTGAACTTGAACAACAGTATGATAAAGGAAGCCTGTAGTCAATTCAAGATTAAACACCACAACTCGTCATTATATCGCCCAAAAATAAATGATGCGGTGGAGGCGCGAATAAGAACATTAAGAAGATCGTAAGGAAAATGATTGAGACTTATAAAGATTGGCATGAGAAGTTACCATTTGCCCACTATGCTTATCGAACGAATATCAGAACCTCCACCGAGGCAACACCCTTCTCTTTAGAATGGAGGTTGTTTTGCCCATTGAATTCCAGATTCCTTCTCTCCGAGCTTTGTTAGAGCTGGAGTTAGATGAAGCAGAATGGATTCAAACTCGGTATGATCAGTTGAATCTAATCAAAGAGAAGAGACTGAGGGCTATCTGTCATGGTCGGATGTACAAAAATGAATAGTGCAATCTTATGACAAAAATGTTCACCACAGAGAATTCCATAAGGGGGACCTGGTATTGAAAAGGATCCTTCTCATACAAATGGACTTTAGAGGAAAATGGATACTGAATTGGACAGAACCTTATATGGTGAAAAAAGCTTTTCTAGAGGAGCATTGATTTTGACCGAGATAGATGGCAGAGATTTGCCTAACCCTGTGAATTCAGATTCAATCAAGAGGTGTTTCACCTAAAAAAAAAAAAAAAAAAATGAGAGGCCAAGGTAAAAACCCGCAAAGGGTGTCTTGAGACCAAAGGAGTTTTGAGTTGAAAACCGAAAAGGGCGATTCAAATTTTGACTAAAGGATGGGGCATGTGGTAGTCTTGTTCTCTTAGAAATAACAAGGAGGAGAAACTTTACATCTTGGGGCATCAACGAAGCACTCTGAATCTCCTAAACATATATCATGCTCAAAAAGTCCTCGAGAAGTTAATGCGGAGAAGCTTATGCTACGATATTTGAGCCACCTAGTTTCATCTTATTCATCTTAGCAACGTTTGCTGTCTTTGATTAATTTATCCATTTCAAACTTTGCTCCAAATAAAATTCTTTTTTTCTAATATAATAATCTTTTTCAAGCATTTTTCATTGAAATAACGATTAATGGATTAATAATATTCAAGTAAAAGGATTTCTATATATTACTCTAAAAGGTTTTCTAAATAGTACAAGGACCTAAAACAAGACCACTGTCAGAACCACCCAAATCTAAGAGTTGGAAATTTTTGGGAACGAGTAGTTTAAATTATGATTATTTCTTCAGGTTTCCTGTCAAAGATACCAACTGAACAAGAAGGCAGGGTAATGCGTTAGTGGTAGAACCTTGATGAACAACGAGCAATGAAAACCTAAGCATTAAAAAGGGATCATTCTCAAAAAATGACATTCTGCCTTCATGCAAACATCATTCATACACATCTAGTTAGGAGCATTTGATTCATTTTGATCATAACATCCTAATTGTTTAGCATAAATAAAGGCCCTTTAAATGGTATCTAAAGGTCATGTTCCAGAGAACTGTGTAACAGGTCAATGAAATCACAAATTCTATACCCCTGAAGTTGTAGTGGGACGGATTAAAGTTATCATGGCGAATCTTATCTTCTTGAAGTTGCAGTGGAGCAGATTAAAGCCACAAATCTTATACCCTTGAAGTTGCAGTAGGACGGATTGAACTTACCATGGCAAATCTTATCTCCTTGAAGTTGCAGTGGAGCAGATTAAAGCCATAAATCCTATACCCTTGAAGTTACAGTGGGATGGATTGAAGTTATCATGATGAATCTTATCTCCCTGAAGTTGCAGTGAAGCAGATTAAAGCCACAAATCTTATACCCCTGAAGTTGCAGTGGGACGGATTGAAGTTACCATGACGAATCTTATCTACCTGAAGTTGCAATGGAGTAGATTAAAGCTATAAATCATATACCTCTAAAGTTGCAGTAGGACGGATTGAAGTTATCATGGTGAATCTTATCTCCCTGAAGTTGCAGTGGAGCAGATTAAAGCCATAAATTCTATATCGCTGAAGTTGCAGTGAGATGGATTGAAGTTATCATAGCGAATCTTATCTCTCTGAAATTGCAGTATAGCATATTAAAGCTATAAATCGTATCTCCCTGAAGTTGCAATGGAGCAAATTGAATTTACAAGTCTTATCTCCCCAAAATTGCAGTGGAGTAGATTGAATATAGCAAATCTTATCTCGCTGAAGTTGCAATAGAGCATATTAAAGCTATAAACCTTATCTCCCTAAAGTTGTAGTGGAGTAGGTTGAAGTTACGAGTCTTATCTCCCTAAAGCTATAGTAGAGCAGATTGAAGATAGTGAATCTTATATCCCTAAAGTTGTAGTGGAACAAATTAAAGCTACAAGTTACAAATCTTATCTCCCTGAAGTTGCAGTGGAGCAGATTGAAGTTAGCGAATCTTATCTCTATGAAGTTGCGGTAAAGCAGATTAAAGCTACAAATCTTATCTTCTTGAAGTTATAGTGGAACAGTGGAGCAGATTCAAGATAGCGAATCTTATCTCCCTAAAGTTGCAGTGGGGCAGATTGAAGATAGTAAATATTATCTCTCTGAAATTACAGTAAAGTAGATTAAAGCTATTAATCTCATCTCTCTGAAGTTGCAGTGGAGCAGATTGAAGTGGCAAGTCCTATACCTCTGAAGTTGCAGTGGGTCGGATTAAATCTACCATAGCAAGTCTTATATCTTTAAAGTTGCAGTGGCATAGACTAAATCTACAAGATACAAATCTTATCTTCCTGAAGTTGTAGTGGAGTAGATTGAAACTACAGTTCCTATACCTTAAAGTTGCAGTAGGTTAGAATGAGGCTACTTGAAGAAGAGAAGCACTATTGAAGTCGAGGTTCGACAAGACCAGACAAAATTTGCCCTTCTTAAAGTCTTTGCTTCATTCTCGTTTCACGACAATGAGCAAAAAGGAGTAGCTGTAGAAGCCTAATTTTGCCCGGGCCCCAAACACAAAAACAAAAACAAAAAAACAATAATAAATCCAAAGTCTAGTTACAAGTCCAAATTTAAAACAAGCCCAAAATACAAAAGAGGTCCATTGGCCCAAGAACCTAAACTAATCTAGAAACCCTAAGGTTTCTGAATCTCTCTCCCGCCACACTGCTGCCACCCACATGCCTCCGCAGAGTGCACGTCGCCCGAGACCTGACGCCTTGCACCAAAATAGCAAGATCATCTTCGTTGACCCCAGCACCTGCAAAAAGGATGAAAAATAGAACAAAGGAAACAGACAGAGAACAGTAGCAAACAGTAGCAAAAATATAAAATATTGTAATGAAATCGGCTATAAAGCTACAAAAACTGATTGTAATTTTTCACACAGAAAAAAACACACGAAAAAGCAATCAAAAAAGAAGAAAGACATTAATAAAGGTGATTTTTTTCTTCCGATTTATTTTACTTCATTTAATATTTTTTTGCTAATAAATAAGATTAAAAATAAAAAAGGGAGGTTTTCTTACCTGTCTTTGTAGGAGGAGAAAAGAAACCGAAAGGTTTTTCGACCAAAGATCCGATTTTTACTAGCTTTTTTAATGATTTTCACCCCAAAACGGGGTTCTTAAGAAAAAGGGGATCAAAAGGGTGTTTTCGGGCGATTTTCAACCACCGGAGATGGTGGTCACCGTCGCCGACGACCGGTGGCTGTCGACGGAGCACGGTGGCTCCCTTGGCCTGCCCTAAGAACAGTTGAGAGAAAAAATAGAGAAAAGAAATTTTCTTTTTTAAAACAGTGGGCAGAATGATTTTATCCCTATTTTTGACTTATATAGCATTTCAAAACGACGTCGTTTTGGGCTTAAGTCATAAACGCCAAAACGGCGTCATTTTAAGCTGACCCAAGATCCGACTCGAATATCCCCTAGGATCCGCGTGTTTTCGCATGGAGGGGATAATTTTTATTTTAGTCATTCCGCTTTTTCTGTTCTTTTTAATCTGATCCTATTTTTTAATTTATTTTTATTCTTTTATTTCGTCCTTGTGCAATTTAGTCCCTGGGTTTACTATTGACCCTCCAAAGGAGGGACACATTTGTGTGGTTAGGGGAATTATTCGTTGAGTCCCTATACTTTTTTGTTTTGGGGAGGGACACATGCAATCTAGTCATTTACATTCTGCTTTTTTTTTTTTTAAATTTATACCTTAAGTTTCATCATGTTTTCAATTTAGTTCCCTTTAGTCACTGACAATGACATCAGATGTGACATGGGTGTGCTTGTTGGGATAATTTCAATTTAAGTCCCTGTATTTTATATTTTATTTTTAATTTAATCCTTCATTTTGGGATTCTTCATAACTTAATCTTTAAATTTCATCATAAATTTTAATTTAATCCTTTATTCATTTAGCTTCAACCTTTTACAAAATTTTATTTATTTATTTGTTCCTTCATTTATTACTTATTTATTTTTATATTTTACATGTTTAAAAATAAAGTTGTTAGCATTTTTATTTTTTACATTTTTTACATTTATTATTGTTGTTATTATTTTATTTTCATCTTACTTTTGCAATATTATTTATGTTTATATTAGTCATGAGGCATCTAGCATTTTATTTCTTTATTTATTTTATTATTAATGCCATGAATTAATATTCTTATTATTGTTATAATTATATTGATTCCTTTATTTATTATTTGTCATTTTAGTGTTCTACCCATATAGTTATTTCACATTTCTTCATTATTATTATATCATACACTATATTTAAACATATTTTTCCGTTTTCATACCATGCCCGAATAAATTAAATGCATATCACCTTACGTGTTATGCTTGTTTTTTTCGCGCGATACATGAAAAAAGGAAAGTTCTTAAACCGAGGCAAATGTTCATTATTTTGGAATTAGAAAAGTCGTGTTCCTAACTTACGGAATATAGTTTCCTTCTAAAATCGAGATAGTCGAATAATTACTTTAAAATAAAAATGAGACTTAAGTAATGATTAATCGGTGTTTTTTCTAGTTCTCGAGGATTTAAGGCATTGTGTCCTAACTTACGGGACATGGTTCTTCCTTCTCGATTAACTTGAAATAAGCCCTTTTCGTGAAACTTAGTTTAGTAATGCCTTCATAAGAGATCATATTTTAAATCCCCTTCAAATTTTCAATTTTCGACACTAAAGACATCAAGTAATCAACAAGGTTTCAATTTTGGGCGTCAAGAGGGTGCTAATCCTTCCTCGTGCGTAATCGACTCTCGAACCTATTTCCTGAATTTTGTAGACCGAAAAACATTGATTTAGTAAATTAAACATTTTATTAAAACAATCGAATTACGAGGTAACCCGATCACACCTCATAAAAAAAGATTGGTGGCGACTACTATTTTTGTTTTTTAAATAAAAGTCGATTTCAAAAAAATATTTCGACATCAGTATTGTTGTCAGTACAGGAGGATGTGGGTTTGAGTACGTTAAAATGCATTATCTTTCTATTTAAAGGTTAAAAAGGGTTACGAGTGATAAAAATTTATAATAAAATTATTGTTAAAAGAAATTTATTAAATCAAAAAATAAAAATAAAAGGAAGTCCTTTCTCCTTCCATGAAAACTAAAAAACCAACATCCAGTTTCTCTTTTGAAAACCTGAAACTACATTCCTTTTCTTCATCATTTTGTTTGATTTTCATAACTTGGAGAGTCATAGCTATATTTGATCACTGGTCATGCCGGCCCGATTCAAAATTTCAGGCCCATATTTTTAGTTTGATTCGAAAAATGGGCCTAAAATTTTATTCAAACTCATCCAAATTAAAATTGTTAAATCTAAATTCGACCTGACTTGCTTGTATTTAATTTTTTAGAGTATTTTTTGTATAAAAATAAATTTTTTTAAAAAATACATCAAATGTACTAAAAATGTTCAAATAAATGTTTTCCCACAAAATTGAAAATACATTAAAAAATTATACTTAAATAACATTAAGATAGTTGTAAGTAACAACGTTATAGCACAATGGTAGCAAAAAACAACTGATTCAACTTAGGCCTGGACAAAAAAAAAAAAAAAAAATCCCTACTTGTGGCCCTAATTATTTAGAAAATGAATATTATTTTTTGTTCAAACCCATTTGTCGAGCCTGTATTTTTGCTCAAATCTTACCACTTTTCAAATAAATTTTCGAGCTTAAACGAATATCCCGACTTATGACCAGATCTATTCATTGCCTTCTCCGGCTTTTAATCCTGGTGAAGTAACCAAGTCTTTAAAGGCTACTTCACATTTACTTTTTCTTTTTGTAGGATTTTTTCTTTTGAGATTTTCAAGTGGAAAAAGAAAAAAGAAAAAGATTGTTATTATTTCGATTTTTCTAAACTAAATGGCTTTCTTTTTTTTTTTTGGCTTTCAACTTTTCTAAGATTCGTGTTGTTTGAAAAATGAAAAGGAAAAACCTTTTAATAAATAAACAAATTTACAAAGACATGTTTGGATGTTTCAATTCCAGATTTTGTGTCTACAATTTGGTTCATAACATTTATGTCATAGGGGTTGAAATTTGAAATTTCTTTGTAAACGTTATTTTACTTTAATTTATCCATTTTTCCTAAATTATTTGAATGTGTGCAAAAAGATCTAAGCATAAATAAATAATATAAGAGCGATCTATGTGAGACTTTCTATTGTGTGAAAAAAATGGTTCAGATAGATTGAAGTGAAAAGTGATAATGTCATTCTGATTGATACTATCAACAATGGTTATACTATGGATAATAATCGTTCAAAGGTACAACTCATCCACTCTTTACTTGTGAAAGATTGGTAAGTTAAATTCCAATATATTTCAAGGGAACAAAATAATATTATGAATTGGGTGACGAAGATAACTACTGGAGATTTAAACACGATTTACACTTTTAATGAATAGGATATTTAATTTCTTCGAGAACATATTTCAAAATGATATTGTTCTTGTCCTACAATTTCGAATTTTGCACTATATATTGGTAAAAGAAGGGGATAGAAATGAAATGGTAAAACTTGTAACAGACTATGTTAATGCATTTATTTGGGAATAATTTATGGCTTAATTTTAATAGTATAATGATAAATTTAGCCTTTAATATTTTATATATTTTCTTAAATTAATTTTAATTCTATTTTTGAGCTTTTAACTTTTTAAAAGAATCGAATTTAATTATCAATATTTCAAAAACAGGATTAAATTGTTATTTTTTAATAGAAATACTGACTAAAATATTAAATTTTTAAATATAGATGCCCAGATGGTAATCTATGTAGGGGATATATTTAACTTAATTCCCCTGCAATTTTAGTGTTGTGCAATTAAGACCCTACATGCGATTCCAAATTGATTTATTTAAGAATAATATTTTGAGTAAAATGAATTGTGTACCGAGATAGCAAAGTAGAGATTTTGCTTGCTTTGCTAAACCCAATTTGTTTGTGTAAAAGACTGGGCTTTAGCTCTTGTAGATAAGTGGATCAACGAAGAAGCAACGGCCTAATTAAGTAAAGCCGACAAAAACTGGGAAACACGATCATGCCATATTCACATTGCGGAAACTTAACGATTTAGTTAACATTTTCCGTTAAAAAACCAGTAAATCCATTAAGGGTTAAATTATTTTTTAAGAAAATAAATTATAATCAAATTTATCGAATTTACGTCAGGAGATATTAAAAAATAAATTTAAAATTTACGTCGAATTTTTACGTTGCAAAACCATGATATCTAAGAAGCCTTTTTTTTAAAAAGCATTGTATATCATTTTCTTTGGTAAGATGGTCAAGCATTTAATTTTTCTTTTTTAAAAGTTTTTTAACTTTAATTTTAATTAATAATCATGTTTTCAAAATATTTTATTTTATTTTTAATATGTTTCAATTATTAACTCTTTTATTATATAAATAAAATAGTAATTATATAATGAAAATATATTTTATATATCATTATGTTAAAAAAATTAATTAACAACTTATTTATTTTTATAAATAAAATAATAAATATGTAATTATATAATAAAAACATATATATTTTAAATATATCATTATGTAAAATATATTTTATTTTTAAAATATCAATTTTTTATATATAATTTTTATATGTCAAATATTTATTTGTTTACTTAAATTATGAATATGATGAATTCTAATATTATAAAATCAAATTATTATTTCAAATATCATTATTATTTTTATATATAAATATTTAAAATATCATTTCTTTTTTACATTTTCCGCAAAGTTCAAGGCTGCAATGGCCTCAAAGAAGATCATCATCAGAAAGTCTGCCCAAGCTATTCCTCCAACCCGTTCGACTTCATCATTAACCACCAATGCCCTTGCTTATCCCTATGGCACTAGGCAGAAGACAAACTCTTTTTGAACAAACTTTTTCAATGCTTAGTGACAATCCATTTTTTTATGCTTCCTCACCTACTCATGATCCAAAAGAAATTTTGACTTGGTTTTAAGTATTTAAGTCATGTATTAAGCAATCTGTTCCTGTTGTTGTGATGTTCACTAGTCAGTGTTGTAATATTGGGCAATTTTGATTTTAGTGTCACGACACTACAAGTTAGTGTCATGACATTAGAGTCATTAGAGTATTCTGGCCCCAATGTCGTGACACTCAATTTTCAATGTCACAACACTAACACTATTTATCTTGATTTGCTCCAAAAAAGTCCCAAATGACCCCCAAATGCAACCAAACTATAATGGAAGCCTAGAGATGACTCAAATAACTTCAAACAAGCTTAAATATGATATTATAAAGTGTTCAACATGATGCTTTAAGTTAAGTGGGCTTTGTGCTCATATGTGATATATATTAGTTTATTCTGAGTAAGGAGTGTTCCACCACGTTTCAATTGCGGATTGGTCATTTAGTGCCATGTCATTTTCCGTAACGGCTTGGGTTAAACTAGTGGACGGAACTATTCCACAAACACCAAATTCAGAACACAAAAACCATAAGTACCACATTAAAGAAAGATGTATAGTTTTGGTAGTAAACAACATATTAACCCTTGTAAAGAAATGATATATAACATCTTTTTGGAGCATTGGTTGAAATTTCTTTTAATACTTCAATGTTTCAAGTTTCAACCTTGGTATTGTAATATTTTTAAAAAAATATAAATTATTAAAAGACACAAATAATATTATAATAATATTTATTATTTATTAAAAAATACTTTAACCATTTTATTTGAGTTTGTGCCCTATTAACTTGTGACACCAATTCGATAAAATTTTATTATAATATTAATATTAGAACTAAATCAGTAACTCAATTTATGGTTCTAAAATTAATATATATATATAAACAATTTTATATTAATATGCACATATTTTATAACTAAACAACGAAATGAATCATTTGAATAAGCTTAAACTTTAAATTTCTTTTAGAATCGGACTTAAGTTTGATTTAGTCCATAGGTCACCTCTTCATTTATTGTCACTACAATTCAAAGTGAAGTAACTAATCATTTATGTGATACAAAAATTATTAAAAATTAAATATAATAAATTATTAATATATCAAAATTTTTTTAAAGTTATATAAATTATTAGAAGTACTAACGACCCATTTGAATGAACATTTATCTCCAATGTGCGTTTAGTTTTTTTTTTGTCTCATGTCATAATATCACTACAATCTAATATAACTGTCGTTACTATTTTTATACTAATTACAGGTAAAAACAGCATCCATCCAAAATCAACCTAAATCAAATAACTAATAATCAGCTCCATTTGCACTTGCTTTTAGATAAAAGTGAGAATCAAATCTAAAACTTTGGACCTCAACTTTAGATTGAAGCAAGCCTTATTCAAATATATCAAATATTTGTTTGCAATTGAAAGAGAAATAGAGAATATTTATGGAAGATTTCCTCCACTCTCCCAATTCCCTGACCTTTTTGACTTTTTTCTATTATCACAAAACCTCAAATTTCAAGCCCACGAGGCAACTTTGTGAATTTGCTCACGTGGCAGTTCACGATTAGTAGGGACCCCAATGCCCACGTGATCCCAAGAGTTGCATCACGTGGCCTAGGAGGTACCAGCCTCTGCTGGTAACTGGTTCATATCATAGGACACACATATATAAAAACAGGTCTAATTTTGGTTTTCGTCCCTATATCATACTAAAATTTAGAATTTAATCATTTTACTATAATTGTGCATAATTTAATCTTTTGTTTTTATAATGTTATTAGTAAATCCCAATTAAAAGCATCATTAGATATTATTATTAAAGTGATGATGTGTGTGTACTTAAATAGCCTTAAGCATTAGGCTAACATGTCAATCTATTATTTGAATATGGTTAATTGAATTTTCACATAGTCTTGATTGTATGATCCAATATCAATAAAAAAGTTTACTAGACATTAATTGTGTGATTGAATAGCAGTAGAAAAAGTCGATGTCATTACTTTACCATAGCCATTAGCAGTGGAAGAGTTAAATCTAAAAAATTAGCATAGTAGAGGGGGAAAAACTAAATTAAACCTATAAAATATATAGTTTGCTTCAAAAAGGCATTAATAATGGAGGCTTGGCTTGTGCTTATCAAATCTTTATCCCTTCATAATTATCTTCCTTAATAGTTTCTCTCATTTGTCAGATTTATAACACTCTAATTTGCCTTTGCCCTTTGATTCTTTTATTCTTTCTCTCCCATTATATTATAAATACATATACATTGTTGCGAGGTTTGGCTGGCTTGCTAAGATGTTGCCTTAATCTGCATTTGCACCTGCACCTTCTTGTTTTCTTCAGTTTGGTTCAGCTTCAGAAACTAAAGCATGACAGTCTCATGGCAGATCATGTGTTTATAGTGATGAAGGGAGATATATTGGAGAGTACAAAGAAGGTGCAGATGTAATTGCAGGTGAATGCCACTTCTACCATGGAAGCTAGCTCCAGCTCCTATCATATATATATGTATGTATTTATGTTTTTATTTCCATTGTGTGATTCTTAAAGAAGGGCCAAAAGGGCTTTTAAGTTTTTCAGGTCTTCTTTAGAAAAATAAAGATCCTAACAGCAGCCATGGATAATATACTAATGAAGCTTTGAAGAGGTTCCATTAGAATTTACAACATTTCTATTTTCTAGAGCTTCTTAAAATAAGGGTGATCTTAGGTTAAGATGAATTTTTTAAAATCCTTCTAGATTCTCTCAATTAAATTCAACATGAAATTAAATCAAATCTTTAAATGGAATAGAATTAAAAGCTTTACTTAACAGACATTAAACTCAACCAAGTATACACGGTGATATACATCACTGATTTCCTAAGCTTTTTAATGGGTATTTCTTCCCTCCATCTATCTCTTTCTTTGTCTTTTTCTTAATCTAATTTTCATATTGTGGTCCTCCATCTTCTTATAAAATATTATATGTTGATTATAATTACTTGTCAGTCTTTGTATTTATAGAACCTCATGATCGCAAACCTCCAAAAGGGCTTCAGATGTTAGTATTTTTCATCTTTGGTCTTTAACCCTAACTATCTCAATAAATAGTTTAGTATCCCTTTGCAATTTATTATAAAAATGAAGGATGTTTAAAATTTATCTAAAAAATATATGATGGGTTTTGATTATTTAAAAAAAATAATAGTTTTATTTTTCTAAATGAATTTATCATTTCGGATGATAAGTTTATTATACGTGTGATATATGCCACGCTTCATAATTTTTTTAGAAAAAAATTGAATTTAATTGCCGCATATTCGTTTACGGTAAAACCACCATGTCCAGTGATAATTTCACTTAAAATTCACACATGAAAATCCAAGCAAATATTATTATTTTTAAAATTTAAAGTATAACATGTGTCTCATACATAACAAATCCGTCATTTGAAAAAGATTGGCTATACACATGCATATATATGAAGCATGGTTTTTACCCAGATGTGCAAGTGCCCCCAAGCCTTTTTCTTGTTAAGCTCCTTCACTAAAATTTTCAGCTGTTGTTTCCTTTCTGGTTCTCAATCAACTTTACTGCATTACAGAGGTTGTCAGTTTTACAAGATAATGCATAGCTAATAATCTTTTTACTTGAGAAATGTGGTTATCTAGTTGTAGCATGCTTTTGAGTTGAGTTCATTGTTTTGAAGTATGTTATGTGTTACAGTGAAAGGTAAGCAGCTATACACTGTCATGGTATAGGATCTTCAGAGGTTATAATTATGTTTCTTCCATTGCTCAAGGAAGGACATTTAAAGAAAATATATGTTTGTAAACAACAAGGATGGCTACAACTCGTATTGCAAAAATGGGTTTTTTGAGAGTGTTTTGTTTTGGGAATAACTTTCTTTCATTAGTATTTACTGTCTCATTAACTCTCAGGTTTTTCAGTTGCTGGCAGGATCCCTAGTTTTTATGAACAGATTTAAGGCAAATTGTAGTAAATCTTTATATTGCCTCTTCTTTTCTTGTTGCTATGATAAATAAGGTTCAGATATTGCCTATGATCTGCAGTAATATTCAATGTTCCAAGCAATTCAATGAAATAATAGATTAGGGTCCCATTTGAGCTTATCAATGTGGTGATGGGGTCTTTTGACACTCCATGAGACCCTGTAGGTTTAATCCAATCTCTTAACCTCACCACTTTATTAGCTTCCCTTACAGTGAAGGAGTCTCCGGACATTTGCGAAGTCCGTGCCTTCCGTCTGGTCGTCCTTGGGCAGGTCTTATAATCATATAGCGACCATTTAGTTTACTTTGAAATTGCAGTAATCTGCACCAAGTGTCTCAGCAATGTTGTTCATCTTCCATATACATACATAAAATGCACAAAACAATGGTTTTTACAACACAAATGATGTTTTCGAGGAACTGAAACATTTATTTACCCAATAATCTGTTGTTCGTTGTAATTTTACCCAATAATATAGTTACAAATTTAGACAAAGACAGCTTTAACTTAGCCACTAGTTTGTATTCATGCTATGTGCCTAAAACAGAATTATAGAATTTCACATTTTGGATCTTACTTTGGTTATAAGTTCTCTCCTCAGGATTTTCCCTGACACCGACTTTGGGAAACTGCTTATGAATGTGACCTTCCTTAACCATTTGAAAGGTGCCACCTGCAAAGGCGAAAAACAGCTTAGGTTTTATAAGGTCTTGCTATTTCATTGGAAGGGAAAAGACTTCACTTAAAAATGGCTATCGATTTATTTGGATATCGTACCTGTTTAGCAATAACCTTTTGAAAAATTTCTTTGGTTAACGAACTGTTGGGTGAGCGAACAACTTATGCAACTGGGACCTCACCACCTTCATCATCAGGATATCTGTAGTGTGGTGAAATATATGTTAACTCTCAATGATGTCTTTACAAGGACGAACTCAGGTATTTTCCCGGATTTAGATTATGCAAACAGTTAACAATTTTCAGGTATAACTTACGGGATAGTGACAGCATCCAGTAATTCAGGGTGAGATACAAGTAGACCTTCAAGCTCTGCTGGTGCAATCTGGAGAGGTAATTTATGAAGCACATCAAAAGGCTTTAGTTTAGAAGGAAACACATTAAATCATGCACATATTAACTTTGGGATCACCACAAAGACTTATATATAGATAGTTAAACCAGAACACTACAGCACAGGAACTGTCTATGCAACTGTAACTGTTACGTGAAAACGAGCATTCAACGTGGAACCAATTAGCAATTGAAATAAGTTACCTGGAAACCTTTGTACTTGATCAACACCTTAATTCTGTCAACAACATAGAGATAACCGTTCTCGTCGAAGTATCCAAGATCTCCGGTATGTACCCAACCCTTTCCATCTATTGTCTGTTTAGTTGCCTCAGGATTGCTGAAGTATCCTGAAAATAGTAATTGGAAATTGCAGTGTCAGAGAAAATAGCAGAAGTTATAACAGAAGTACAAGAAAATAAAAATCTATAGCATTCATACAAATACAGGTATAGGTAGATTACTATGTATTGACTAACCAATGACTGTTCATGATCCCGTAATTGAATAAATGTTCCAAACTAAAGGAACGTTATGGTAAAACTTCATTTGAATGATGTGGTAGAAAGCAACATGCGAGTTGGTCCAAACTAGAGGAACGTTATGGTAAAACTTCATTTGAATGTTGTGGTAGAAAGCAACATGCGAGTTGGAGGCCATGATTGGCTGTGGATGACGAAGCCCACCACTTTCCTTTAACCATTTAACTCTTGTGCCTAGCTTATTTGACTGTTACCATAATACATGCACCTTTACTATATCACAAATCAAACTCTTAACAGACCACAAATAAGGGTTATTAAGAATTTTACCGATCTACATATGAGATGCAAAATTAGAAGTTATTGTTATCATATCAAAGAGGCTGCATGATTAGCATATACAAATACCTGGATGTTATTTATACCAAAAGATCGATCTTCTTTTATTTTCACAGGAAAGAAGAAGCAAGTAATTGTTTTGGAGGAAGAGGCTTCAGATTCTCTGTACTGACTATCTGAGCTTCAATACATGGAGCAAGCAATCCAGCTGAGCCAGTATGTCGGACACCAAATGCGGGACTCTCCATTGAGATAATCGCATAGGTTCCATAGCCCTGAAACCAAAGAAAGCTTTATTAGGAGAAGGCAGTGTTAGAGTTGGGTGACCTAATTTTTAAGAGATTGCTTGCAAATCAAGTTAAATAAAATATATTTTTCTAGAAGATTTAGTATTTATTAGTATAATATATTTAGCATTTATTAGCATAATTTCTTTGACTTGACAATTTAGCCTATAAATAAGTTATTTTACAACCTTAAAAATATACACCCATTAGATATTAGAATTGATCATAACACATTTAAAGAATTTTGTGTTTACGTTTTGAGGGTTCTTTGTTTTCGGGGTTTAGTTTTTATCTCCATCTTTTATACTCTTCGTTCTTTTGTCATTATAATAAAATTATCTTTGCCCGTGGTTTTTTATCCTCTTTGGAGGAGTTTTTCCACGTTAAATTTGTGTGTTCAATTTCTCAATTTCTTCTGTTATTTTTACTTGTTTGTTGCTTAATCGGGACGATCCTAACAAGTGGTATCAGAGCTAGTTCAATTTTATAAATCAGCCCGTTTAAAGATGGCATCAACAAGGTTTGAAATTGAAAAGTTCGATGGTGAGACAAATTTCAATCTGTGGCAAGTTCGGATGATGGCAATTCTAGTTCAAACCGGCTTGAAAAAGGTTGTTACCGGGAAAAAGCCTGAGAATCTAAATCAAATAGAATGGGAAGAGCTTGATGAAAAGGCCTTGTCTGCAATCCAGTTGTGCCTCGCGAATACAGTATTACAGGAGGTATTGATGGAGAAAACCTTATTTGCCTTGTGGAAAAGGTTAGAAACTCTTTATGCGACTAAGTATCTGGTTAACCGTTTAGTGTTGAAACGTCTATTTACGTTTCGCATGAACGAAGGTGAGCTTCTTAGAGATCACATCAGTCAATTCATTACTCTTTCAAATGATTTAAAGAATGTTGAGGTTCATATTGACGATGAAGATCAGGCTATGCTATTATTGTGCTATTTACCCCCTTTATACAAGTCTTTCAGGAGACCCTGATTTATGGCAGAGACAAACTCTCGTTCGAAGATTTGAAGGGTCATTTGTTGAGTAGAGACAAACTCGACAATGAGTTTGGTTTGGATAGCAAGGCAGATAAGCAAGCTTCCGTTTTGGTAGCATCAAAGAAACGAGACAAAAGGTGTCGCTATTGTAAAAAGTTAGGTCACGTCAAAGCAGATTGTTATAAACTGCGAAATAAAAGAGCTGTTGAGAGTAACGAAGAAGATGTCGATGGTGCTAATTTGGCCGATGAAAGCGGTGATGATTTCTTATTAGTGTCAACGAACGATAACTCCAAGCTTACGTCCGAGTGGATCCTAGATTCATGATGTTCTTTCCACATGTGTCCCATTAGAGAATGGTTCTCCACATACAATTCGGTTGAAGGTGGAGTTGTGCGCATGGGAAACGATTTATCTAGTAAGGTAATTAGTATTGGTACTGTTAAAATTATGATACACTATGGGACGATTAGGACACTCTCAGATGTCAGGCATGTACTTGATTTACGAAAGAATCTCATCTCCCTGAGTAGTTTAGACTTGAAAGGATGTAGAATCAACATCGAGTCGAGCGGCATTAAAGTATCTCGTGGAGCTCTCATTTTTTTAAAAGGTACAAGAACTGGCAGTCTTTATATTCTGGAAGGTTCTACAATGACCGGTGAAATCAGATGTCCCTCATCCGTTATGGAGTCAAAGTCAACTCGTTTGGAGCGGAGCAACTAGGTCATAAGAGGGAAAAATGTATGACCGTTTCGTTGAAGAGAGGTTCTTTTTTGGATGTAGGTTTTGAAAAGTTAGGGCACTGTGTTCATGAAAATCAGACTCGAGTTAGTTTTGATTTGGCAGTGCACAAGTTGAAAGCTAGAAGTCTTCCAGCTTCTAAGCACATATTCGACTCAGTTAATTCCCTACATAGTTCAAGATAGGCCCATGGCGGGCATTGGCAAAGATGGCGTTGTAAAAATTCGTGTCAAGGTGGAGATTGTTAAAGTTGTGTGACCCAAATTCTAAGAGATTGTTTGCAAGTCAAGTTAAACAAAATATATTTTCTTTCTAGAAGATTTAGTATTTATTAGTATAATATATTTAGCATTTATTAGCATAATTTATTTGACTTAACTATTTAGCCTATAAATAGGTTCTATTACAACATTAGAAATATATACCCGTTAGATTTTAAAACTCATAATACATTTAGATAATTTTGTGTTTACGTTTTGAGGGTTCTTTATTTACGGGTTTTCGAGGTTTAGTTTTTATTTCCATCTTTTGTACTCTTCGTTCTTTTGTCATTATAATAAAACTATTTTTGCCCGTGATTTTTTATCCTCTTTGGAGGAGTTTTTCCACGTTAAATTTGTGCGTTCAATTTTTCCATTTCTTCTGCTATTTTTATTTGTTCGTTACTTAATCGAGACGATCCTAACAGGCAGCTTCTCTGCTTCCAAGTTATTTCAGAAATCCAAAGAATCATGAACTTGGAAACAACTTCCAAGCAAATACAATTACAAATCCTACTTCATATATGCTAACAGGCTAGTCACCATTCATTGGTTTCCATTAGAATGTTGCCCAAGATATCGATTTGGATTGAAAGCAACAGTGACTAACACAATATGGATATTTAACTGAACATTTTTATGCATGCAAAGGACCATATCAACTTGCAGATTTGAAATGCTTTCCTCATTAAGACAACTAAATTACCTGCATAACAACTGCTTGAGGGAACTTCTTTGCGCACTCCTCCATCAACTCTTTTTCCAAAGGTGCAGCACCAGAACCAATTTGCTTCAATGAGGAAAGATCAAACTTGTCAACCACATTCTGCTTAGCCATAGCAAGCACAACAGGAGGCACAACCCACAAATGGGTGGCTCTATACTTCTCCACATTCCTCAAAAACATCTCAAAATCGAACTTCGCCATTGACACCAAAGCATTTCCCATCTGCACCTGCGCGTACACCATGACGGCCAATCCAAACACATGAAACATAGGCAAGATGCACAAGTAAACCCGGTGGATATCCCCTGCAAGTTCTTGATCCTTTGTCACCATCAAAGATGATGCAATGAAATTCCCATGTGTCAGAACAACACCTTTACTGACACCCGTCGTCCCCGAAGAGTAAAGCAGCACTGCTGTATCGGTCTGCTTGACGGAAACCGAGGGAAACTCTCTTATGTTACCGCTATATCAAGAAGATCATGAAAAGAAAGGATTTTTGGGGTGTTTTTTACATTAAATCCTCGTTGGTTGCGTTTAGAACCAAGGAAGATGAAAGGGATATTGTTGAAATCCTTAACTTTATCGAACAATTCAGGGACTGTGACAACAAGCTTGGTATTGGAATCTTTGAGTTGTTTCGAGAGTTCCTTAACAGTGTAATGGGGGTTGGCAGTTGTAGCAATGGCACCGATGGCTGTTATGGCAAAGAAACAAAGAGGGAAGTGGATTGAATTGGGATCAAAGATCAATAATTGGTCGCTTTTGTTGATACCCAGATTTAGAAATCCATGGGAGAGCTTGATGACAGTGGATTTCAACTGAGAGAAAGTGAGGGTTTCCCCAGAATCTGCATCGATGAGCGCTGGTTTGTCAGGGTAACAAGACACGTTCCTCAACAGAAACGAAACCATTGAAAGATTTGGTTCCTTGGGAAAATCTACTGGTGGCCTTAAAGACCTGTAAATCCCATCTCTTCCATATACCAAGATTTCTCCATCAAAACCTGATCTTTGAGCTTTTATCCTTTCGTGATTCTTTTAGATAATGAAAAGCTGGAAGCTTGGAATGGATTAATAACAAAATAGAGTAAGGACTAACAATGTATGGAAGATCATTTGATTGAAGAAGCAGCGGTACGTGGGGACAAGTTGACGAGAAAGAACACTAACGAAAAATGACCAATATAGGATACGTAGACAAAATTAGGCGCGCAATAATTTCATGCTTTTCAACCTACAGAAAATCATGTGGATATTTTCAGAGCTTGATTTCGTTATGCATCTGACTCAAATGAGTATCAAAAGGCTGGATTTATTAATACTTTTGAGTATACTATATATTTTTCCCCCCTCTTTGACAACCGTTTTCATGCTAAAAGTTTGGAAGCAACGAAAAAGATGATTGGTAACTTCATTGAAAAAGTCCAATATTGTCTCGGTTCTCGTCCATAAAAGTAATATGGAGTTCAGAGTTAAATTAATTATATTTTACTTTTAAAAAATAAATTTTATATATTAGATTAAAAAATTATTTTTGGTTAAATTTTTATTTTATTCTTAAAACCAGTTCTCAATATGAAGTACGTGGCACACGTTATCTGTCACTATTTAATTATTTTATCGATATATTAATTTTAATAATATAAATCAATAACATTTTAACAAAAATAATTAATTTTACTTTAATTTAACCTATAAAAATTAATTTTACATATTTTAAATAAAAATACAATTCAACTCTTAACTCAACTTTTATCCTAAAATCTCCTTTCTTAACATTTAAACTTTTAAGTAGTTTGCAAACAGCAAACGAAATTAATAAAAAAAAAAAAAAAGTCAATAGCTTTAAGAGTCAATTTGCATTGCTCTTACTGAGTATTCAAAAGTTACATTTGGGTAAAACAATTTATTTGAACAATATTATAAAAAATATAGTTGGTATTTAGTAACATATATTGTCATGTATTTTAAATTATATAATATATAAAAATAATATAATATAAAATATTATAAATTTAAAATAAGACGGATCCAATCTTAAATATTTAAGCTTGAATTTAACCTAATTTTTCAAATTTAATATTTTATTCAAAATTTTCTAAATTTGAATAGATTTTGAGCTTGGATAAATAACCCGACTCATAAACAAGTGTATAGAAAAGATAAACTCTTGATTTTTTATTTAAAATATAAAGGTATTTTCACTTCTAGACTCTAATTCAGGTTTAAACATTTAATATTTAAACTTGACTCAACTCGACCTATTTTAAGTTTGTAATATTTATATTACGTTATTTTTATATATTATAAAATTTAGTTATTTTATATATTATAAAATAGAACATCATTAAAAATAAATTTATACTAAATATATAATACTATTTTAATGTAAATATTAAAATAATATTAAGATGACTATATAAAAATTTAATAAATAAAATGTATAAAATTATTAAATATTAAAATAAAATAAATATATTTTTAAAAAATTAAAAATAATATATGGACTTAAAATGAACTTAGATTAATTTTTTTATAAATATGAGCGGGTTTGTGTAAAATTTTAGGCCCAAATTTCATATTGGGCCAAGTTTGAACAAATATAAAATACGTTAATATCTTGTTTAAACTCGACTCAAATCCAATCCGACCTAGTTCATGTAAAGGAGTTGAAACACCCAAAAGCTAAGTGCACCGCATGTCACTGCCCTATCAAGTAAATAAATAAGCTTTTCAGTACATAATATACAAAGTAAGGCGACAAAAGATCTTTTTAACGCTGATTTGTTGAATTCATATATGTAGAATTAATCTCTTTAAACATTTAAAGAGTTTAGTCTCGAGTATTTCATATCAATTTTATTATTTTTCCACAATTATTAGATTTTGTTTTTATGCTTTTGGAAAAAAAATGGTAAGTATATACCATTAGGAATCTAATATTTAAGTTGAGTTTGTTTCAAACACCTAATTGGTGCAAGAATAAGAAGAAGAGATTGAAATGGAGTTAAAGTCACAACACAAATATTTTTGCTATCAACTAAAGAGTTGGACTTCACCAAATCACATGATTAACTGCCTCTGAAGTTGCGACACCAACACTTGTGCTCACAAAATTAGGCCAATGATGTTGCAATACTGACCACAACCCCTGATGATGGAGAATTGAGCTGGATTGAGAGCAATGTCACAACACCAGATGCTATGGTTGCGACACTGAGGGGTAAGTGTAGAGGTGTGTATGGGCTGGCCCTGACCCCTGGCGAAAGTACCACTGAAATATGAGAGGTTTGAAAAAATATAGGCTAGAAAAATAGGTTTGGACAAAAAAATAAGGCCCGTTTAAAAATGGGCGGGCTCAAAATAAGGATTTTAGCCGGCCCGCCCGAATTCATTAAAGGAAAAAAATTATTTTTTAAATATTATTTTCTTATTGTTTTTCTCCTTATTTTGCTACAATTTTACTATTATGTTTCTATTATTTTGTTGTTATTGTTTAGATATTATATAAAACTTATTTTATTGTTAATTTTGTTATTATTTTAAAGACATTTGTTAATTTTATTATTATTTTGGAGGCATTTGCTTGTCAAGTTCATCTATTTTAGTGTTATTTAAGTCTACATATTTTTAAAATTTATTTTCAATTTGTTGAAAAATATTTATTTTGATTTTTAAATATTTTGATGTATTATATATATTTAAAAATTATATAAAATAATATAAAAATTAATACTGGTATGGTCGGGCGGGCTTGAGTTTTAGTATTTTTATATGGGCCGGGCTTGGGCAAAATTTTAAGCCCATTTTTTGGGCCCGGCCTGGCCCGAGCCCAATGAACGAGCCTAAATTGTTAGTTGGGCCCGACCCAAACCCGGCCCGGCCCATGCACACCTCTAGGTCAGTGACACCAAAAGTTGAAACTATCGAGGATGTCGCGATATCAAGATGTGGGTGTCATGATACCGACTTTGACTAAGTCAAAATTTTGAAGAGCATTTTTCAGCCCAACAAAACTTAACCCAGCTTACAATGGAGGGCACCATTGTCATGCAAGGTTAAGTTAAAAAATAATATAAATACTATTTTATAAGTGTTTTTATGGGCTAATTTACCTATAAAGGCCCATTTTCAAGTATATTTATGAAAATGGTCCAATTTTTGCATTATTTATCGAAAATGGTTGATTTTGGCAAAACGCGTCCATATAGGAGCGTTTTAGGGTGAAATTTCTAGCAAATCGTGCTCGTGGGGAGCGTTTTGCTCCATGTTTTTTTCTAGGTTAGGGCTTTTTGCATGTTTAGTCCCTAAGGTTTTTTGGTTTAAGGTTTTTAAGGTTAGTGTTTTGTTAAAAATAATTTAGGGTTAAGTTTGTAAGATTTAAGATTTTGTTAAAATAATTTAAGGTTCTGAGTTTTAGGAATTTTTAAAAATAAATCATGATTTAGTATTCTTTTAAAAATTAATTAAATTAGGGTTTAGGGGTTTTAAATAAATAAATTAAATTTGAGTTTAGTGTTTTTAAGAAAATTAATTAAATTTGGGTTTAGTTTTTTTTTTTTAAAATAATATTGTGTTTAGGTTTAGGGTTTAGGGAAAATTATATTAACAATAAGGATTTTGGTTTTTTTCTACGGTAGTTCTTGAAAAAATAATTTTGAGAAGACGGTTCTGAACAAATAGTGTCAAATAAGAATTCGCAAAAATTATGAAAAAGCTCCCATGTGGACGCTCTTTTTCTACAATATTTCTGAAAAAATTTTGAGGATGCAGGATGCACTATCAGCAAAATTGATGAAAAAGACTCCCATGTGGAAGCTCTTTTTCTATAGTAATTCTTGAAAAAATAATTTTGTGAAGACGTTTCTAAACAAATAGTGTCAAAAATGCTCCAAGCAGGATGCACTGTCAGCAAAATTACTGAAAAAGGCTCCACGTGGACGCTTTTTTTCTACAGTAGTTCATGTTTGGCTTTAGGCTATAAATGAGCCAAATTTCATTTTTAGGTTGCATAAGTTATAGCAAGAAAAATTAGAGAGGCTAAGCAGAATAGAAATTGAAGAATACCGGCCAATTCGTATTCGTTTGCCATAAGTCAATTTTGTGCTTTTATCGAGCACCTCAGGTGCCTCGGGAATCGATTGTCGGAATCCAAATTGCCGCAACACTCTATCCGTCTGGTGCATCTCGACAGTATCATAGTTGATCAATGGGACCTTCACATGCCAAATGTTCGGATTTTGAAAGAATTCATCTAGAATTACTGCCCGAATTTTCGGATCCTTGTATGGTGTCCATTGGAACTATATGAACGTGATAAAAATATTAGTTATATACATAATAGTAAATACTAAATATGAAACGACTATTTTATGTATATATATTATTTAATACTTATTTGCGCTTCCGACTGTTGATCTAGTAGAAGCTGTATATCTTCAAGAGCGGTAGGTATTCTAACATAACTCGCCGGATGGTTCCACCTAATTAAATAAATTTTTAGCATACAATTTTATTTTAAATCTATGTAATACTGGTAATATCAAATAAAAATTTTACCTCGTTATGAGTGGGAATGTATATGGGTGGTTCACTCGAGGACGTAAAAATGGAAAGCGAAATCGAGCCCATAATTGTAGTAGTGATAGGCAACCTCCAATTTTGGCTTTATTTGGTGGCGTCGCCCCGCAATCTCCCTGTACAATGTTGCCAACACGGTAGACATCAACTAAATTCGACAGTTGCTCTAAAATCAACGAGTTTCAGCATCCACCTTAGATGTATGAGGTTTCGTAACAAGTTCGGCATCAAATAACATCCAATCATCTCAAGGATGTATGCCCGAGCATAGTATTCTTTCTACTTCAGTTGAATCATTCCCGACTTTGGGAATGTGTCTAGTAACTAGCTCATCTCTATCCTACCTCCGTAAATATTATCCGAAATCACACCCAAAAGATTGTAGCATACGGTTTCTCAATTAGTAGATTGAACGGACCCGGTGAGTGCGGACCCATCCACCGACAATCCCAATTGTAACTGCACGTTCTCCAAAGTGATGGTATACTCTCAGCATGGAAGATGGAATGTGTGCGTCTCAAGTCTCTACCTTTTTATTAACGCAATAATGAGTTTCAGGTCCAACTTGCAACCCTAGTTTATAGTGCCACGTGCCAAAAACTCGCTTCTCTCAAGTAATTTTCTATCAACGGTGATGGAGGACCAAACATATTACGAATATAATATTGTAACACCCGATCTACAGACTGTTATAAAAAATTATAAAATACAAATTAATTAAAATTACATAAATAAAAAATATTAAATAATATTCAAAAATTAAAATTAACCCTTACCATTTTCATTTGTTCGACGGAGATATGTTTATGATCGAGATGAATTAATTCCCCGACCATTGCTAACACGATCAAATATTTTTGAAATTATAAAAAAAATACTAATTTAGAAAGAAAATTAAAGGAAATAATTAATTAACGAGAGCTTTGAGAAATTTAAGGAGAAATTTGAGAGCTTTGAGAAATTTAGAGAGAAATTTGAGAGTTTTTTGCTAAATTTTGAAGAAATTTTGTGGGAAATAATAGGAGGGGGTTTTATACTCTCTTTTTTTACTGTTGGACCCCCTAACGGTAAAAAAAATAGTCGTTGGGGACAAAAATACCGAGCAAAATGTGCCCTTGGGGAGCCTTTTTGCCATATCAGCAAAGCACGTCTATGTCAGCGCGTTTTGTGCTGACATGGCAAAAACGCTCCCCCAAGGACACGATTTGCTAGAAATTTCACCCTAAAACGCTCTTACATGGACGCGTTTTGCCAAAATCGACCCTTTCCGATAAATAATGCAAAAATCGGCCCATTTCTGTAAATATACTTGGAAATGGGCCTTTTCTTTTCTCTTTTCTTTTCTATTAGAATAGATTCTAATTTTGGTTGTTTCATTTTTTCTTTTTTGTTGAAGACTTTGCAAAAAAGAAATGATCAAACTCCTACATTTCATTGGATTTTCATCAATTGAGTGGTCATTTTTTCAAATCCATTGCTTTTATATATCGCACACCATGCATTTGATGAAATGCCTATTATGTCATTGAGTTTAATTGTATGCTAAAATGGTTGTCGGGTTAATTGATTAGTTATTTGGCAAACTAGGTTGATGATTATTCTTGATTAATTTGTTGTTTTTTTAGATCGGAATGTTTAATAGGATAGAATTGATGCCTCTAGTAAAAAATCTAGATAAATGAAATCAAGAGAAGAGTTTATCATTGATAGGTCAATATAATCCTACCAAATAGTGAAACCTTGTAGGTTTAATCCAATCTCTTAACCTCAGCACTTTAGCTTCCCTTATCAGTAAGGGAGGCTCCGGACATTTGCGAAGTCCGTGCCTCCCGTCTGGTCTTCCTTGGGCAGATCTTATAATCATATAGCGACCGTTTAGTTTACTTTGAAATTGCAGTAATCTGCACCAAGTGTCTCAGCAATGATGTTCATCTTCCATATACATACAATAAAATGCACAAAACAATGGTTTACAACACATATGATGTTTTCGAGGAACTGAAACATTTATTAACCCAATAATCTGTTGTTCGTTGTAATTTTACCCCAATAATATAGTTACAAATTTAGACAAAGACAGCTTTAACTTAACCACTAGTTTGTATTCATGCTATGTGCCTAAAACAGAATTATAGAATTTCACATTTTGGATCTTACTTTGGCTATAAGTTCTCTCCTCAGGATTTTCCCTGATACCGACTTTGGGACACTGCTTATGAATGTGACCTTCCTTAACCTTTTGAAAGGTGCCACCTGCAAAGGTGAAAAACAGCTTCGGTTATATAAGGTCTTCCTCTTTCATTGAAAGGGAAAATACTTCACTTAAAAATGGCTATCGATTTATTTGGATATCGTGTACCTGTTTAGCAATAAACTTTTGAACATCTTCTTCGGTTAACGAGCTGTTGGGTGAGCGAACAACGTATGCAACTGGGACCTCACCAGCTTCATCATCAGGATATCTGTAGTGGTGAAATATGTGTTAATTCCCAATGATGTCTTTACAAGGAAGAACACAGGTATTTTCCCAGATTTAGATTATTCAAACAGTTAACAATTTTTGGGTATAACTTACGGGATAGTGACAGCATCCAGTAATTCAGGGTGAGATACAAGTAGACCTTCAAGCTCTGCTGGTGCAATCTGGTGAGTAATTTATGAAGCAAATCAAAAGGCTTTAGTTTAGAAGGAAACACATTAAATCATGCACATATTAACTTTGGGATCACCAGAAAGACACATACATATAGATAGTTAAACCAGAACACTACAGCATAGGAACTGTATGCAACTATAACTGTTACGTGAAAACGAGCATTCAACGTAGAACCAATTGGCAATTGAAATAAGTTACCTGGAAACCTTTGTACTTGATCAACTCCTTAATTCTATCAACAACATAGAGATAACCGTTCTCGTCGAAGTATCCAAGATCTCCAGTATGTACCCAACCCTTTTCATCTATTGTCTGTTTAGTTGCCTCAGGATTGTTGAAGTATCCTGAAAATAGTGATTGGAAATTGCAGTGTCAGAGAAAATAGCAGAAGTTATAACAGAAGTACAAGAAAATAAAAATAAATTGCATTCATACAAATACAGGTATAGGTAGATTACTATGTTTTGACTTAACAATGACTGTTCATGATCCCGTAATTGAATCAATGTACCAAACTAGAGGAATGTAATGGTAAAACTTCATTTGAATGATGTGGTAGAAAGCAACATGCGAGTTCGAAGGGCATGATTGGCTGTGGATGACGAAGCCCACCAGTTTCCTTTAACCATTTAACTCTTGTGCCTAGCTGATTTAACTGTTAGCATAATACATGTACCTTTACTATATCACAAATCAAACTCTTAACATACCACAAATAAGGGTTATTAAGAATTTTACCGATCTACATATGAGATGCAAAGCTAGAAGTTATTGTTATCATATCAAAGAGGCTGAATGATTAGCATATACAAATAGCTGGATGTTATTTATACCAAAAGATCGATCTTCTTTTATTTCCACAGGAAATAAGAAGCAAGTAACGTTACCTTGCATCATATTAGGCCCTCGAACCCATATTTCCCCTAACTGTTTTGGAGGAAGAGGCTTTGGATTCTCTGTACTGACTATCTGAGCTTCAATACATGAAGCAAGCAGTCCAGCTGAGCCAGTATGTCGGACACCAAATGCGAGATTCTCCATCGAGATAATCGCACAGGTTTCAGTCATTCCATAGCCCTGAAACCAAAGAAAGCCTTATTAGGAGAAGGCAGCTTCTCTACTTCCAAGTTATTCCAAAAATCCAAAGTATCATGAACTTGGAACAACTTCCAAGCAAATACAATTACAAAGCCTACTTCATATATGCTAACAGGCTAGACACCATTCATTGGTTCCCATTAGAATGTCGCCCAAGATATCAATTTGGATTGAAAGCAACAGTGACTAACACAATATGGATATTTAACTGAACATTTTTATGCATGCAAAGGACCATATCAGCTTGCAGATTTGAAATGCTTTCCCCATTAAGACAACTAAATTACCTGCATAACAACCGCTTGAGGGAACTTCTGTGCACACTCCTCCATCAACTCTTTTCCCAAAGGTGCAGCACCAGAACCAATTTGCTTCAATGAGGAAAGATCAAACTTGTCAACCACATTCTGCTTAGCCATAGCAAGCACAACAGGAGGCACAACCCACAAATGGGTGGCTCTATACTTCTCCACATTCCTCAAAAACATCTCAAAATCGAACTTCGCCATTGACACCAAAGCATTTCCCATCTGCACCTGCGCGTACACCAAGACGGCCAATCCAAACACATGAAACATAGGCAAGATGCACAAGTAAACCCGGTGGATATCCCCTGCAAGTTCTTGATCCTTTGTCACCATCAAAGATGATGCAATGAAATTCCCATGTGTCAGAACAACACCTTTACTGACACCCGTCGTCCCCGAAGAGTAAAGCAGCACTGCTGTATCGGTCTGCTTGACGGAAACCGGGGGAAACTCTGTTGCGTTACCCGCTATATCAAGAAGATCATGAAAAGAAAAGATTTTTGGGGTGCTTTTTACATTAAATCCTTGTTGGTTCCGTTTAGAACCAAGGAAGATCAAAGGGATGTTGAAATCTTTAACTTTGTCGAACAATTCAGGGACGGTGACAACAAGCTTGGGATTGGAATCTTTGAGTTGTTTCGAGAGTTCGTTAACAGTGTAAATGGGATTGGCAGTTGTAGCAATGGCGCCAATGGCTGTTATGGCAAAGAAACAAAGAGGGAACTGAATTGAATTTGGAGCAAAGATCAATACTCGGTCGCTTTTGTTGATACCCAGATTTAGAAATCCATGGGAGAGCTTGATGACAGTGGATTTCAACTGAGAGAAAGTGAGGGTTTCCCCAGAATCTGCATCGATGAGCGCTGGTTTGTCAGGGTAACTAGACACGTTCCTCAACAGAAACGAAACCATTGAAAGATTTGGTTCCTTGGGAAAATCTACCGGTGGCCTTAAAGACCTGTAAATCCCATCTCTTCCATACCCAGATTTCTCCATCAAAACCTGATCTTTGAGCTTCGATCCTTTTGTGATTCTTTTAGATAATGAAAGCTGGAAGCTTGGAATGGATTAATAACAAAATAGAGTAGGGACTAACAATGTATGGAAGATCATTTGGTTGAAGAAGCAACGGCACATGGGGACAAGTTGAAGAGAAACGACACAAATGACAAATCGCAGATGAAGGATATGTGGACAAAATTAGGCAATAATTTCATGTTTTTCAACCTACAGACAATAATGTGGATATCTTTAGAGGTTGACTTCGTTCCGCATGCGACTCAAATGAGGATCGATTCTCCTTCTTCTTTAAGTTTGGAAGAAAAAGAAAGACTCATTCGGCAACTTAATTGAAAAAGTCCAACGTTGTCTCCGTTCTCATCGGAGCCTTAAAAGTACTATGGAGTTGGATCTATTCGGACTAAAAGTGTATTTTTATTTTTATTTAAAAATAAATAAATTATTTTTATTTTAATTTAAAGAGTAAATTAATTTTATTAAATATTTAATTAATTATTATTATTAAAAATTGGTCTTATACATTAATATGTAGGCTCGTTCTTAAGAGTTGTTTGAGAGTGCAAACGTCTAAGGCCCAATATTAAAAGGGGCTCAAAAAAATATTTTTTTTATTTTTTAATATGGGAAAGAGAATTTTTAGACTAAAATAAATTAATTAAATACTTAGGACTTTTAAATTTCACCATTAATGCTTTATCTATTGGGGCCCTAAATTTTTACAGTTTTTATTGTATTACATTTTACAATTTTTTTTTAAAAAAAGATATCATTTATTTTTTGCCTAGAGTCCCAAAAATATCAAGAACGAGCCTATCAATATGAGATACATGTGGACATTACGTGTCATTATTTGATTATTTCGTCAATCACATTAATTTTTAATAATACAAATTAATAAATTTTTAACAAAAAAAGTTAACTTACTCTTCAATTTAATGTGTAAAATTAAATTTAATAAATTTTAAATAAAAATAAAATATAATTTAACTTTTGATATGATATCCTCCTCATATTTTTACACCTGAAAACTCGTTTCTTCACATTTAAACTTTAAAATGGTCAGCAAAAACAAACGGAAGTAATGAGAAAAAGGTCAGTTTCACATTGCTGTTACGGTGTATTCAAAAGTTACATTTGGAAAAATAATTTATTTGAAAAGTATTATAGAAAAGTACAATTGATTAATATTAATGTTTATCATCATATGATATTTAAAAGTAAAATTCATAAAATAACAAGTGTTATTAATTTGATAATAATAATTAAATTAATTAATTTAAATAATATTTATAAAGTACATATTAAATATTAGTAATATTATAACAATTATTATTAAACAAAACTTAGTTTTTTTTAGATCATTTGTTAGCAACGTAGATGTTGATAAATATGCCAAACTCTAACAATAATTTAATAACGAGAAATTAATACCTTTTTTTTTTTTTTTTTTAGTGTGTGTGTTTGTGAGAATAAAGACGAAAACACAAACATTTTGCTTTAGATTCAACGACGAGGCTATCTTTGAATAAATTTCTAGTTTCTAGTGTTACGGGCCAAAGTGCAAAGCCCGTGACCAAGGCACAAGATGCACCTCATGGAAGTCGATCGATTAGATGGGAATCATTTAGCCCACGAGAATTGGCACGGTTCCAAGAACTGCTGGAGAAGCCTGTCAGATTGAAGCTTGGTTGGCCCGATAATGAAGATATAACAACATAGGCTATTTTTAGTAAGTAGGGGAATTATATCTTATAGATTTCATATGATATGATGTAATTTTGTAAATCCCCAAAATTAAGGGATAAGCTAATCTCGTCCGTCGACGTAATTGGATCTTGATAGTCGGTTTTGGAGGAGCTTAACTATAAATAGAGAGCCTTCCCCTCTCATGTAAATCATCCATTGTATGTTGAATTCTTAAGAGTAATAGAATTATTTGAGCATTTACTCAAACACTTTGTGTGCATTCTTTCTTTGGCTTTCTGTTGTTCATTTGTAGCTTCTTTTGGCACAACCACTTCTACTATACAAATTGGTTCCTTAGAGGAATTCTAAAGGAATCCTCACTTTTGGGAGTAAATGCTGACTTAGGTGAGTTTGGAGTGAACGGATCGCCTAAGGCCGCACGGATTGTGAGACGAAAGATCTAGCCTCGTGACAAGTGGTATCCGAGCTATTGGTTTGAAGGCACCATTGGGATGTCGAAAGAAGTTGTTGATCAGAATGAGTTAATGCAAACACGTGGGAAGGCCAGAAAAGCAAGTTGCTCGAGGGACATGCTGACAGCCTTGGAAAATCGAGTGGGTAATTTCGAGGAGTCCGTATGGAACATGAATGAGACACTTGAGTTGCTCGAGGGATGCACAGATGGGTTTGACTCAATGGAAGAGCAACTCAAAGAATTTATGTTGGATTTTCTCGGTGCTAATGCGGAAACGATGAATGAATTAGTCGATTCTACTACTAAAAAGCTAGTAGAGAGGGATGGTACTCTCGAGGATATTGTGTTAGCCATGAAGAAGGAAATTGAAGATCTTAGCTACTTTTAGTAATGGAATGTTGTCTTTGAGGCCGAAGCAACAAGCAATAGATGTTCCCAAACCGGAGAAGTTCAAAGGTGCAAGGTTCGCAAGGGATATAGACAACTTATTGTGGAAAATGGAGCAATAATTCTGAGCGATGGGCATTGAGGATGATGCCATTTAAGTAAACACTGCTTCAATCTATTTTACTGATGTGGCTTTCTTATGGTGACGTCATAGGTCCACGGATGAGAAACGTGGTAGGAACGCGATTGGTTCTTGGGAGGAGTTCCAAAGAGAGTTGAAGAAGTAGTTTTATCCATAGTATGCCGAAAATGAGGCTCGGGCTAAGTTGTGCCGTCTTACGCAACAAGGAACTACTCGGGAGTCTGTTTGGACATTTAGCAAGTTGATGCTTCAAATCTCTGACTTGAGCGAGAAAGAAGCATTCTATTGGTTCGA
Organism: Gossypium rotundifolium; assembly: GCA_025506655.1. NCBI lineage: Eukaryota > Viridiplantae > Streptophyta > Magnoliopsida > Malvales > Malvaceae > Gossypium > Gossypium rotundifolium. The sequence continues at coordinate 7,278,573 of CP106723.1, read as the reverse complement.
GGATGGGTTAAAGCCGTGGGCAAAGCATGAGTTGCGTAGGCAAGGAATCACCGGTAGAAATAGAGTCTTTTGTTGAGCTTGGTCCAAGAAAGACAAGTTCTAGTCGTCTAAGCCCAATGGAAAGGGCAATGGTGAAAGAAACCATGAGGAAGATGAAGAGGGACATAGTGATGATGGCAACAATACCGATAGCACAAGTGGCAATGGGAAACCATGAGATGCGAAGAAGAGATCCAACAACCCAAGGGACAAGGGAAAGATGATAAAATGATTCCTTTGTCAAGGACCACACATGGCACGAAAATGTTCGAAGAAATCGATGATTTCAGCTATAAAAAAGAAATGTGAGCCGAAGGAAGAGGCGAAGCCTATTAAGAAAAAGACATCGAGTAAGAAAAGGAATGGTGGAGAAGGGTTGATGTTTGTAGACATCAACATTGCAGGTCAAAAAATGAGTGTTCTTGTCGATACGGGAGCATCTAACTTGTTCATATCGAAAAAGGTTGCGGAAAAACTTGGTCTCTCAATTAAAAATCAAATAGAAAGATCAAGATGGTAAATTTCGAGGAGGCCCCAACTGTGGGAATAGTTCGTAATGTGGAGTTACAAATCGATGAATGGAAGGACAAAGAAGGCTTTTGTACTTGGCTTAAACTTCTTTGACAGGATCCAGACAATTCTGTATCCATGGGCCGATCAATCATTGGTCTGTTATCAAGCATCGGGATATGAAGTTTGGGACCAATGTGTTGTAGTCAGTCCAACTAGTCGAAGAATTTTTGCATGGAAGAAACATTAACTCGATAAAACGAAATGCTACGAAATCCCTTTTAGAAAAGTTAGTGGAGCATGAGACCGATATGAGACTTGTGGAGTTGACTGTGGAACCGTTACCTTTAGGAAATGTGGGTTGTGTATCGGACTTCGAGAAGAAAGAAGCAATATAAAAATAGTCGAAACGAGTAAATGTTGCGGGAAAGGTCTATTGCAAACACTCTGATAGTGCTTTGAATTTTGACTTGTTGACTTGGCAAGGTAGTAGGTGTAACAGCCCACTTTTAGTGAAGTCGGAATAGTGGTTTCGTAACCACAAATTCGAGCCGGAGAGATAAAATATTTTAATATTATGAAATGATAAAATATTTTAATATTATGAAATGATTAGTAATATGATAGAAAGGTTGCATGAGAAATTTAATAAGAAAATTTTATCAATTATGTGCTTAATTATAGAAAGGACTAAATTGCATAAAATGTCAAATTTGAATTCTAGTAGCAAAATGGGTTAAATAGCTATGGAATTCAAAAATTGAGGTCCTTATTTGGTAATTAGACCATTGAATAAAAATATGTAGATATTTTTGGTGAATCATCCATAGAAAAATTAGAAAAGGCTAAAGACTAAATTGGAGAAGGGGAAAATTAAAAGATGATTAAAATAACATCATTTTATATCATCTTCAACCCCAAAATACCTGAAAACCCTAGGAAAGAGGGAAGAAACTAATCAAGCTTGAAAATATATGAATTCATGTCTCGTTTTTAGTAATTTTTGTATTTTTGAGATAGAAGAAGCTTAAATTACCTATTTGGGGGATTAATTTGAATAAATATCAAAGTATAGAAAATTTTCCATGGATGAATATGCTAAAATTTAAAATTTTATGATAGAAAATGAAAGGTTGTTGATAGATGAACAACTTTTACAAAGTGAATTTACATAAAAACATGATTTAGAGACTAAATTGAAAAATGGTGAAAACCATGATAAAATTCTGATTTTTAAGGAATTAATGGGCTGCTATTATGGTATATGTAATTCAGCTAGGCTGGAAATAAGGATTAAATTTCATGAATTTCATTTTTCGAGCCCAAGGATGAAATTGGAATTTATAAAAAGTATGGGGCAAATTGGTAATTTTGCCTAGGGTGTAAATTGAGTTCAATGGAATATGAAATGTGTTAAATTGATGATTAAATTCAATTATATAGATCCAGAAAGATCGAACAAAGAGTTAGATCATGGAGAGGAAAAGATTTCGAAATAGTAGATTTCAGTTACGAACAAATATCAAAGTAAGTTCGTATAACTTAAATGAGCATAGAAATGTATTGTTTTGAATGCTATATTACATTGAATATGTTATATGAGATTGTATATATGAAATGTATGGAAATTTCAATGGAAGAAATGGTATATGTTGGAAATTTATTGAAAAGGGTTAAATTCCATATGAATATTGAATTCTGATGGATAAATGTGATTTCCTTGATAAAACTGCATGTGTTACAGAATGGATTTAGCCCAGACAGGTAATCCTAAATGAGCCTCTCGAGTATTGTTTCAATTAGGATTTAGCCTGGATTGGTAATCCTAATTGACTGGATTTAGCCTGGACTGGTAATCCAGAATAAACTCTATAAAGAATTCTTTGTCACTGAAAGGATTTAGCTTGGACTGGTAATCCTAACAAAGCTCTTAGAGTGTATGTTATAGATGAATTT